>BLSH010049411.1:69574-89960 GCA_018402905.1 Glandirana rugosa
CGAGTTTGCCTTTTCGGGTGGTTGTTGGTTGGCGCCGGAGATAGAGGGTGGACGTCGGACCTGAAGAGTGTTCTGTAAGGGCGGTTGGTTGTTGGTGGGCTTTTCCGTTTGAGCCGAGCCGCGTGGGGCCGCCACTATCGCTCCCGGAGATGTCCTCTGTAGCACGGGGAAAAAGTGGTGAAGTTCCCTCTGCGGGGTAGCGGAGCGAGCTAGTCGGGCTGAGGAGCGAGTCTGTCGCTGTTTAAAAGAGGGCATGCCTTGGAAAGTTGAACAAGGCCGCCGGGGAGGACATGGGGAAGCCGGAGCTCTCTACAGTTGCTGCTTCATGGCACCATGTCCAAGCCACGCCCCCTTGAGGGCCTTATTACCGGATCTGCACCCTTGATGGATTCTGAATGTCCCACTGGGTCCAGGTGGCCGCCAGGGGTGCGGGCCAGCGGACTCCTTGGGCCCCAGGGCGTGAGTAGACTGGGGGCCGGGTGCTACTTAGTCCACGGTTGGTATGTTGGTGAGGCTTGGCAGGTCCCTGATGATTGTGTGGCTGCGTCTGGGGAGGCAGATGGAAAGTGTATGGACCGCGGTCCGCTTCTCCGTGGCTAGGCCGCAAAAGCCAGGGACTGGATTTTTGTTGATGCGGGCCTCTTTTTTAATCCCAGTCTCTGGGGTACGTTGGTAGGAGCCTCTGGGGTCTTACATCAGGGTCTGGGACTGCGGATTGGCTGTTCGGTGGACTTTCAGAGCCGCCGCGGCCTAGGCCGCAAATGAAGCCGCGGCCTAAATTTTGGAAGTCGCGGAGGTCGGCCGCGGACTGCCGCGCTTTTCAGTCCAGTCTGTAGGGGAGGGTGCAGGGAAGCCTCCTAGGTGGTTTTTTGTTGCTCACCTACCTCAGGTAGGTCGGATGCCTGTAGATTGTGTCTGGGAGACCGGAGCTCTCCCAGAACACGTCTGCTCACCACCACGTCCAAGACCGCGTTCTTTCTTTTTAAGGATGTTCTAAACAGTTGATTTGGTCACACCTAATGTTTTTGCTATCTCTCTGATGGGTTTGTTTTGTTTTTTCAGCCTAATGATGGCCTGCCTCACTGATAGTGACAGCTCTTTGGATCTCATATTGAGAGTTGACAGCAACAGATTCCAAATGCAAATAGCACACTTGAAATGGACTCTGGACCTTTTATCTGCTCCTTGTATAACACACACCTGGCCATGGAACAGCTGAGCAGCCAATTGTCCCATTACTTTTGGTCCCTTAAAAAGTGGGAGGCACATATACAAACTGTTGTAATTCATACACTGTTCATCTGATTTGGATGTAAACACCCTCAAATTAAAGCTGAAAGTCTGCAGTTAAAGCACATCTTGTTTCATTTCAAATCCATTTTGGTGGTGTATAGAGCCAAAAAGATTAGAATTGTGTCGATGTCCCAATATTTATGGACCTGACTGTAGCCGTGACTATTGCTGGAGGATTGATGTGAGCGCATATGATCTCTGTTATGGGAATCATATCCATCCGGTGAGTGGGATGTGACACTGGTGTTCGGTGGAGGGATTGTCATTTGGCCCGTCCAAAGGATTGACATCTGGCCATTGTGAACTGTGACACTGTTTGCACTGTCTGAACTGTCTGCACTGAGTGAACTGTCACACTGAATGAATTTGTCTTTCATGGCAATCAGAGATCTATCAGTCCACATATTTTTCTGATGACATATTTAATTGGGACTATACTTTATTTAATTTCATTTTCTTTATTTATTTTATTTACTTTATCACTGAGGATGAAACATGAACTCCACATATGTGTTTTGATTTTTGGGACTTTTTACTTATTTATTTTCCATCTACTAATGTTCATGGGATTATGTATTCCACTTATATGTTTTGAAATTTACACATTTTATGCACCTTATGTACATTATTTGTTCTATTGCACTATTTTTGCACTTGCATATTTTGCACTATTAGTGCGGAGCATGGATTAATTACGTTAATTTTCATTTTGTATATGACATTTGTGTCTGTCACATCCGCTGCCCCACTCTACCACACTACTAGTCATAGTGTGGAAAAGGAACGCCTTTAGTTCCATATATAACCTTACATTAATTTATATAATTTAGGTTGCCAAGTAAACCTGCTCGTTGTTTTGGGGGCCACTGTCAGCAGACCAGCCCTCAAACTGATGGAGAAGCCTGTAGATTATATTAAAGCGGAGTTCCACCCAAAAGTGGAAGCTCCGCTTATCTGCTCCCCCCCCCCCTCCGGTGCCACATTTGGCACCTTTCAGGGGGAGGGGGGAGCAGGTACCTGTTTTTGACAGGTAACCGTCCCCACTTCCAAGAGATCTCGCTGCGGCGAGATCACTCAGAAGTTCGTCCTCCTTCCCCCGCCGCTGGGCCATTCAGAAAGCGCAGTGCGTCTCATGCATGCGCAGTAGGGAACCAGCTTCACTGCTGGTTTCCCTTACAGGCAATGGCAGCGGCAGCACCCAAGAACTGATGGAAGCATTGGCTGGGGTGCCGACATCACTGGATTCCAGGACAGGTAAGTGTTCTAATATTAAAAGTCAGCAGCTACAATATGTGTAGCTGCTGACTTTTAATTTTTTGTTGGGGGGGGGGGGGCGAATTGTTCTTCTTGTATAACCTGTGGGACAGGGCTGTGAGTTTGACAACCAAGTCCTTAGGGACAATGACAGCAGAAAAGGCTCCTGTTAGAACTACCCTTCCCACATTTAATTACCCGTGGTGGAAGCCCTTGAATAGTTGCATTCACATTGCCTGCAAGCATTTAAACAAAATGAGCTGAAGACCCATAAACTCCCAAAGGATGCACAAACCATATGCATTCAGTAACCCATCTCTTACATGATCAAACTATATGTTGTCCATGTGACATAATATTAACAAGAATAAAATGAAATCATGAGAATCAAACATTCATCAAAATAAATGTGCGTAATGAGGGACAAATGATGTTTGTCAATGTAATGAATTCTGAGCAAAAGCCCACTGGGACAATTTAGTAAAAAGGGATGAACAATAACAAAAGAGACAAATAAAGAAGAATAGGGGATAAATTAACAATAATAAGTCACATGTAGCAGATAATCAGGCGTATATGAATGAAGGCTAAGGTTGACAAGGGCTGAATTATGACAGGTGGATAATGAGGAAAGAATTGTAAATGCAATTTGATGTTTTTATGTGTATTTTTCATTTTTATCACTGGCTAAAGTGTGCCCTAAAAGTCAATTCTATGTAGCATACTAAACTGCCAAGCAGGTTTTTTTCAACACAAAAGAGACATTTTGAATTTTTATTTTGCTAACTGAAGGCCATTTGGGCCATCAGCATACTTGCTTAACTGCAAACCCTTACAAGATACTACAACTGATTGGCTCCAATCACTGCCCCCCTCTCCCAGTCTGCACTGCTATACAAGTAAATACAGGAGGCTGATGTTAAGACAAATTCAGGCAATTGCATTTTAATAATGCAGTTCATTAATTTTTAAACAAACACCTAACTATATTAATTGATATTCTACCCAAGGTATCCCCTAAATGTGAGCTCCAGGCTAACAGCTAAATGCACAGATAAAATGATGCACAGATGAGAAAAAGATTTGTATTGCTGTCCATCCAGTCCCAAAATGTACACAACCCAGCCACATAGCACAGCCACGTCTATCTGGAAAGGAGTCCTGATATTTTTCTCCTGAATTTTAAGCAGAACTTATTTGCTGGCTGCAAGAAGGAGTCATAACCTGCGCTATGCACAGCATACTTGCATATTATGGCAAACTTGCCTGCCAGCCAGCAATCCTTGTTCCTACTCCAGTATGTACCAGGGCAGTGAGAGGATAAGCAGCAAACTGATGAGCTCATTCCTCTGATACTCTGTTTTCTCCTCCTATCAGCATGTTCCTCATAGGCATGCACACAGGGTATACCAGGTGTGCCTGGGCACACACTATTCACCCAGTGTGGAGCAAATTTCCCCTGTTTAGACCCCTGATATTTCTCCAAAGCCTCCTAATGGGGTTCCTAAAAAAATTGTAAAAATAAACAATGAATAAAATTGTAAAAAAAAATAATAATAATAAAAATAAAAACTACTGACACTGTCCACTGCCATACTGACACCAATCTCTGCCCTACTGACACCGTCCATTGCTCTACTGACAGTCAGTATATATACACATGCACACACACGCATATGTGTTTGAGCTTTGGGGTGCACACCCTAATGCAATAGGCTGTGTACACCTCTGATGTTCCTTGTTAACACATGAGCACTGCTGCACACCTGACTGGTTTATTGTGCTGCTTCTCCCTCTCCCAATCTAAACTCTGCTGTACAGTGGATTGTAAAGGTTGAATCAAGTAAAATTCAGGTATTTATACGGCTTGCATTTAAAAATATATTTATTGATGTAATAATAACTTCAGAACTGCATTTGTTTGTGCCTTTTATAACTGCATGTAAAATATACACAGTTAAAGTATATGTACTCCCTAACAATGAACTTCTCATATTTGTTCTCTTTTGGCCTGTTAAATACAGTATCTCACAAAAGGGAGCACACCCCTCACATTTTTGTAAATACTTTATTATATCTTTTCATGTGATAACACTGAAGAAATAACACTTTGCAACAATGTAAAGCCGTGAGTGTACAGCTTGTATAACAGTGTCAATTTGATGTCCCCTAAAAATAACTCAACACACAGCCATTAATGTCTAAACCGCTGGCAACAAAAGTGAGTACACCCCTAAATGAAAATGTTAAAATTGGTCCCAAAGTGTCAATATTTTGTGTGGCCACTGTTATTTTCCAGCACTGCCTTAACCCTCTTGGGCATGGAGTTCACCAGAGCTTCTGCTGGAGTCCTCTTCCACTCCTCCATGATGACATCACGGAGCTGGTGGATGTTAGAGACCTTGCGCTCCTCCGCCTTCCATTTGAGGATGCCCCACAGAAGCTCAATAGGGTTAAGGTCTGGACACATGCTTGGCCAGTCCATCACCTTTACCCTCAGCTTCTTTAGCAATTCAGTGGTCATCTTGGAAGTGTGTTTGGGGTTGTTATCATGTTGGAATACTGCCCTGTGGCCCAGTCTTCGAAGGGAGGGGATCATGCTCTGCTTCAGTATGTCACAGTACATTTTGGCATTCATGGTTTCCTCAATGAACTATAGTTCCCACTCATGCACCCTCAAACCATGACACTCCCACCACCATGCTTGACTGTAGGCAAGACACACTTGCCTTTGTACTCCTCACCTGGTTGCTGCCACATACGCTTTATCTTGGTCTCATCAGGTCACAGGACATGGTTCCAGTAATCCATGTCCTTGGTCTGTTTGTCTTCAGCAAACTGTTTGCAGCCTTTCTTGTGCATCATATTTAGAAGAAGCTTCCTTCTGGGATGGCAGCTATGCAGACCAATTTGATGCAGTGTGTGGTGTATGGTCTGAGCACTGCCAGTCTGACCCCCACCCCTTCAACCTCTGCAGCAATGCTGGCAGAACTCATATGTCTATTTCCCAAAGACAACCTCTGGATATGACGCTGAGCACGTGCACTCAACTTCTTTGGTCGAACCATGGCGAGGCCTGTTCTGAGTGGAACCTGTCCTGTTAAACAGCTGTATGGTCTTGGCCAATGTGCTGCAGCTCATTTTCAGGGTCTTGGCAATCTTCATATAGCCTAGGCCATCTTTATGTACAGCAACAATTCAGAGAGTTCTTTGCCATGTTGAACTTCCAGTGACCAGTATGAGAGAATGAGAGCGATAACCTCAAATTTAATACACCTGCTCCCCATTCATGCCTGAAACCTTGTAACACTAACGAGTCACATGACACCGGGGAGGGAAAATGGCTACTTGGGCCCAATTTGGATATTTTCACTTAGGGGTATACTCACTTTTGTTGCCAGCAGTTTAGACATTAATGGCTGTGTGTTGATTTATTTTGAGGGGACAGCAAATTTACATTGTTATACAAGCTGTACACTCACTACTTTACATTGTAGCAAAGTGTCAAGTTGTCACATGAAAAGACATAATAAAATATTTACAAAAATGCGAGGGTTGTACTCACTTTTGTGAGATACTGTATATACAATTGAAAGCATTGAGTTATATCTGTTTGATACGTGCAAAAAATTTGTGGTTCGTGTCAGAAAGTCTTTTTCATGCTTCCTGTGTTATCTCAAAGAATCTAGTTAGCCTTCCTCATTCTTATAGGGGACTACAAAATAATTAGACTTTATGTTGTATACATCTGAGAGTGAGACTGGTTAAAGAGGAACTACAGTCCCCTTTTGTGTGGCTCTGTCCCCCCAACCATCTCTGCTATTATGGCATGTGCGCAGATGTGCCAAAGGGTTCCACCCAACCTTTGGGTCTTAGCAGAGCACTTCAGCACATCTGCACAGAAGATTTCCTGTGCTTCAACAAAGATGGAAAAGTTTTACTGCTTCCATAATAGCCGCCCTTGTGAATGCATGGAGAAATTCACATGTGTGCAAATGTGCTGGGAAATCTATGGGTGCACAGATGTGTGGCAGTGCTCAGTCAGGAGCTGATGCTCTGTGGCATGTCTGCACATCTTAAGAATCTGGGCTTGGAGGGGAAAGGTAACATAGTTTTCGCCAAGGCAAGAAATTGGGAAGTACTGCTTTGCAGCAAAAATTTTTTTTTAGTTTTGCAAAGATTTTTATTGAAGTTTTTGAATACAATGTGGGGAAACAGCATTCAGAAAAGATAATTGAGCAAGAGAGTGTATGACACCAAAGGGAGTGAATCTCCTCACAGTTTGGATCAAAGAGAGTGCAAGTACAAAGGTTGGCAAGGCTTCCCATGGGAAGGTTCATAAGTATACTGCATAACACAATAACAAGAAGCGTGTAAACCCATTAGTAGTCCGCTGCCAGCCAGCAGGTAGACACTGCAGTTTAAATGGGGAAGGGGGAGCCATCAAACTATCCATTTGGTGGGGTTTCGTAAGCAGATTAATGAGAAGCTAAGTAGAGAAGAGAAAAAGGTGAAGTAAGAGGAATGAGAGAGGAAAAGGGCAAGCTGGGTAGGAGGAAGGGGAGGGGTCCCGTGGGGTCCAGCATAAATCAGCTAGCTCATGGCCAGCGGTCACAAGAACAGAAGAGAGCGGTCAATGCTCAAATGCTCAGTATAATCCAACCATGGGCCCCAGACCCTGAGATAGTTTGCAAAAGTATTGTATGGAGGTTTGTTTTTAATGTATCATGGTCGTCAGGAGCCTTTGTTTAACCTCAGCAAAATTTATTGACGCCCGTCTCCAGGCTCCAGCCAGGGTCTGCTAAACTGATAGGAATACAAACCCCATCAGCTTCCTCTGGTGTCTATTTAGGTGTGGGATGGGTTTATGCAGTAGGGCCTCCCATGGGCCTCGAGTAAGGTTAGTGTGCAAGACCGAATGGAGCATGATATAGACCCATATCCAGAAATTGGTGGCCATGGGACAGGTTCACTGTCCACCAGATATGCAGTAAGGTACTCCGGTCAGTATAGCCCTAAAGGCAGTGTGGAGAGATGTTAGCGCTGATTTTAGAGAACAATCATATGCCAGTGGGATATCAGTTTATAAGTGTTTTCCTGGGCAAGTACATTAGGCAAGCATTTAGAGGAGGCCAGCCAGATGGTGTTCCAGTCCCCTGTGCCAAAATCCTTTTCCCAGTTGTCCATTTACTTGTTAGGACCCAGGGAGTCCATAAGCGTTACATAAAGAGTGGACACTAGGCCTTTAGAATTCAGGTCCTTCTTACAGCAGATTTCAAATGTAGTCAGGTGCCGGGGACTTTTGGTGCAGTGTGTGACTGGATCCGAAAGGTAATGCTGTATTTGGGCATAAAGGAAGCGCTCTCCCATCGACAAGTCCCAGTGTTTGCAGATGTGGGTGAAGGACATTATACCATCCATAGAAAATAGCTCAAAGATGTATCTGAGTCCCTTTGAGTGCCACCATCATAACGCAAGGGGATTATTGTAGGCTGGGGTGAAGAAGGGGGTATCAAGAATCCACGATAATGGGAGGTGGGAAGAGGTACGTTTACCAGAGTATTTTATCAAATCTCATTGCCTAAGAAAGTGTTTCCAGGAGGGATCTAAAATCTTGGGTCTCGAGGGGGGGGGTCAGGTTGTGTATAGGGAGGGGAGAGCAGTTGGCCTCTGAGAGGTAGGTACAGAAAGGCTGTTCATGGGTGGCATGTAGGAAAGCTGGTGGGGATATGGTGGGGATATTTGGGCCACCAGGTAAGAATGTTTAAGGGAAGGTACTGCTAGATCGCCCGCAACAAGCCTATGATAAAGGGTCAAGGCTGGAAACCTGGCCCCAAATAAATCGTAGCAATTTACGTTGTAAAATTTGCAGAACATTATTTGGGACAGGGATGGGTTGGGTAGCACCCTGAAATAATAGAGCAGTTTAGACAAATAGGTAATTTTTATGTTGTGTATTTTACAGAGCCAGGAGATGGAGAATGACCTCCATGAGGTGAGAAGGGTAGCTAAAGTGCTAAATAATTGGATAATTGGCTCTATACACCGAAAGACAAAGTTTAGTACCCAGGTAGGGTAAAGAAGTGGACCAAGCAACATCATAGCTGTCTGGTGTTGATGTGGGGATAAAGTGAGGTTTAGGGCTTTAGACTTGGCTTCACTGATGTGTAAATTTGAAATGGAGCCAGTCCACCAGAAGAGCAAAGAGGTTAGGTAGGGAACTGTGGGGAGAAAAGAGGCACATCAGGATGTTATCAGTGAATAGCAACAGTTTGTGGTGTGTCACTAATGATTGGAGGCCATGTACATCTGGGTTTGCTATGGTAGCAGCTGTTTAAGGGCCAAAACAAATAAAATGGGGGAAAGGAGGCACACTTGTGTCGTGCCTCACTGAATTGCAAAGGGGTTGGAAGTGTAATCCGCGTATCTCAGCGTAGCCGAAGCCTGGGCATACAGGGCAGAGATCCAAAAGAAAATATTATAAATAATAAAAATGTGTGTCCAATTGTGGAAGACAGATAGGGGAGGAGGCAGGGCTGACACTGATCAGACCATAAAAATGTTTTGTGTTGTCAGCTCACAACAAGGCATAAGAGCTAAATGCATATCTGTTCGTGTAGGGTCTGTTAAAGGAAAAAAACATAAAGATATATGCATGTATTGCAGAGATGAGCTGCCTATATATATTTTTTTTTTGCCTTGATGTACATGTTAAAGTATGTAGTATGACAGGAAATGGAGGCCAGTTGCACCAAAGAGGATTTATTCAGTTTTCTTTTTTTATTTTTACTGAAAAACAGGAAATCCGAAGAAGCCCACAAGACATTTAGGCTGGTTCTGGCCTTCCCTATCAAGGCTCTACCTTTACATTGTTTAATACCTGATCTTGTAACCTGGAACCGCCAGCACCTTTTTGGCTTTCTTGCCAAGAGCTGTGATTACCACATTTGTTTCCAGACGTGTGTTGATTTTTTCTGGTATCATTTTTATTTTATTAGGATACTGATTTGAATATTGCTTTAGTTCACTTTGTTATTGCTTTAATTCAGTTTCTATTTAGTGTATATTTCTAAACCTACCCGTGTATTGAAGAGACAACAAGAACACAAAACAATATTTCAACTGAAAATTAAACCACTAGGTATCTATTGCTCATTATTGAGAAACCGATTGTAGTATTGTTTGTGTACACACTTGTGTCTGTAAAGGACTGCTGATTTTTCATTCTATACCATCACACTTACTTGGTAATATTTCCCAAAATGCAATTTCTGTTACACAGTTTTGAACAGTTTCATCAGGCAACTGTCTTGCAAATTACAATAGTCCCTAGTACTAAATTACCATACACACAAGGTAACATATTCTTACAACATAATGTTGGTATAGCACAGTAGTTCTCAAACTTTTTCTGCCATGATCCCCTTTGGAAGCAGAAGAATTTTCATTCCCCCTTCATCCCCGTACACATTTATTAGAAGGACTGGACAGCAGGCACAGAATTGCAGACTGTCTTGTGACGTCATTCAATGTATGCTACTACAAGCTTCCTTATGCTGCATTCATAACAGATGGGAAAAACAAGTCATCAATTCTCAATGAACAATACCAACTTACAGCTATGAACTGAAGAGAAAAAAATGCTATCCTAATTCTTAATAGCTTAATTATCTGACTTGCAGAGTCTAGAACATTGTTTCTACCTTCTGTCTCTTGTGAATGCAGCTTGGGATGTCAGATGGGAGGGTGCATAACAACAAGAGATACACCAGTGTCTGTGGACTTGTCACCTGAAAACAAAGTTTTCAACTGCTCAGATTTTTGCAGCCACAACACTCAGGTGAAATACAAGATCCAATCCAAAAATTCCAAAAAGTGGACAACAAAAGATAATACAAAAGTAGCTGGATGATGCACTGTTGGGGACTGCACACTGAAAAAAATGGAATGAAGAGGTGGGTTACCATCTGAATAGATGCATTACCAGATTGAGACAGCCCCTCCATTAGCTTTGGCATCCACTTCCACTGCATCCAGCATCATCACAAAACAGAGTTTGGTAGGAATAATGGAGCACTGTCTTGTTTAGTCATTGAAGTATATACCACTCTGATTAGTGCTCACCCATCTATCAGAGGGACAGGAGCCTGGGACACCCATCACTGTGCAGAGTCATAGTAATTATGTAGTACCAAGGGTAAAGTAACAGTGAGTGTTTCATTCAGAGGCTTCATAACTATAGTGTCATTAGCCCCAGGTTGAACCAGAAGGGTGGCAACCCTACACATGGCATTCACTTCCTGTACTGTAGGGATCTCCTTAAAAGAGGGGTACGCTTCACAATCTGAGAATCACTGGTATACCATAACACTTTTACACTACTTAAAGATGAATCCCAGGTATGGAAATTTTTACATTCTTACATTGTAACAGGTTAGAACAATGCAAACATGCTTGTGGGATGCCCGTGGAAACAGAAAATTACTGTAATCAGAACTGCTACTACAGTGAATGCTGCTAGCTTCCAGGTCCCATGCTGGGTGGCTGAACTGCTGCTCACTGAATACAGGAGGTCACCAGCTAGGCGTGGGCCCATTCAGAGAACAATTTACATATTCTTAATGAATGAGAAGAGTTCTCTGACTGGACAAGGTGGGAACTGCGATATGTCACCATCCCACCTCTCTGCACTGTCCAATCACAGAATGCTTTGCATTCACTGAGAAAAGGTAGCGTGTTTCCTGAATGGTGCCTAAGCCTAGCAAGCAGCCTACTTTGTTCACAATGCAGTAGGGCAGGCACTCAGCATGGGGCCCGGAAGCTAGTAGAGATTACTGTAGGAGTGCTGCCTACTACAATGATTTCCATTTTCCACAGGGATCCTACAGGTATAGTTAATACATACTTAATTTGGTCAAAGCTTGACCAATGTAACTATGGAAAAATTGCCATACCTGGAATTTATCTTTAATTCTATTGAGCTGTACTCCAGTAAATTATGACATCACACTGGCACTGCTGTCCTCACTGTTTGGGGTAATAAATGTTCAATAAATCTTTACCTGAACAGGGAGTTGGTTGAATATTCTTGCACCTGAAATGGCTGGTATGTGATTAACTAATGCAAGTTACTAATTTCTTTGCCTATATCACTAATCACTT
Organism: Glandirana rugosa; assembly: GCA_018402905.1. Classification (NCBI taxonomy): domain Eukaryota; kingdom Metazoa; phylum Chordata; class Amphibia; order Anura; family Ranidae; genus Glandirana; species Glandirana rugosa. Next base: position 81,284 of record BLSH010049411.1, read on the forward strand.
CACCCTCATTCTATGACAACATGCAGCAGCTAATATCTGGACCTACCCTCTTCAGAAGGTTTGTTGCTTAATTTATTTGCCCCTGTGCATTTAGAGTGCTATCTTGCTTTGATGGTCATGGGTAATTTTCTACCCAAACAATCGTTGACCCATTTCAAATGAGCCCAGAGGTCATTAATTGCTCCGGGATCTAAGAATCTGCTCTCATTGACAGAACAATGCAATTCTAGGAATGTTTCTGTCAATCAAGACATTGGATGGAAGAACACATAATGCAGGGGTCTTGTTCTGGAGACTGTGCAGATGCATTTACGAAGAAGAGTCACATATATAGCGTGTATAGTTGATCCTGTCGCACAAACTCATTACACAACATTGGATACCAACTATTTCTGCTATTGTGCACCTGTTAAGTCAACATCAAGTAAAAACCTTAAAGGAAATATACAGAGAGAAATACTGAGGTAGCCATTGCTGGCCTTGATCTAGAAATTCCTGGGAGAGTGAAAAAATAACACTGTAACCCTGAATTTTCTTATTACCATCCAATAGTATCGAGGTGGCATTGGTATATAGAGTCTATTTGCTGCCGACTTCTACACACCCAAGGATTTCCATTCTTGCCTTGGGTTGTGGTAGGGATGAGTAAATCTAGAACCAAAGTGTAACACTGTGATATTAAAGTCATAATAAAAATTTGTTTCAGTGTAAAAATCAAATGAATGACTGTATACAAAGCCAAAACAAATTTAGGAGCTACAGTTTTGTCCCCTTCATCAGCCCTGATGAAGGGGCAAGGATACATCCCCAATATGGTGTTGGCTTTGGGTATAGTCTTTCATATGACTTTTTTATTAGAATAAACATGTAGGATATTAATATCATGATGTGGCACTTCACTTTTAGATGTATTCTTCCTCTAAAAATTGTCTGGTTGTTTCTGGCTTCAGTCCTTTCTGAGAGAGAACAGTTAGGCCAGGAAAGTCAGAGCCAAGTCAGACCTCCTTATCTGTACACATTTTCCAAGTCGGCAATTCAGAAAGTAGTAAAGGCATTGAATTATTATGGCACCCAGCAACCTAGCATTTTAAGCAATGGCAGCCTCCATGCTTCTTCAGTACACTTTTCCTTTAGGTCCTCTGTCAGCAGTTTACAACACTTGGATATTGACATCTTGCACAGTCCAGGACTGCAATAGCTATTTTAAACACAAAGGTATAATACTTGTATGTGCCCAGCAATCACAGAACACTGTCATCTAAAAGACTTTTCATAAAGTTTTCTTCCCAATCACTGTTTTCTGCAGCAACCTGCCTAAATAAAGCTTGGATTGTGTGTTTCCTCTTCGTATGCCTGCGGAGGGTGTTTTTTTCTGTGAAGCGCACATAGCAGATTTCACATTGATAGGGCTTTTCCCCAGTGTGCACCCTTTGGTGTCTTTGTAGTTCACCTGATTCACGGAACCCTTTGCGGCAGATGTTACATAGGAAAGGTCTTGCTCCAGTGTGAATATGCTTGTGCCGTTGCAGGTGAGAAGAGCGTTTAAAGCTTTTTCCACAGACTTTGCATTCAAAAGGTTTGCATTCCGAATGGGTAATACTATGGCGTTCCAGATCGGACACGTACAAGAATGACCTGAAGCAGACAGGGCAGTAATGAAGTCTTCTGGGATCATCTGCTGATAGATCATCAAGGTCGTCAACATTTTGTAGTGATGAGATTATATCATCTTTGAAAACAGTGTAAGGAATCCCTTGATCATCTATCAACAGGAACTTGCTTTTCTCTGTACAAGATTCATCTTCACTCTCTTGAGGCTGGCATCTGAGGTCTTTGGTTTTGGGAACATATTGTGAAAAGCAATTGTTGACCTTGTCACCTTCCTGCTCCTCCTCAATAGTGTCTGATATGTTCACCATGCCTGATAGATCATTATTGAGAGGTTCTAAACCAGAGCGTATCTCAGGAGAGCAAGGACCTTCATTTCTGGAATCTAGAGAGATGGGGCTATCCTGGACACCTTCAGATACTTTTGATACCGAGTTTGAACAATGTAATGGTTGTGGCAGCTCATCGACAATTTCACAATCATAATCTCTTACTGCCTCAGAGGCATTCTCTATTGCATTCCAAGGAGTTCTGAATAATGAATGTGAAATTGGTACTGTAGCTACTTTTATTAGCTCCGTTCCAGCCGTTATCCATTGGGATGTTACATCTTCAGCTACATCTTTGCGATGGATATTATCAAAATGATTGTATGGAATGTGAAATCTGTCTTCAAATCTAATATCTGAGCTGGCAGAAGGCAAATGTTGCAGAAAGCAATGAGCATGAGCTTCATTACTAACACATGCTTGCAGATTACTATCATACTGATATGTCGGTAGAGGTACCGGCTTTACATGTGAGCCATAGGGTACTCTACCTACAGGTTGAAAGGCATGAGTCCAGGCCCGGTTCCATGTCATATGATGGCTCAATGGGTTTGGTAGGTTAGTCCAATCCTTACGACACAGCTGGTTAACCAACCAAGGCTGATGAAATTGCTTGTTATAGTTTGTAGACTCCATAATTAAGTATTTTTCATACACAATCCATTAGTCTTTCCTTACTGGTCTATAACTGTAAATAAAAAGGAAAACATAATTTCATTTGTATACTGCAAATAACTACAAGTAAACCTGTTACAAACCTGTGCCTTTCTTACTAAGCATATTTAAGCATATAGAAAACAAAATATTTAAGCAAATATTAATTTCAGCAAAAAATAAAAACCATGTGAATATGATCATCCAATCCAAATATACAAGCAACTAATTTTTTTATATGCAAATCTCTAGCAAAACATGTCTTTGGACACACTTTCTTTCACCTCCCAAGCCTCCGTGTTAGTCAGTGAGGCTGCATATCACTTCAAAGGTCATTAAAAGGATTAGGAGGAGGGAACGACAGGACCAATCATAATAGGATAGGTCAGTGATGGCAAGCCTTGGCACCCCAGATGTTTTGGAAATATATTTCCCATGATGCTCATGCATTCTGCAGTGTAGCTGAGCATCATGGGAAATGTAGTTCCAACACATCTGGGGTGGTTTGCCACCACTGGGATAGGTCAAGCTCTGCATTTAACTTTATCTGTCTATATGTCTTAATCTGCTTATTGCTCTGACATGCATTTACTCAATGTTGTTTGTGATTATACATTTTTTATCATATGCTTGGTTGGAAATGCCAGGTTTTGTAACAGGTTTAGGTTAAAGCCAAACTGTAGCCATCTTCAACACAATATAAAATAAAGCACAAGGAACGTTTGTTTAAAGTTGTCCTTGTGTTGTTTACCTTTTGTTGGTTTAAATTTCTGTTCAAGAATTATCTCCTTCCCAGTTGTCTGGTTATTAAGTGGTAATTAAGGCGCTGGATGGGATAGAGTTTCAGGAGAATATGCTCCATCCACTGGGTAACACCAACTACATAATCTGTAAATGTAATAATGTTGTTATAGGTAAGCAATGGAGACATGTCGGTGGCTGCATTTTTATATCCAACTGGGGCTTCCACCGGCAAAATCATAGATATTCCCTGTTACTATGCATGGCTGTCAATAGGAAAAAAATCAAGTGATTTCAAATACAAATTCAAAGACAATAAATACAAATATTTCTAAACATAATTTGGTAACAAAAACATAAATATAATCCACTGGGGTGGCTACAGCTCCACTTTATAGCACAGCTATCATTTGACAACATACAATGAATAGCAAATTGATTTGTAAATTGAGTGAAAAGGCGAGTTGCACATTTTTTCATTGCCTGACTATTTGCATTCTAATTTGTCCACTCTGCAGAAAATCAGTAATTCACGATTAATGATTGCCCAGATTCCTTAACGTCATGAATCAAAAGGCAGGTAAATAACAAGTTAAATATATTTTCTTTTCAGGTTTTAAAAACAATAGTTCTGTTTAAAAATATAGTCAAGAAAACATGAAATATTGCATAATAATAAAAGTAAAGTAAGTCATAATTCTGCACTTCTACCTTACCCAATGTGAAATATCTATTCCAACCAACTGCATAAGTTAAATATGACATGTGTAACTGAATGTGTCAAAATTCAAACAACACTAAAAGTGTCCCTTACTTATTAATAAATTAATTGTGTAACAATTAATTTAGAGATATAAATAAATCCATATGTAACAGTAATGTAATACAGGTAAAAAAAAATAAGCCATCTTATGTGAATGGTCAGTTATAGTCCCATGAACAAACCAGGTGGATTTCACAGCACTCTAAAATTCCACCAGTAATCTCACAAACCGGAAGTGAGAACATTTTGACACTCCATGCATCCGTTCGACGTGTTTCATCCCATAACATTTTTCTCAAGAGCGGCATCTCTATTAAAACCTACAGGTTTTACAATTACTTTTTTAGGTTAGATGAAGCTGTTATTTTTGTGTTTATGATGATCTAACTCAAGGGATGGGTTGAGATCAGTGAAGGCATAAGCAGAAGGCTTTGACCGCTTTGCTCATTTGTAGGTTCACAACAGCATATGTGAACTTGACCTTTGTTGATGAAGGATCCATATAAAAATCTGAGCGAGATTCCTTTAGTGTCTGTTGGTGAAAACAATCACCTTAAAAAACCTGTTGATAAGAAGAGGGTTTTTATTCACAGTGAGGTCTATTTGATGGAAGATTGGTTACAATGTGGACTTCTGTGCACAAAGAGATACATCTTATTGGGACTATAATTGACTATTCAGAGTGTTTATTTTTATTACATTTGTATTATTGTTACTTACAAATGTGTTTATGTCCTTAATTGATTTGTTACACATTCCACATATCGATAAGTATGCTTAGCGATACTTGTAGCACTTTTTGAGTTTTGACACATGTTGCATATCAAAATTTTGCATTCTTCTATTGATCCAGAGGTTTAACGTGGTTCTAAAGCTAAAACGTTTTTTAACTTAAAGTGTTTGTTAAGCCACTTTATAAAAAGTTGCCATCCGCTCTGTATTATAACAAGAAGTTGCCCTGTGTCTGTGTTATATCATATATATACTTTGCTGTATATATAACACACCTTCTTACTAGGATCCGTTGTTGTTTTTGTGCTTTACTCTCTCAGCTCAGAAGTCCTGAGGGAGGGGTTGAGCACTGCTGCTGACGTCAGCTGGAGAGAGAGAGAGCCGTGCTGTGTTATCTATATATATAAGAATATTTCTGATATAACACGGACACCGGGTGAACTTCTTCTGCTAATACAGAGGGATAGGAGCTTTTAGAGTTAATTATGAGAGCAGAGAGGAGAAGCTACAGGAGGAAGAGGGAGGGGGGAGTTGAAGACAGGCACACAGGAGATAGGAGAGCTGGGAGTGACATAGCCTGCATAGACCACGGGGTTCTCAGGATAAGCTATATACAAGGGGAGTCACTACTCAGGGAAGAAGTCATGACCTGGCATTATCAAACAGATATTTTAGGGGATACAGAAGGATAATTTAAAAAGCATAAGTACCATGCTGCTAATTGCACATTAAAGAGACAGGAGCAGCATTTTTTGTGGGTTAACAAGCACTTTAATGCATTCCCTGCAACTTCTGGACCAGGCCTATTTCTGACATTTGTTGTTTACAAGTTAAAATCAGTATTTTTTTTTTATAGAAAATTGCTTAGAACCCTCAAACATTATATATATTTTTAGCAGAGACGCTAGAGAATAAAATGGAGATCACTGCAATACTTTATGTCACACCGTAATTGTACAGCGGTCTTACAAACGCAATTTTTTTGGAAAAAATAAACTTTTTGAATGAAAAAATAAGAGAACAGTAAAGTTAGCCCAATCATTGTAATGTGATTGTGTAATGTGTAATTTGATTGTAACTTATAATGTGAAAGATGATGTTACGCTGAGTAAATTGATACCCAACATGTCATGCTTTAAAATTGCATATGCTTGTGAAATGGCTACAAACTACGGTACTTAAAAATCTCTATAGGCGATGCTCTAAAAATGTTCACAGGTTACCTGTTTAGAGTTATAGAGGTCTAGTGCTAAATTATTGCTGTGCATGTGGGGTTTGAACGCCGTTTACATAAGTGGGTGCGATTTGTGTATGTGTTTGCCTCTACGCACGAGCTTGGCGGGACGGGGAGCTTTACATTTTTTTTTTCTTATTTATTTTACTTTTTATTTTTACACTGTCCCTTTAAAAAAATGTTTTTTTGCACATCTCTTGTAATAGAAATAAGAAGGACAGGGCCTCTTTAATGCGAGATCTGGGGTCAAAAAGACCTCAGATCTCACATTTACACTTAAAAGCAAAACAAAAAGTCATTTTGCTTTTATACAAAAAAAATTGGCCCTTTAAGGCCACAAGTGATGCTTGATGTCGCTCCGGTCCTCCAAGAGCATAGAGTTGAGTGGGGGCCATCTTGCCCTCACTTGACTTCCTGCCCATCAGTCCATTTTGCCACTACCGATGTCTCCGGTAAGTGGGGAAAATGACCAGCAAGCAGTGGGGGGGTGCACCTCTCCCGCCGCCCATAAAAGTGATCCCGCTGTGAACCCCTCTACTGCCATAACCACAGTATATAACGTCAAAGTAATTATACATATATACAGTGGGTGGTCCAGAAGTGGTCAAGGTACAAATTTACCACTGGCAGTGCACCCCCCTTTCCCCCCAAACCCTTACCTGAGTTCTGTATCAATCCAGCATTGTGCTCATAATGCCTCCCTTTCACAGGTAGGTTGGGCAGGAGTCAATGACTCCTGCTGCTGTCAGTCAAAACCTGTGAGCAGAGATTGCCCAGAGAGACCCCAGCTCAGGACCAAGCCTGAATGTCTGCCCTCATATCAAGTGGCTTGCTATGGGGACAGACACAGAAGGGGAGGAGCAAAGTTCACTGGCAGGGGACCCTAGACGAGGAGGTTCAGGGCAGCTCTGGGCTGTGAGTATACCATGTTTATTATTTTAATTTTAAAAATTGCCTTTAGAAACACTTTAAGCTTTTTAGCTTTTCAATGTTCAAATTTTAAACATACCTCAATAGCTCAAGCTAAAATGTACACATACACAAACTAACATTCCTTATAGGACCTCTCAGACTGACCTTTCTCTGCCTAATGTGATTCTATACCTAATTGTGGTTTCTCTTTAGCTAGCCCACAATTTTCTAAGAATCCTTTGTCGTGTCTTAAGTGTTTAATTGTAAAACAATGATTGTATACATATACTGTAGATAAATAACAGATGTATAACAATAGTTTAAAAACGTAAAAAAATTTAAAAGAAATGTCCCAAAACCATTTTGGTTTCCATTTAATGCAAAGCAGTAGGATATTGTTAGTGTAAACTCCAAATGCTATGTACACTAGTGTGTATGTTTCCTGTTCTTCAGTGCATAGGCTCTATACTATATGCCTATATCAACTTCTTTTTAAATGAGCGCCATAGAAGAATGGATTCATTCTACAAAGTTGAATGTTTAGCATAAACGTAATAATGTCTGTGAAGTATTTTTTAATTAAACCAGTCATGCCAGATAATTTTATTGGAGTCTTTGCAACACATTCATTGTCACTTAGAAAGCATGGGATACTTTAATTGTTTATAGACATAGATTCTATTATATACTGTTAAATGGCTGCCTTTCCCAAAAAAATCTAAAGCAGCAGATCATTGTCAAAGTTAGGTAATATCCATGGGGAAAGGTCAGTAAATAAAGCCTACATATTTTTTACCATACAGGTTTCCTTCAAAACTCAGTAGGATAGTGACATGTTACTAAAGAACAAGGGCAAATTACCTACTTTTGGAGGAAAGAGGATTTCTTGGATGGAATTCTTTAAAAAAGGGTGGGTAAGCTGTGGAATGTCCTATAACATAAAGTAGTTTCAACAAGAACAGTTTTTTGTGGTCTTGCTACCAATTTTACTCCAACCTGGGTCAGTCAACTATGAAGATTTTGCAAAGACAAATTTACCATTGGACTTTTAGTAGTTTTCTACCTAAAACACACTCTACTGGGGCACACTCACTCTGTCTCTTGTACATACCTACTGGTCCATCCCTAGAAGGGGCTGCACCACTAACCAATAGGGATGTGTAAGATATGCAAGCTTTGATACCAGGTGTGTACCTTGAGCATTTGGCACTCAGGGCGGATCCCATATCTGGCGCCGACTTTAAAATGTAAAAACACCCCACTGTGCCCCCTGCATACCTCTGTATTCCCCAACATCTCTTTGTCACTACTGTGTACTCCCTCTCCACAATTGCACCTCTGGACCCCTTTACATTACACAGCACCCTGCACCTCTGGACCCCTTATATATTACACTGCCCTTCCCCCGCAGCTCTGGGCCCCTTTACATTACACAGCCCCCTGCAGCTCTGGACCCCCTGCACCCCCTCCATGTTACACAGATTTCCCCCCTCACAGCCCTGGACCCCTTGCACCCCCTCCATGTTACACGGATCTCCCCTCTCACAGCCCTGGAGCCTCTGCACCCTCTTCATGTTACACAGACCCCCCTCAAAGCCCTGGGCCCCCTGCATCTCCTCCATGTTACACAGAACCCCCAACCCCCACACAGCCCTGGGCCCCCTGCACCCGGGTCCCGACACACCCCCAACCCCCAAGACACAT
>BLSH010049411.1:90388-101329 GCA_018402905.1 Glandirana rugosa
CACGCCCCCACGGGCCCGGCCCACGTCTTGCATGACGATGGACTCACTTTGGGTCTCAGAGAGAGAGTATTCTTTCTCTTGCTATGGCTCCTCTGTCAATCCGGCAGCTGGCTCTGGGTTTCACTCAGGTAGCAGTACGTTCTGCACCCGGCCCGGGCACCCCCGCACCTTGCCACAGCTCACCTCTCCCTCCCTGCTGCCTGAGCTGCCCCTCTGTTACCGCTGCTTCATTCACAGGGAGGGCATCGACCAGACACACCCCCAGTGTGTGGCACTAGGGCGCACCGCCCCGCCCCCCCAGCTGGTACGCCACTGTTTGATACTACTAGAAAGTGCCAAAGTTTTGCATGATCAGAATGTCCTGAGGTTCTGGCTTGGTGAGGGTCGCTAGAGGCTGCTCCAGTTATGTGAAGTCATCTCTAGGTGCCCACACTTTCTACATGGGAAGGAAACATTATTACAGCCCTGTAACAAAATTCTTCTGGGTTACTATTCTGTGAATGGACACACACTTGCTAGTCATATGGTCAAAATGACAGATAAAATCAGGCTGCTGGAGCCACCAGTTCCTTGCTTTGTGGATACTTTACTTTCATAAATTGCCATACTGAGAAGGATGCATGTTGATAGCTGAGAGATCCATTATTGTGCCACTCATAGAAAATCCCCACATGAGATCAAGGTCTCAAATTAGTTTTCAGCAACTCTACAAGTCTGCATTATTAAATTAATGAGATATCAAAATATGCAGCAACAATAAAGATTTCAAAAATCTTCTACCTTTTAACTCTAAAAAGCTGTCCTTGAGCCCCAGTCAAGTGACTTTGGCTAGGCTCAGAAAATGTCTCAGTTTGCTGCAGGCAGGGCAAAGTATTTTCTTGGTTTCCTCTTTCCCTATGATCAGACTGTAACATTGTAACAAGTCATAAGGGTAAAGGCTGCAGCAGGGGCTTATCTGTGTCAGGTATTTGTGAACACAGGCAAGAACCACACAGCAACTGGGATTTAATCTTTGCGCCACCTTCTCAGCCCAAGAAGTATAGTAGATACTGATCCTGGATGATGCCTCAACATAGATGGTTCCATCCTTCTGGGGAGAAAAGCAAATAAAAGCATTGTAATGAATATCTGGCAGGGATAATATATATCAAAAAGTGTTTACTTTGTATGCAAATACCTTGAGCGTCGGTTCACACAGAGACGATCCGACTTCAGGGGCGACTTGAAGCCGCCCCGCACACTGTAATAGAAGTCAATGCAAGTCGCTTGAAGTCACCCCCAAAGTAGTACAGGAACCTTTTTCTAAGTTGGAGCGACTTGAGTCGCTCCTATTAGAATTGTTCCATTGCACTGCATGGAGCGCGACTTGTCAGGCGACTCAAGTCGCCTGACAAGTCGCCCCTGTGTGAACCGGGACTTAAAAGAAACTGGCAGGCATTGTCATAGAAATGTAAATGTTAACTTAAATTACAAACAGGGTATTTTACACATTATATATAAATATAAATTGCAGATGAATGCATTAATAAGGTCATGTACCTAAAAAAGATGAGCCCTGGAAGTACTGCCCTGGTAACACTGTGGTTCTTGACCGCTCTCACGTCTTGCATATAAAAGCACCAGCTGGCTACATTGTGTTGCAAGCTACACATAAAATATAAAGTTAAGGAACGTGTGCCTTGTCGTTCTGTGTGTCCAGCTCCCATGGATCCTCTGTGGCACATTTTCCATCATCTGTATGATCCACCCTAGTTGCTGGAATCCACCGTTGCTGTACTGAGGGGCGGCTACAACCAATATGGAATCTGGAGGATACACTTCAGCAAACAAGATATACCTGTGATGATGCAAAAAATTAAAAAGTGAGTGAAGCAGTATAGAGGAATAACATCAGTTACTTTAGGCTTATTCATATAAAAACGTTTTTTAAGCATGGACAGAAAAGGGAAAATTTAGAACAGCTGTCAGGTTTTTATGGCTGTCTTTATCCCTGCTGGGGAGATTTACCCTCTCTAGATCCAACATTTTAGAGAAACAGAATTGGAATAGACATTTTCCAAAGGGGAAATTGTTTCAGCAATTACTAAGATTGAGTTTTCCTTCACTTTGGAGAGATTTCAGCCCACTTCCTTTTATGTCTCTGGGACAGGAAGTAAATTAAAATCTGGGGCACAGATAGCAAAAGAAGAAAAACTGTCAGGGAAAGTCAGATGAACACCACATTGTGCACATAAATGCTTCGCATTTACTATCTGCGGACAGCAGGTGGAGTGTTAAGCCTTGTACACACAGGACGACGATCGTACTTACGATCGTCTCAAATCGTATGTTGGATAATGTAACTTGCATACTGACTGCACTACATGATCGTACGACCACAGAAAGAACGTTCAGGTGCATGTAATTAGCATCCGGCCATTCCTGACTTGGAACATGCGTGTTTTGCACAATACAACTTGTTGTACCAACTGCTCTGTACACACGATACAACGGTTGTATGACCGCTTGTTGGTACGACCAAGTTTTCTAGTCTGCTCATACAATTCCCCTTGTACGACCATCGTATGTCGGCTGTTCTTATCGCTCATACGAACAATCAATTTCGCATACAACGGTCGTTCATACGACCTGTTGTATACGATCGTCGTCCCGTGTGTACGAGGCTTTAGAGTCTAAAAATCTGCTGCTTGCAGAATTTCTATAGTGTTTTATTTCAATGCTATGAAATGCTCATAGGGTTAATGTAAAAAAAAAAAATTAAAAATAAATAAATAAATAAAAAGGGGCAGACTCGATGGACTACTCAGTCTTTTTCTGCCGTCACTTTTCTCTGTTTCTATGTTACCACAGTACACTTTGAGTGTGGCTCAGATGGATAGTCTTAAGATCCAAATTGACCGATACCTACAGGTAAAGGTCCTCACCCCCATCAAATCACCTTGTAACACTCCCTTATTTCCGGTGGCTAAAAAGACAGCTAAAGGCCAGGAAACAACGTACCGGCTGGTACATGATTTAAGGGCTCTGAACAAGATCATTGTCAGTGATGCTCCGTTGGTACCCAACCCACACACTTTACTATGCTCAATACCACCAAATGCAAAGTTTTTCAGTGTCACTAATTTAACCAATGCTTTCTTCTCGGTGCCACTGGATCCCAGTTCCAGTACCTTTTTGCTTTCTCATTCCAGGGTCAACAACTAACTTGCACACGTCTCCCACAGAGGTCAGTGACCAGTCCCTCGGAGCACAGTTGCAAACTTAAGATAGTTTTGGATCAATGGACCCCAATGGATTCAGAGGTTGTATTGCTACAGTACATAGATGATCTGCTGCTCTGTTGCCCCACACGGGAGGCCTGTTATCAACATACTGTATCACTGCTTAATCATCTGGCATCCATGGGCAATAAGGCTAGTAAAAAGAAATTCCAGTTTTGCAAAGAGAAGGTTATCTTCTTGGATCGTTGCATTTCTATGGGCGGCACAGTGGTGTAGTGGATAGCACTTTCGCCTGGCAGCAAAAGAGTTGCTGGTTCGAATCCCAACCACGACACTACCTGCCTGGAGTTTGCATGTTCTCCATGTGCCTGCGTGGGTTTCCTCCGGGTACTCCGGTTTCCTCCCACACTCCAAAGACATGCTGGTAGGTAAATTAGATCCTGTATAAATTGGCCATAGTATATGCATGAATGTGAGTTAGGGACCTTAGAATGTAAGCTCCTTGAGGGTAGGGACTGATGTGAATGTACAATATATATGTAAAGCACTGCGTAAATTGACAGCGCTATATAAGTACCTGAAATAAAATAAATAAATTTCTCAGGGTACCCGACATCTAACCACCCAGAGAATCCAGACATAGGAAAACATCCAGAGACCCCGTAACACCCGGCAACTTAGAGCCATTCTCGGACTTGTCAATTACTGCAGGGATTGGATCCCCAACATTTCATCTAGACTTGGACCCCTTTACGAGTTAACCTCGCAAACACGCTTCCAAATGTCTGATGACAGCTGGGCAATCCTACAGGATCTGACCCAGGAACTCTCCAAAGCACCTGCTTTAGGTCTGCCCAACTATGACCTTCCCTTTTATCTTTTCTGTCATGAAAGTAAGGGTCATGCAACCGGAGTATTGACCCAACTACATGGGCCTACGTACCGACCCATCATGTACCTGCCTTTAGACCCAGTCATCCGAGGCTCCCCGGGATGTGTACGAGCTGTGGCCGCCTGCGCTGTATTGTTACAGAAAGTAGGTGACATAGTCTTGGACTCCCCATTGACACTCTATACTCCCCATTCAATGCTGGAGATTTTAAATCAAGTCCAGACGAAACATCTCTCCGCTGCTAGATTGACTAAGTACGAAGTGGCTCTTCTAACACCTACTAATCTAGGTCTAAGTCAAAGAACCTTTTTATCGATGGTTCCAGGTATTACACCCCAGATGGCAAACCACACACGGGCTACGCAGTGACTACAACCAGTGAAATTGTGGGAAAAGGTTCATTAGGTTCACATATGTCCGCACAATAAGCTGAGTTGTGGGCACAAGCAAGGGCCTGTGAGATCCATAAAGATCAGAGGATTAATATCTACACAGATTCAAGATATGCTTTTGGGGTGGCACATGATTTTGGCACTATCTGGAAGGCAAGAGGGTTTTTGACTAGTTCGGGGAAGCCGGTGAAACATGCAGAGTTAATAGACAGACTGTTCATTGCTTTCTCCCTGGCACACGAGATAGCCATTCTGAAAGTGAAGGCTCATACTACTGACTCGACTATGGAAGTCAATGGGAATGTCTTGGCAGATAAAGTTGCCAAGGAAGGTGCTCTGAGCCCTCTGGTGGAGACTCTGATGCTAGCCATCCCCTCTGATGTGCCACTAGAGGAATTTAAGAAACTGCAGTCCCAAGCGGAAATGCAGGAAAAGAAGAGATGGACAGCTTTGGGGGCTACACAGGGTCCAGATGATATTTTGGGCCTTGGTGATAAATGGTGTCTACCAAGATCACTATTTCCAATGATGGCTCATTCAGCTCATTATCTTGGTCATCAGTCCAAAATGGTTATGTGTGCACAGGTGGAGGAGCATTGGATTGCCCCTGGCTTTACCACCGCAGCTGCTAACTTTACCGCTACCTGCTTGGTTTGCTCACGATACAACGTGGGTAAAACAGTAACAGTTCCAAAACGGCATTCGCCCAGACCAGACTATCTCTTTCACACATATAGACTATATCACTTTGCCAAAGAGTGGAACGTACAAGCATGTCTTGGTCTGCGTAGATATGTTTTCCGGTTGGCCAGAGGCTTGGCCTGTCCACAGTGCCAATGCCACTACCACCGCAAAAAAAATTCTGTTTGAAATAGTTTGCCGCTGGAGTTTACCTGAAACAATCGAGTCGGATCGTGGCTCACACTTCACCGGTCAGATCTTTGCTGAGGTATGTAACGCGCTTCACATCAACTACGGACTGCACACCCCCTACCATCCCCAAAGTAGCGGTAAGGCTGAACGACTAAATGGTATCATCAAGAAGGATCTCCAAAATCATGTCTGATACTAAAAAGCCATGGCCAGAATGTCTCCCCATTGCTCTATATTCCATCAGGAATGCTCCTCGACGACCCCATGGATTATCACGCTATGAGGTATTGTTTGGGAGCCAACAAAAAACTGGACTGTACTTTCCCCAGCAGCTGTCATCTTTACATTCTCAGCTGACGGGGTATGTGCAGTTCTTGCTCCAGAAGGTCCATCACAGGGTTTGGGAGTCTCTCCGGGACCCTGCCTCAATAACCGCTGTACATTCTATTCAACCAGGTGATTGGGTTATCATGAGAAAACACCATAGGATAGGACTGGAACCAAGATATTCTGAGCCGTACCAGGGCCAGCTGACAACAGCGACTTCTTTGAAGCTTGAGGAACGTGATAACTGGGTCCACGCCAGCCACTGCAAGAAGCTGCTCAACTACATCCCAGAATGAGGAGTATTGTTTTTATTTTTATGCTTAGCTTTGTGTACTTTAGTGAGGGTAACGATGAACAGCATCCCAACCTATTGTTCAAAATGCACCTCCAACTTGCTAAGGCGGCAAATAGGACCAATTGCTGGGTGTGCTCTAAATCCCCACCTAGTCATTACACCCCAGCAATGGCAGCAGTTCATGCTATATATGACGTGCGTATTAGTAATGAAGAAATATCAAAAGCTTGCGAAGACGACCAGGAGACATTTGTCTACAGAATTCAATGACACATTCCTAGAGGGTAACATCAGTTATAATTTTAACGTTAGCTCTGACTCTTGTGCTATGCTTGCCAATCCGGTATGGGTATCAGGACAATTAGGTAGTCCACAGATGTGTTTTAACCTTAAGGTTGGCACAGAAAGCAAATTTGTAGGATCCACGGTTTGGGAGACAGGTATAACGGTCAATTTGACTAATGAAACCCCTAGCCTATTTAATGACACCAATAGACCAGATTATATCTGCTGGAAGGAAGGTTGCGATGTACAGACTAAGGGAGCAATCCCACTGTCTATTATGTTACTACTCAGTGACTGTGACCCTAAGGAAAACTCATCATGTACAGTTCTAACTGGTCCCTATTATTTCTTATGTGGTTCTGCAGTCTATAAAGTAATTCCCCAAATGCAAAGGGTTTGTGTGCTTTAGTGAAGTTGGTACCCGCATCTTACATTGCCGCTGATCGTGAGGATCTGCTGTTGTGAAGAAAGACAAGGACACAAGGCAGAATTCGCAGGGAACTCTTTTCCTCTTATGATCAAGCCTGGGCATGGTTCCCATCTTGGACTGGGTGGGTATCGAACTGATGAAGCGATTGAATAATTTCTCGTCCATTGTGGATGAGATGTTCAATGAAACCGTTGAAGCAGTAAGGGAAATTACTCAGGAACAGAGACAAATAAAGACCCTTGAATTGCAGGAAAAGATGGCATTTGATTATCTTTTTGCATCCAAGGGGGGTTTCTGTGAATTCATTGGAGAGGACTGTTGTACCTGGATTGTAGATACCAGTGACAAGGTCCAGGCCCATATGGATAAGGTTACTTTGCTTCAGGGCAGAGCCAGAGCTATAGGTAGTGAGGGTTGGAATCCTTTCAAGGCTCTGGGTAGTTTTGGGAACTTTTTGTTTTCCATTGGATCATGGCTGAAGGAAATAGGAGTATATATTCTTATGCTGTCTTTATTTCTATTCCTTCTATATGCTGTGGTGAAGTTCTCCTGTTGTCTGACTGACCAAGTCACCCAAGCCCGGGCAGATGACCACATCCTTATCGCGGAGCCAAGGTGTCCTGAAACTCGACCCATGTATCAGATGCCAAGGATCCCAACCCAACCAACAACTCATTATCTCCTATCGTCGCTCTAAAAGTCAGCCCCCCGCAGAAAGGAAGCTACACGCTATCGAAATTTGTTTTTGGAATTTGTTTTGAATTTTACTTTTACATTTGCTTTTGGAAAATTGCTTTTATTTTTTTGTGTTTTTTGAACCATCGAAGACCACATGACCGGATTGACTTCTTTTCCAACATCGTGAGAGTGAACTGAGTTTTATGCATGAAGAAGAGTCATGTTATCTTTAAGGAAGAAGGGAATCAGAATTTGTCAAGAGACATGCGGGATTATATGACAAAGAGGAGAGTCTGTTGTGGAAATTCTAATGGGATCTATGTGGACATTTTTATTAGGATGTGTTTTCATTTAAATTGTCATTATAGCTCACTTTGCCAGTTTGCCGGTATTCGCTGTGTATAGTGAATATGGGTTTAACAGACAAAGAGGATAGACACCTAAGCAGTGAAAATCTTCCATTAACTGGTAACCGCACACTACCTGCCTCTGATCATCCTGGCTGGCAGGCACTCTGAGCAGTTAACGCTGGAGTGAATCCCGTCCGGATCTGTGGGGTGCGATGCACGTTCCGCGGCACCGGCAGGTGACCGTCAACCCGGGAGGGCCCATGTATTATGTGCAGATTAATCCGTTTGGTGGGGATGTGTTTGTGATGTGGAATCAGTATCGCTTTTTATGTAAAGAGAATGGTTTGTAAGCTTTCTGTCATGTGCATAATTTAACCTCTAATGGAACAGTAGTATAATCACTATTAAATATGGTCCAAAGAATCATATTTTAATAGGATTCAGGCTAATGGTTAATGGCGGCAAAAGCATGCATGTGAATTATCGAAACAGCCATCATGAGTTAACATGCTGGTCTTTGCTGCAGAATAAACCACGTGTGGGATTCATTGTATAGGGTTTGGCGTGGTTTTCAGCTCCACGTGTGTTTCATTGTTAACTGGGGTGCACGCATCTTTGCACACCTTTCAGCGCGAAATCATGCGTGCTGCCTTCGCTCATTCATGAACATACATGCCCCTTTCTATTGTATCTTTTGATTGTGTGTCATTGATTGTTATTTGTGTTGAGCTTACGTCATGTGACTACCTTGGAGGTTGATTGGCTGGTGTTTGTATAGCCATCGCCTCCCACTGTAAACCCCTGTTTTGCCACTATAAAATAAACAAGAAAGCCTGAGAGTGACAATTTTGACCATCGACCGTGAAACAGCCTCCGTCTGAATTACTGGTTGATATCTACTGCGTTTGGATTTCCTTATACCAAGAGAGCTGAATACCTTATTAATATTACAACGGGGTAATATTAAGATTTCCCCAACACATTTCCCACCAAATATTACCTTATTCCCATATTACTGTATCTCACTAAAAGGTTTATAGTACCCATTAAAAAAAAAGTCTAGGATTGGGTGAGCTGCGGGTCCAAGCTTTAGCTGTGGCTGTAGAGTCATGTAGCCTTTATCATCATCCAGGAACGGTGTTCAGGCAGAACCACTGATTGGCTTGCTCTGAATTAGTGATTTTGATGATAACCAGTATCACAATAATACCCCACTATGGGGTAGTGTGGTGTTTTAGTGACTCTCCTTAAAGAGTGTAGTGCGTAAACTCTTAAGGACCGTACACACGGTCCAATTATTGGCCAACAACGTTTGTCCAACAGCCTGTTGGCCGATAATCTGACTGTTAGTACGTACAATTCGACAGCCGATGTCCAATTGTTGTCCAACGGAAGTTGGCTGACAAGACTAGAGAACTTTTGTTGGCCAACAAGGCGTTGGCCGATTGTTGGCTCGTGTGTACTGAAGTTGGCCAACAAAAAGTTGTAAGTGCAAACACGCATGCTCGGAAGCCAGGAACGAACCGGAAGTGTCTGGTCGTGTAAACCTGCGTTCCTAATTGACAATTCACATTCGTGAAGCATCAATTGGACTTAAATACCAAAATGCAGCGCACATTAGCATCTTTTACAATGTGATGATAATAGAGCTGCTTTGCTGGTGATACTCATGTTCCAATCGTAATGTAAGACATTTGTTCTGTAGAGATAGAAATATTATTCACATTATTCTTGTTTTGTTTTTTTTTAATTTTGAGGTTTCTACACTATAATTACCCCTGATATTTAAATATGAAAAATCTAACTATGTTGGTGTCCCTTGGTAATTGTTATTACTTTTCTTTTTAATGTAACTGTCTACTTCAAACCTGTCATTTGAATAAAAAAACATAGGCAAGTATTCATCTTCACATTCCTCTTTATTGTGAAGATAAAAAAGTAGAAATTAAATTAGACATGGTATCTTTTACCAAAAACAGAAAAACAGAAACAAAAAGTGCATTAAATTCCCAAAATATGGGAAAGAACCAAAACAAAATAATACACAGAAAAGACATAAAAAAAACTAAAAATTAAATTACTGGGGGTAGTGGGGATAATCCCCAGACCATGGCTGTTGTTGGGGGCCATGGGGATGGTATTGCCACTGCCCGGCATGCTGCTGTGGTGGGTGGGCTGGCTGTTGAGGTGGTGGAGGTGGAGCACCATACTCTGAAATCTGAGTAGAATCAGTGATCTGCTCTCTCTCCCCTTGCTGAGCACCTGTGTGATCAGCTCCTCAGCCCTACTCCTTTGGTATGGTTTCATACGCCGGAGTTTTGCTGCTGTGTATGCAGCAAATGATTCCTCCTCTTCAGGGTCTCTCTGGAGGATGCTGTGGTCAAAAAAGTGGAAGCGCTGTCATCCACATTGCGTGTTTTTCTGCCTCTTTTGCCACCAATCCGCAGGGAAGGGATCTGCGACTCCACAGCCCGAGAAGATCCATCTGGCTCATCCCCAGTCACAGTTTCCGTGACACTTTCCTATGTATAAAAATGTGACATTATTAGAGTATAATCAATCAAACCAAATTTACATTTCCTCACTGTTGCTAATTGAATATTTCAAAATAAAAAAGACTTGCATTCTGGCACCAGCATTTGGATTGATCCTTCAAGTTATTTTAGGGCACAACTGTGTTTTGATATGGAACCTACTTTGTTAAGGCTCAAATATTAGCCCAATAATGCTTAGTTATCGTCATTGTGTTTTTTCTTGACAATATGCTCAACAACGCTATACCTGTGGTTATGGAACAAGATATAAGATCTTGGTCTGGCAGCGCTTATCCTATGGTACAAAAATGGAGTGAGCTGTAATGTGTATATGCAGCTGCTGCTGTAGCCCAGTTGCTATTCAGTGGGTGAAATATGTGGTTTATGTGAACAGAGTGTTTTGCTGTCCTAGCAGCACTTGCCGAATAGTGCTCCCCCTATTTTCCTTAATAAATACAAATGCTAACTGATATGTGCAATTTCATATACAAATATAACAATATGAATATTTCATGCAGAATTTGCAAAGTCCATATCGCAACAACTCGTATAACAGTTCTTTTTTGTGTTACTGCTATTGATTCGTAATAACCCGATTATAAACTCGGAATTGTTTCATCCAAGGTATAGTTTTGTGTCAACACGGGATTTTATTGAACTTCCT
>BLSH010049411.1:116137-127019 GCA_018402905.1 Glandirana rugosa
GTAAAATAAGAGATCCCACAATCCTTTTTTTTATATATTACAAACCCCCAAGATTCATTAAAATATCGTTTTTTTTGACAAAAATTGACCATTCGTGTCTTAAGTTCTTTGTCCGAACCACCCATTCACCAATTTCGTCAATCCAACGTGTATTTCAGGATAATTGGTGAAGGCCTGGCGGCATGCAGCAAACTGCCGCCATGAAACTTCACCCTATGGCAACAATACCATCGTCTATCGATGGTATTGGGGCCATAGCAAAAAAAGTCCTTCGCTAAGACGCAGCCTATTTTCACTAGAGGCGCCGCCTAAGCGGCGCTCTAGATCTCGCGGCGAATCCGCCGCGGAGATCACTTTTATCCGACGCAGAATCGCTTCCTGAAAAAAACGATACCGGGGTTATGGTAGCTATCTGCTACCATAACAACGGTATCCCACTTCAAAGTACCGCCGTCAAACGACGTACGGCGGTCCGGAAGTGGTTAATAGGACTTTATGTGCAACCTAACTGCTTTAACCACTTACCCACCAAGCCTGTTTCTTGAATTCTGTGCTTACCAGTTAAAAACAGTTTTTTTTGCTATAAAATTACTTAGAACCCCCAAACATTATATATTTTTTTTCCTAACACCCTAGAGAATAAAATGGCGGTCATTGAAAAAATTTATGTCACACCGTATTTGCGCAGCGGTCTTGCAAGCGTGCTTTTTTTTTAATAAATTCAGTTTTTTTAGTTAAAAAATAAGAAAACAGTTAAGTTAGGCCAATTTTTTTCCATATTGTGAAAGATAATGTTACGTCGAGTAAAATGATACCCAACATGTCATGCTTCAAAATTGCGTCCGCTAGCGGAACGGCGATAAACTTTGCAAATTAAAAATCTCCATTGGCGACATTTAAAAAATTCTACAGGTTAGCAGTTTTACGTTACAGAGGAGGTCTAGAGCTATAATTGTTGCTCTCGCTCTAACGATCGCAGCGATACCTCACATGTGTGGTTTGAACACCGTTTTCATATGTGGGCGGGACTTACGTATGCGTTCGCTTCTGCGTGCGAGCTCGACGGGAAGGAGCGCTTTAAATTTATTATTTTTTTAAATTATTTATTTTGCTTTTTACTTTTTATTTTTACACTGTTCTTTTAAAAAAAAAAAATTGATCACTTTTATTCCTATTACAAGAAATGTAAACATTCCTTGTAATAGAAAAAAGCATGACAGGTCCTCTTAAATATGAGATCCGGGGTCAAAAAGTCCTCAGATCTCATATTTACACTCAAATGCAAAAAAAAAAAAAAATCAGAAAAAAGTGACAGAACAAAAAAAAAAGGGGCCCTTTAAGACCGTTGGGCGAACTTCATTTCCGCCCGGCCGTGTTATGGAGCCGAGTTAGCGGCTTCAGCCGCTCAGTCGGCTCACAGACACTGGAGGGAGAGGATCGGATCATCTCTGGCGCTGCCGGCGGGTCCGGTAAGCGGCGGAGATGACCGGAAAGAGGCGGGAGGGGGGGCACATCTCCCGCCGCTGATAAAAGTGATCTTGCGGCGATTCGCCGCTAAGACCACTTTTATCTTGCAGGGAATCGCCTGCTGAAAAAAACGGTATCTGAATGGTGCCTGCAGCTGCAGGCACCATTCAGATATCACCACTCAAACCCAAGGACGTCATATGACGTCCGTCGGTACAGAAGTGGTTAAGGTTGTAAGCAATTGTTGTTACCCCTTGGTCAAGGTCGATTAAACCCTTTACCCAAAGCAAGAAAAAATGTATTTGCGATAATTTAACCGGAAAAAAAAATAGTCTTGGTGAAAACTCTGCCTAAGGTATGAAAAAAGAACTAATAATAAAATAATAATAATAATTACAGCATATATAGCAGTGGCTTCCCATACCTTCCGTCTCCACCCAATGGAATCCTGAAATGATATTTGCTAAGGGATTTGTGGGGTGATCCTAAATTAGGTTCAATAGTGTTACTGTAACATGACATTTCATTCAGACATTCACTCAGACATTTCTATTTACAGACTGGGTACAGCCTTTGACTTAATTCACAAAAACACATTTCATACAGGATGCACCCATGGTACCAGTGTGACAGAGGGTTACCGGTTTCCATAGAAAGAACACAGCAAATAATGGTTACTTTCAGATTGTCTCTCTCTAATTGAACATTACATTGTAATAGGAGGAGAAAGGTTCTAGATGTACTTGTATTTACAGAAGATATTTCAATGTTTTTTTGGGGATTTTAGGCAGTTTTCTAATATTAAAGACCCTTGTGAGCAGGCCATATAGAAGCATTAGGCAAGGGTAGAAGATTAAATTGCCAACCCAACACAGCCAACTTATTTCAGGGCTTCGGAAGTCCCTCTTCATGAAAATTTTCAACACATACATGTATATAGAAAAAATATAATAAACATACTATCGATAATTCATACTAACAACATACAATCCACATGTATTCATTCATAATACTTAGTATCTAATGAAATGATTTAATATATAGACATACTAAGAGTATTAGGAATGAATACATATGGATTTTATGGTGTGTCCTTACTGGGCAGTCGCTTTGTTTGTGTCACTTAGGCACAGTGATTATATTTACCACATTCATTTTAGATACAACTAGGTTTCTCTTAATATATGTGTTTATAGTCCTGATGAAGAGGGACCTCTGAAGCCCCCGAAATTCATTGGAAAATCTTACTGATGATATCTTGCAATACAGTGAATCACTTTACCCTTGCCTCCTATCGTGTTGCCTGTGTTACTGTAGATTGTAGTGTAGTGCCCCTTCCTCTCTCAGGCCCCATTCACACCTGGTCATTTTGTAACTTGAAGCCTGAAGCTACAAAACGCTGGAGGGGAAAAAAAATCAATGATTCTCTATGGAGATGGTTCACATCTGCACTCAAAAATGCCTGAAGCCAAAAGCCTGAAAACACCTGAAGCTCAAACAAGTTCTGGAAGTATTTTTGTAGCTTGATCTGGGCGTTTTTCTACTTTTTACATTGGTGACCTTTTGACCTGTACAAAATCGCGGTAAAAAAACGCGGCAAAAACCGCCGTAAAAATCGCTGCAAAATCGGTGTAAAAATGCGTGTATTTCTGCCTGAAAACGCGACACCCAGGTGTGAATGCAGCTTTAGTCTGCTGTACATTAAACTGCAGGAGACTAAAATAAAAACAAATTGAGTAAAAATCTTTAACTTGTAGCCATTGGACACACAAAGTACTTAAGTTAACCACTTTGGGCATACATCATACGTCCTGGTCCTCCCCACCTTGGCCACTTAACCAACTGAATCCCATTGTCTCTGCTGCAGGGGCGCAAACAGCAAACACCAGTTGCAGCTAAATTGATAAACACATCTTCATAATACTGATACAACTTATTTACATTAGTTCTTTTATGTGCTGATCAAAAGCATGTCCTTAGGTTTTCACATAACATCATTTACAAGAAGAGATGAAAAGTGAAACAGCAAAAAGGAGAAAAAGAAAAGATAGTGGGACTTTTGAGGCTGTCACTATGTTTCCCAAACAGGAAGACACTACAGTGAAAACATAATAAAATCCATATTTACTGTAGTAACATAAAAACACGTATATGAACCAAAAGCATACGATTGCGATTTCCATGTGGCAGTAGAGTCATCCCATCAGGCGCATCATCCTGGTATGCAGGGCCGCCTTTAATATTGATGGGACCCTGGGCAAACATTTTCTTGACCCCCCCCCCTTCCATGCAATTTCGTCTGCTCTGAGACATACATTAAATAGCAGCTAGTCTCAAAATCAGTTTACTGAATCAGATCAGGAATTGATTGTAATTGGTTGCCAGAGGTTACAGCAAATCATTACCGCTCACTGACTGGTTGTTAGAGGTTAAAGGCAGCACATGATTGCTGCTTGTTGATTGGTTGCTAGAGATTACTGTACATCAATACTGCTCACTGTTTGGATGCTAGAGGCTACAGCACATCATCTCCTCCCTGCCTGCACACCATGGACTGGGGAGTGCAAAGTCACTTTCCAGACACCACAGAAACATGCTGGCCATTAGCAGATACACAGCAGTGCCATCAATTGTTAATGACGCCCTCATGCATCTGCTGACGTGTGCTGTGGCACTGTGTGATTTTGAAAAAGGGTTAGGGACTTTCTTCCGCATCTCTAGCGCATAGAGCACCCCAATGAAATGAATTGGCTGCCCTACACATGACCTACATCTTTATCCACCCTTTCAGTACACCTAAAACCCCTGCTAACCTCTGCACCCCAAACCTCCCCCATCCTCTCCACTCCAACTCTAACTCTACCTGCCTCTTCTGCTCATCTTTGCAGAACAGGCTGATGTTAGGCTTAATGACCACAGTGCACAGCATTCAGTATAGGTGATGGTGGATATGATCTCAGGGGGGCATGAAATACATATGAATGCCGCCTCTATTTACATATCAATGCCACCGACCACCGCTATTTACATATGAATGCCGTCACGATTTACATATCAATGCCGGTTATTTACATGTAAACACAGGGTCTGCAGGTGAGTCATCTGTACAAAAAAATAGGGCAGAGCTTGGCAGCATTAGTAGCAGCACTTCACACTTTGATATCGGGACACAGCACAGGACTAAAACTTCAAGGGACAAGGGAATTTAAACCAGGATAGTTGGCAAGTATGAGGCAGCTGCTTTGGGCTCCAAAAAAATGACAGGGCCCAGGGCAGCTCCCCTTTTGCCCTACCTTAAAGACGGCCCTGCTGGTATGGGCCTACCAAACTCCATACTTGTTATTGTATTATTTGTATCTCTTTACTTGTGATATGTACAATATGCTACTGGTTCAAATCCGTGTTTTAATGTTACTACAATAAATATGGATTTTATTATATTTTCACTGTAGTATCTTCCTGTTTGGGAAACATAGTGACAGCCTCAAAAGTCCCAATATCTTTTCTTTTTCTCCTTTTTGCTGTTTCACATCATATGGGATGTGGTGTCATGCTTAGCAATACCTCCCTCTACTGTCCCCAAGAAGAGATGAAAAAAGAAGATATCATTTAAAAGAGTTAGAGATGAAAAGATAAGCTCTATTTTCTAATAAAAATAGTTCCCATTTATTTCCATATATACATTTTATAATTAGACTTTTGTTGATTTATTTTTTGTGTGTCGCGTTAAAAAGAAAAAAACATAAAATGTTATATGTCTATTTAATTTGGAAATAACTTCATGCTGTGTGCCAAAAAAGTCATTTTAGTTTCATTATAGAAACAGATAAATCACAGAATAAAATTTACTTTGTTTTTTTTTGTTTTTTTTACAGTAATACTAGTTGCTCTAAAACAACTAGTATTACCTAGTAATACTAGTGTTGATGGAGGAATCACTCCTGCAGTGCTCTTGTGTTTGGCTGTAGCGACCATAGCTGCCGGCAGTGATCGCATGCAAAAAATCCGACAGGCTGGTTGTATTGAAATCGATCGATGAATCAACTTTAGTACAAGCAGCCTGCCCGTAGATGGAACCGGCCGAGGTTCGACCCATCTATAAATACACCTCCAATAAAGAAAAAAGCTTTAAAAATTTATATGTCTATTTAATTTTGTTTCATTATAAATCCCACAATAAAATTTGAATTTTTTTATCTACTGTAATACTATAACCAACAATGGCAAAAATAGGATTTTTTGACTTACCGTAAAATCCTTTTCTCTGAGTTCATTGATGGACGCAGCCTCTTATTCTTGACATGTGGGGTTTATGCACCTTTCACTAAGAGTGGACTAGGCAGAACGTAGTTCAGCTAAAAGCAGACATAGCCCCTCCCAGGGGGCAGTCCTCACTTGGCATAACCCCTCCTGCCCTACTCAGCAACTCAGTTCGTAACAAGCAGTACAAACTCAAACAAAGAGGGGTGGGTGCTGCGTCCGTCAATGAACTCAGAGAAAAGGAGTTTATGGTAAGGCAAAAAATCCTATTTTCTCTTTCATTCATTGACGGACGCAGCCTCTTATTCTTGACATGTGGGGATGTCCCAAAGCAATATCACAACGAGGGGTGGGCAACAACAACAACATACCCAACAGAAGGGGTCTCCGGGAGGTGCCAGATGCGCCTCACACCACCGCCTTCAAAACTTTGCGGCCAAAAGCAGCATCTGAGGATGCTGCAACATCAACTCTGTAAAATTTTGAAAAAGTGTGCGCCGAGGCCCAAGTGGCCGCCTTGCACACCTGAGAAACCGACGCCTGATGTCGGAAAGCCCAGGAAGTACTAATCGCCCTGGCAGAGTGAGCCGTGACCGGAAAGGGGGGCTCCTGGCCCCGAACAGCATACGCACGGGTCACTGTCTGTCGTATCCAACCGGAGATAGTGGCTGACGAGGCAGCCATCCCCTTGCGTGGACCATCCACCACGACAAAAAGCGCATCCGACCTCCGAAAAGAGGCCATGGCTTCCAGATACACCCGCAGAGCCCTAATCACATCCAGGGAGTGCAAAGCAACCTCCTTAGGATGAGACGGGCGCGGACACAGCGAAGGGAGGACAATGTCCTCATTGATGTGAAAAGAAGAGACCACCTTCGGTAAGAAGGAAGGAGAACCGCCTTGTCCCTATGTAGTACCAAGTATGGGGACCTACAGGACAGAGCCGCCAGCTCAGACACCCGCCTAGCGAATGTAATCTCCACCAGGAAGGCCACTTTCTGCGAAAGCAGCACCAGGGAAATTTCCCTGATATTTTCGAAAGGTGGCTTCTGAAGCACTGAAAGGACCAGATTAAGGTCCCAAGGCGCCAAAGGTGCCCGTACCTGGGGAATGACATGGCAAACCCCCTGGACAAAGGTACAAATCAATGAATGCATCGCCAAGGGACACTGAAAAAGAATCGCCAGGGCAGAAATCTGTCCCTTAAGCGTGCTCAATGCCAACTTGTGGTCTAGGCCTTCCTACCGCAAAGCGTAGAAAGCGATGGTGGCGCGCACATATGGGCACGTGCAGATACGCATCCTTGATGTCCAAGGAGGCCAAGAAGTCTCCCTGATGAAGTGCCGCCACCACGGAGCGGACAGATTCCATTCTGAATTTCCGCACCCTCACAAAGAGGTTGAGAGCCTTCAGGTCGAAGACAGGCCTGACTCCATCTTTTTTTCGGAACCACAAAAAGATTTGAATAAAAACCGCGGAAACGTTCCGCAGAGGGGACCGGAACAATCACCCCCTGATGGAGCGGGACTTGCACGGCCCCAAACAGGACCTGCCGTCGCCCTGGGGGAAGCCTCAGATTGGAGGCGCAGAACCTGTCCGGGGGCTGGGTACGGAACTCTATCTTGTACCCGGACTAAACCACCTCGCGCACCCAGAGATCCGAGAGGTCCACCGGTCCCCGAACCGCAAGAGCCGTCCCCCCACCCGAACAACGGGCGGGGGCTACCCGTCATGCGGAGGACTTCTCCTCCGCCTTCTCGGCCTTACGCTACCAGGGATGCTTCTGGCCCCCCGCGGAGGCCTTAGCGGGCTGAGTGACCTTGTTCGAGGAGTGTGGCGCACGAAAACACCTCTTTTGAGTAGGGAAGGAAGGGCCCGCCCTACGCCGGGGCTCCTTGCCCCTTCTAGGCTCCGGGAGGAACGTACTCTTCCCCCCAGTGTAATCCTTGATGATCTCATCCAGGGAAGCCCCAAAAAGACAACCACCCTCAAACGGCAGGTCTGTCAGGCTCTTTTTTGGCGCCTGGTCCCCCAACCAACATCTAAGCCACAGCAGACGTCTAATGATGACTGCAAACATGGACAGTTTTGACAGCATGGGAGCCATGTCGAGGGCCGCATCACAGAGGTACTTAAGACCCTGAATCACCTGGTCCGCCATCTGCACAGGTTCCGGAGGGGCCTGGAGAGCCACCAAAGCCTGGTGCACGATGGTGACCCATTCCGTAAGTGCCTATGCCACCAGCGCCGAAGCCAGTGCCGGCCTCATGGCCGACC
The DNA here is from genome assembly GCA_018402905.1 of Glandirana rugosa. Classification (NCBI taxonomy): domain Eukaryota; kingdom Metazoa; phylum Chordata; class Amphibia; order Anura; family Ranidae; genus Glandirana; species Glandirana rugosa. The sequence continues at coordinate 124,142 of BLSH010049411.1, forward strand.
CTGCGACCAGGAACATTGCCTTGGATACCGCCAGGTCCCAGCGCTCCCTGATCCCCACCGGAGACTTCTGGCTGGGAAGCACCTGCTTCAGCCGCCATTGCACCGCACCCGGAAGACACCCACCGGCCAGACCGGACCGTGCGTCCCACACCACCCCTCAAGCTGCCGCACTAGGGCCCCAGAGGCTCCCAGGAGGACTCACCACACCGACCCCAGGTGCTGCTGCTAGCGCTGCTGTAACCACCCTGCTGCTGCTGCTGCTGCTCCGCGTCCCCACGTGTAGAAAGGCTCTTCCAGCCCGGCGCCAAGAGATCCAGGACCGCACCCATCCAGCCAGCAAATCTGAGGCCAGGACGCGGCGGACCATGCAAAGATGGCCGCGGTGTGCACTAGAGGCCAAAACAAGCGTCCGGCTACCGCAAAATGGCGGCTGTGATACCACACGCGGCCGGCTACAGGAAAATGGTGGCCATGATCCACACGCAGCCGGCTAAAGGAAAATGGCGGCCTGGTACTGACATACCGACCGCCCGCAGCCCAGCCAGGGGAAGCGCAGCCAGGCAGGGGGAGACTACAGCCCGGGGGGCAATAGTGAGGGGTAGGAAGGATCAAGCCCACCTCTGCCCGAGGAAGGGGGGGCACCACCCGCCTGCCCCCCCGCGCACCCCGCAGGGGGGGAAGCGTACTTACCACTCTGGACAGGTGTAGCGGGTAGCCACCCGAGGCAGACCTGCCACCCCGCCGGTTCGGGGGGAACTGCCGGCCACGCAACACCCGTGGCCCGGCCCTATGTGTGCTGGCGGGACGTTTAACCCGCCGGCCCGCCCCGCACGGAACGAGGCCCGACACGGTCGACCCCGCGTACAGCTAAGGGTCGGCTCACAGCCGCGCTGGGCAGACTCCCTGAATGTAGGATATCCAGCCTGTCACCCAGCCGTCTACTTGATTGCATTCTTCATCAGAAGTCTTGGGAAAAAAGAAAAAAAACGGGGAACAGCAGATCCCAGCAGGGAGCCAGGTCCTAGTCCTTGCACTAGTCAGAAAAAACTGAGTTGCTGAGCAGGGCAGTAGGGGTTATGCCAAGTGAGGACTGCACGCTGGGAGGGGCGGTGTCTGCTTTTAGCTGAACTACGTTCTGCCTAGTCTACTCCTAGTGAAAGGTGCATAAACCCCACATGTCAAGAATAAGAGGCTGCGTCCGTCAATGAACGAAAGAGAAAAGTATTTTAAAATTTTACTTTGCATAAACTCACTATCAAATTTGACTATGGAAAAACCACTGTCTAGGACAATAAGCAATCCATTGGTTTCAGCTGTCTCTGCAGTAGCAAGGGTGCTGGCCTTGTTTGCAATGGAACATGATACAATAAAGGAAGGCGGGATAACCGCACTCCAAAAAAATCTATCTCCTTTATTCCAAACGATATAACACGTACAGCACAGCAGGTGAACTAACAATCCCAGCCAATGTGTTTCACACCTTGGGCTGGTGCTTAATCATAGGAGCTATGATTAAGCACCAGCCCAAATTAGTCAAATTTGATAGTGAGTTTATACAAAGTAAAATTTTAAAATACTTTTTGCCATTATTGGTTACAGTAGATAAAAAAAATTAAAATTTTATTGTGGGATTCATAATGAAACTCAAATTTGACTACCTAAGGAAAGTCAATTCTTTAGCCCAACCCCTTTCCTTCTTGCACATTATAGCCCTCTACTCTTCAAGGAGTTTCTAATTTTTTTCTGGTGACCCAGCTCCTCAATTCCTCCGTCCCTACATGACCTTTTATGTAGCAGCCAAGAGACGAGCGAAGTTGAATATTATAGATCAGCCATTCTCAACCTACTGGGGTTCCATGGAACCCTAGTTTTCCTCAAGAGGTTGCAGCACTTTGTTTTCATTCCTTAAGAGGTTGTTCAGGTTTCCTTGAGCAGTGCCTCACTGACATCCCATCTGATGATGCCTCATAGTTCTGGGGCCAATTCTACTTTAAAGAGCCAGCGACATCCGAAGAATCCTGATACCACCTTTGTCAAAGACACTCTGTGCAGAGTCGACTTCTTCAAGGTTAAAGAATCCATCATGCATGCTGCCAGTGCCCAGGATTCCATCCTCTTTAACAATATCCCTGTGATGCTTCTCCCTGACCTCTCGTGTCAAACCTTGGCTATGCGGAAGGCCCTCAAGCCGCTGACTCAGGTTCTGCAATCCTGCAACATGAAATACGAATGGCGCTTCCCTTTTCATCTCCGAGTCCGCCACAATGGCATGGCAGCCATCTTCCGTACCCTGGGTAATCTGCCAGCCTTCCTGAGCACTCTGGGACTTCTGCAAGTCTTCCTGCCATACTGGTCATTCGCTCACAACCACTCCTGGTCTACCCTTCATCCCTCAGTGGCAGACCCTGAGTCATAAACGACGGTCCAGGCCATCACCCCAATGACTGAATGGATCCTGGTCAACCTTTTATCGGTTTTGAAATGTCAGGAACCACCCCTGCTTTTTTACAGGACTAGTTAAGTTCCTGTCCTGGAAGATCCTCTTGTCTATATGGGGATCAGGGTTTCATTTGTTGTCATACATGATGACTTGTTTTCATAGACCATACATTTGTTTGGGGGTATATCTGTAAGGGAGGGAGGGGGGATTTCTGCCTTTCTCTTTTTCATAAAAGGTTTTTTGTTATGTCTTTATCAGAATGCTGTCCCCCACCGCATATAACCCAGTGCACATGATCTTTCACTAGGAAGTTTTTCTTCCTTACAGTAATACCCTTCACTTGTGGACCCCCTAACCCTGCAGATTACCCCCCCCCCCTTCTATAGAGTTATAGTTTTGCCTTATTCCAAATGTTCTCAATGATTTCCTCCATGTTTG
>BLSH010049411.1:127029-158713 GCA_018402905.1 Glandirana rugosa
CTTTAGTAACTCTTGTAAACCTTATTCCGTTTTGATATTGAGATATCTTCCCGCAGATTACCCCCCCCCCCCCTTCTATAGAGTTATAGTTTTGCCTTATTCCAAATGTTCTCAATGATTTCCTCCATGTTTGGCCTGTTAATCTCTCTGTTATAGTTACTCGCCCTGTGGAGCGGGGACCTGGGGGCCACTCTGTGTGACCTCCTCTCACCCCCCTTAGGATACCTCAGTGCTGATTTAGGCAGTTTTTTGTAAAAGAATGTTTCTTATAGATTATTGCTTTCCTTTTGTTCTACTGGTCTTTTGGAGCCACCTAGTGGCCACTTTATTTGATTGCCTGTACTATGTTTTTTGGTCTCAGCCTTAATTGGCCTTCCACATCACACACTGTGAAACTTTCTATATCCCTTAATTTCTGTCTCTACTTCCTCCTTTTTTTTTCTATCTTCTCTACTTTTGCCCCCTAATTTCTACCTCTCTCTGTCTGCTGGGGTGCTGTGGTTGGTTGGGCTCTTGTGCCCCCTTTATTATCCGATGTCCTACCCTTCCTACTACCCCAAGAACAATGGCAACCACTGGTCCCGTTAACTGAGCATCTTATAACTGCAGGGGTTTTAATACCCTTGAGAAGTGGAGCCAGGTTTTATACCACTTACATAAACTGAGGTCTAGTATCTTACTACTCCAGGAGACGCATTTCCGCACAGGCTCTGTCCCTACACAATCGGTATTATCACAAATGGTTCCACAGCTCTAACCCACAATCTAACTAAAGGTGTCTCTCTATTGCTTTTCACAAATCTTTCAACCCAGAGGTATTGGATTCCCTTATTGATAAAGCTGGGAGATATATATTCCTCAAATTAAAACTAAACGATTTTCTCTTTACAGTGGCAAATATCTACGTCCCCAAACATGGACGAGGCGCGTTTCATTTCTACCATTCTCACCAGACTAACCTCCTTCGGAGGTCCCTGTTTCATTGTTGGGGGTGATTTCAATGTTGCCTTCTCCCTGCCTGTGGACACCTCCTCTGGTAAGTCCTCCATTCCTACATCCTCACTGACACGCATTAAATCCCTATTACACTCTTCTCACCTTGTAGATGTCTGGCGCATACAACGCCCTGAGGAGCGAGACTATAGCTACCATTCAGTGGCCCACAACTCCTACAGTAGGTTAGACTACTTTTTGATCCCCCAATCCTTATTAGATTTTCCCTTGAAATTCTCTATGGGACACATTCTATGGTCAGATCATGCCCCTGTCCATCTGGCATTAGCCTAGATCTCATATGGGTGCCTCTTGGAGGCTTAATGATAATCTACTACGAGATTCTGTGTGCGTGGCTGAGGTTTCTAAGGTGATACAGAACTTCGTAGCTGATCATTCTTTGGACACTACCACTCCTCTCACACAGTGGAAAACTCTAAAATGTGTGATACGGGGCGTCCTTATCCAGCACGGCTCCCGGCTGAAAAAAATCAGAACAGATGATATTTATGTAGATTACTATCTCGAATTGTTGAACTTGAGCCACTACATAAGCGTGACCTGGCCCCTTCCACCTTTGTGGAGCTATCTAATGCCCGTCGTGATCTACTACAATTACTGGACTCCTATTCCCTGATTGCCCGTGACAGGGCCCGCAACTATCACTACTCCGTGGCTAATAAGTGCGGACAGCTTTTGCGAGACTCCTCCACCCTAGACCTCCCCGACATTCTAACCCATTCATAACCCAAGCTAATCAGGATAAGCTTTAAAATACCAATGGCATTTCTGCCTCATTCCAACAGTATTACTCCAAACTTTATAACTTACCTCTCACAACCACGCAGAACCCCACCCCCACTTCGCCTGACGACATGCTGACTTATATTACCGATACGGCCCTGCCCGAAATTGACCCGCAGGATTCCGCTGACTTAGATAAGCCTTTGTCTGAACCTGAATTTCTGGGTGCAATTAAGGGTTTAAAACTGGGTAAATGTCCTGGTCCCGATGGGTACACTCCCAGGTTCTATAAAACCTTTGCACCCCTCCTGATACCACTCCTGACCCGGGCATTTAACTCTATGGATGACTTCACTCTCCCCTCTAAGGGTCTTCTATCGGCCAATGTTTCGGTTCTCTTGAAACCTGGCAAAGATCCCTCCCAGTGTGGCAGTTACCGCCCGATATCCCTTTTAAACATAGACCTCAAGCTCTTTGCAAAAGTTCTGGCTAACCGCCTATCCCCTCTCCTACCCCAGGTCATGCATAGAGATCTGGCTGGCTTTGTCCCTGGCCGCGAGGCTAGGGACAATACGACCAAGAGTATACATTTGATATCCTATATTTAACAACACCAATTGAAGGCCTGTCTGTTATTCTTCAACGCAGAGATAGCGTTCGATAGGGTTAACTGGTGCTTTCTACGTCTATCTCTGCAACAATTAGGCTTAGGCACATCTTATATATCCAAAGTGATGTCCCTTTACACCCAACCCTCTGCCTCGGTATTAGTGAATGGATCCTCTTTGGAACCGTTCTATATATCGAACAACACGCGCCAGGGGTGCCCTCTCTCCCCCCTATTATTTGTCATAGTGATCGAGCACTTGGTGTGTGCCATTCCGCAAAACGACTCCATCCAAGGCATCCAAACACCTTTGTCACACGATAAATGATCCCTCTACGCGGATGACCTCCTGGTTTATGTTCAATACCCGCACAAGATTCTGCCCTCACTTTTTGCTGAGTTCCGGCGCTTTGGATCCTTTAGCAACTTCAAACTCAACATATCTAAAACTGAGGCATTTAACGTTTCGCTGCCCGCTACCACACTATCCTCCCTGGAATAATTATTTTCAATGGCAGAACAAGGGCATCTCCTACCTGGGAGTACTGACCCCCGCCAATCTGTCCAACCTATTCTCATTGGACTATATCCCCCTTCTCTCTCGTATTAGGAAAGACTTGGAGGCCTGGGGGAGCTCCTCTCTGCCCTGGTTTGGATGCAGCAATACCCTCAAGATGGACACCCTGCCCAAGATCTAATATCTTTTCCAAACCATTCCGATACTGGTGCCCAAATCATTTTTTGCCTCCCTACGGTTGATCTCCATTAGATTTATTTGGGACCGTGGTCTCTCGCAAGTCAAATACAATCTGTTGACCCTCCTGAAGCTTCAAGTGGGTACTAGCTTACCAGACTATGAAGTATACCACAGGGCTACTCTCATGGCACGCATTCTGGAGTGGTTTCCCCGTCCCTCCCTAAAAAGCTTCCGTAATGGTTGAACAGGACCTGGCTCCTGTTGACCTACGTGCCATACTTTCTGGGTTACAAAGGAGCCTTATCCTATTTGAAATCTACCTCTCCACTAACTATAGCTGAGCTAAAACTTTGGTATAAGTGAGGGATATGCTCAATTTTATCCTCAGACCCCTCCCCTCTAACATCTCTATTTGATAATCCCACCTTCCCCCAAGACGTGGGGGTCCCGTGATTGGCTCCTTCCAACGCTCTAACTGGCCTCAGGCCCATGCATTCATCCACTCCCTCACGGGTGCCCCCATTGTCCCGAAAGGATCTCGCGATTGGCTAACATCCCTGCACTTAGCCTCTTTTACAAAACAATTAATTATTTTTTTACTCTCAAATACATCACCCTCTCACTGAATTTGAAAGATTGAGCACCTCTATGAATGACATAATGAGAATGGAGAAGATGCTGGCACTGGATAATAATAATAAAAAAAATAATAAAAAAATAAATCACCGCGCTCTATATAATAAACAAATTAAACTACAAATAATGCTGCTGCTTTTAGTGAAAATAAAGTCCAAAATAGAAAACTTGAAAATGCAAACGTTTTCAGCAGCGCAATAATAAATGATCGCATATGTCATAACATAAAGTGCATGTGTTAACAATCCATCTGAGACAAGACAAATGTCCTTAAAGTGCTTGTGCCGCAAAACTTTAAATCAGGAACTCCTCCACCAGTGCCACCACGTGAAATCAATGAACACACTGAGGCTCACCAGATGTCCCAAGGTCAATCGTCATATCTTAAATCTGACGATGATCTCTCCAACAGAGTATCCCACAGAATCACCAACTTTCACTATCTAATCTTTATATCATAGTGGCTTACGTCAACTCTAGAGGGTGCCTCCGCCACGCTCACGCTCACACTAGAGTTGAGTTCCTGATTTAAAGTTTTGCTGCACAAGCACTTCAAGGACATTTGTTTTGTCTCAGATGGACTGTTAGCACATGCACTTTATGTTATGACATATGCGATCATTTATTATTGCGCTGCTGAAAACATTAGCATTTTCAAGTTTTCTATTTTGGACACTGGATAATAATACATTAGACAAATGTAAGGTTCTATTGTCTATCTGGCTCCACTTCTCCTCATCCCCTCACCAGTATGCTCACAATCCAATCACCCCCCCCCCCCCCCCATGTTAGCCCTGCTTTTGGGCTTGGGAGGTGACCATTAACATAGTATTTGGTTAACCCTTTTTGCCCATGACTCCCAAGCAGACCCTTTCTTCTTCTTTCTTTTCTCTCCTCTCCCCCTAGCTTTCCTTCCACCCATTTTCTACCCCCCTCCTTTCCCTTCTCCTAGCCTTCTCTCTCTCTTCTATTTCTTCCTTAATTTCTCTATATATATATATATATATATAAAATAGAACAACTTTTTCGTATTCTTCATGCCTGCTTTGTTTTTGTCATGATGACCTGCATACTTCTCTCCGTGTTTCAATACACAGTGGTGTGAGTCTTGCTACGGGCAATAGCCATTAGGCAGACTCAATGCCTTAAGTTAAAATTTGATGTCTTGCTATTGTACACTGAATGTTGTTCTTAATAAAAACATTTTCAACTCTAAAGAGCCAGGGACATGACACCAATGATTTTATTAGCTTTTATAAGGGGTGAATTCTTTCCACTGACCACCAATGTAAGATGCATTCTTCCCACTGACCCTGAATGAACTGTTCTTTTATTTACAACTGCTGCTTTTCCACTCCTGGTTGAGTGAGGCAATGGTGATATAGCTTTGGCCACACTGCTGCATCCTGGGAAGGCTACATCACCAGTGCCTCCCCCCTGAGATGACACACACTGTCAAATGTTTCAGGAAGTACATGAAGATGGATTCATCTGCCCCGTGAGATGAATGGGGAGAAAAAGAAAATTAGGTACATAAAGAATAAAAAGCCTGCAGCAATGTATAGATATATCATAAATTCAAAAACGTGCAGCGCTTATGTGTAGATCTCTTGGTAAACATTATGTCTGTGAAAAATAAAATATTAAATACAATTCATACTGGTAAGATGATTCACATGTAGTGCCTAACCATGTGGGCAAACTATTCCAATATACGTAACATCAATAAATATAGTCTAATCATATAAAAGTGCTTAGTGCAAACATTGAGGATTCTGCACTAAAGCCTCGTACACACGGGACGACGATCGTACGTACGATCGTCGCAAATCGTATGTTGCATAATGTAACTTGTATACTGACTGCACTACACGATCGTACGAGCACAGAAGAACGTTCAGGTGCATGTAATTAGCATCCGGCCCAATACAACTTGTTGTACCAACTGCTCTGTACACGCGATACAACGGTCGTATGACCGATTGTTGGTACGACCAAGTTTTCTAGTCTGCTCATACAACTCCCTTGTACAACCGTCGTATGTTAGACTGTTCTAATCGCGCATACGAACGATCAATATCGCATACAACGGTCGTTAGTACGACCTGTTTTATACGATCGTCGTCCCGTGTGTACGAGGCTTAAGTACTTTTATATGATTAGACTATATTTATTGATGTTACATATATTGGAATAGTTTGCCCACATGGTTAGGCACTACAGGTGGATCATCTAACCATATGAATTGTATTTAATATTTTATGTTTCGCAGACATTTATGTTTAGCACTTGTCACTTTATACTATATTATTTGGTATCTATAATACACACTGTATTAGGTGGGTTGTGTTCATACATTAGTACACAGTAGATCTACCAAGAGATCTACACATGAGCGCTGCATGTTTTTGAATTTATGATTTATGTTATGATCACGTGTCGATCTCTTGTGCTAGCTGCCTACCTTCTAACAACATAGGTGAAGCGCGGTCATTTCTATACATTTATCTATAGATATATGCTTACAGATTGTCATTTCTAAGGTTTTTTAAAGGTGCCTTTGTCATAATTTTTAAGACAAGGGTGAAGTTCCTCTTTACTAATCCTTGTCTGTTCACTACTATTTCCTCTTGGAAGCCGGCACCAGGAATGTTTGGGTATGTCAGTCACACTTTCTTCCTGCATATATACCCTCAGGGCTTGTTCTCAATATGTTAACATGCGTGGACATGATTTTTTTGGCTGCCGTGGTTGGAATTTGGTTTGCACAAGTTACCATTCCCATATGTCTATGGCTACATTTAAAGGGAACCTGTGCTTTGCCAATGCATGGATAGCAAAGCAACAGATTCACTTTAAAGCCAAGCCCCACAACAGCACATACAGTAATTGCCTTCTCCTTTCACTGCCACACTTCTGCATCTGCTGGGAAGAACAAAGGGAAAACAATGGTATGTCCAGATATGGAAAAGCGTGCGACTCTCTCCCAATCCTCCTACATTACAGTGCTCATGTTTAACCCCTATACACACGGTAACACATATATGTGGCATCCAGGGAGTGGGCTTTAATCCTGGGTGTCGCCTTTGTGTTCCTGTGTTTGTGCTGGGAGCGTGCTCAATCACGCGCTACCACCACTGAGACTGGGCTGTTATTGATTGCCCCCGGGTCTCTACTAATGATCGGCATCCAGGGGAACCGGAACGTTGTAAAGTGTTGCGCAAACTGTTGCCGCTATATAAAGCTTGTATAATAATAATATTAATCCCGATCACATGATCGCTAGGATAGCCTCTGATTGGCTATCACAGTCAGGGCCAGCCCCAGCAATAGGCAGCCACCCTAGGGTGCCAAGATGGGGGGGGGGGGCACCCTGAATCTCCAGCCAATTGCTGTTTTTTTTTTTTTTTTTCAGCTGTAGTATTATGTGGAGTGGACTGGCAAGTAGCTGTGCCCCTTCTCTCAGTGTGGCTGAGTGATATGCAGGGAGGGAGCAAGGCAGACAGCAGGGAAAGGGCTGGAGGAGGCAGCTGCAAACTCTCACCTAACTGAGTTCCAGCACTGGACTTCACTAATCCCTGTGCAGGGGAATCCTTAGTGCCTATACTTGCACCCCGAACCTCCCGCTGTTCTAAAGTTCTGGAGCACTAGGACCCACAGACGTCTGTAGTGGAGGGGGAGAGGGGAGTGGTGGGCCGCCCACTGCTGTACCCCAGATATCGCACCAAAGCCTCCCAATAGGGCTGTTTAAAATGTAAATAAATAAAACTCTAAAAAAAGATATACGTAGATTAAAAATAATTTTGAATTACAAATAATTAAGAGTTTGCTCACACTTTGGTCTCTGAAGAGCGATCAGCATTCGGATTGCATTTCAGAGAGCATTTGACAGGTGGTAAGGAGGCATTGTATCACCTCCTCATCGCATGCTTTAACGCCTTCAACCCCATAATAGCATGCTGCAACCGTGTGCATTGTACACAGTTGTTGGGTGCTTGCAGAGCAGCGTCATTCACTGGAATGGGTCAAGTTCAAAAGGGGTATAATTCATGCAGTGGCTGTGAAGCAAAGTATTGCAGCCACAGCAGGGTGAAAAAAATGGACCTTCGTCTTTGTGAACAAAAATCCTTGCACCAGCCCTGATTACAGTGATCATTAATCTGTAGCCCACCCCTGTGTTGTTTTTCCACTGTAGAGGAAAAACAACTCACTTTCACTCTAGCAAAGTTGGAGAAGATACATTGGGGTTGATTTACTAAAGCTGGAGAGTGCAAAAACTGGTGCAGCTTTGCATGCTAGCCAATCAGCTTCTAACCTCAGCTTGTTCAATCAAGCTTTGACAATAAAACCTGGAAGCTGATTGGTTTCTGTGTGGAGCTGCACCAAATTTTGCACTTTCAAGCTTTAGTAAATCAACCCCATTGTATCATTTCCTCCTGGCTAGAAGACATGTCTGCCAAAAAAAAAAAAAAATCTGTCAGTAAAAAAAAAAAATTAACTAGTTCAGGGCTTGATCTAATGTAATAAATGTTAAGCCTCTTGCACAGGGTGTTTTTACAGCTGCTTTTACCAGCGTCAGATGTGTTTTTTTTTTTTGCAGCTTAAAAACGCCTCTCCATGTTATTCTATGTGTACATGCACACACAGGCTTTTAGGTGCTGTAAGTGGCATAGGCGTTTTCAAGCTGCAAAAAAACCCCAGGGCCAGCGCGTTCTGAGGACCAGCGCTACAGCTGTAAAAACGCCTGACGCTGCTAAACGTGGCTTAACGCTGTTAAGCTGCGTCAAGTGTTCTTTTTTACATGTCCCTATGTGGTTCCCTATGAGAGCCCATTGATTTGAATAGAGGTTGCATCCAAGTCGGATCATGATGATTCGACTTGCGGTGCGACTTGTGCGCTGAGGATCTTGAAGGGGAAGCCCTCGCCAAAATGAAAAAAAAAAAAAGACCAAGACCATACCAGACCCTTTGGATCATCATGATCTGACTTAGATGTGACTTCTATTCAAATCAATGGGCTCTCATAGGGAACCACTGATTTTGAATAGAGGCAGAGAAACGCTGCTAAAAGCTAGCGTGGCTAAACGTGCATTAACACCAATGCAAACAGCTACAAAAATCGCGTTTTTACAGCAGTCCCTTTTTCCTGGTGTTGGTAGTGGCTTTGCAGCTCGTTTTTTCTAATGCTCTGTGTGCATGAGGCCTTAGTGTCAGTGTAGGTGCTAGTGTTAGTATCAATGTAAATATCAGTTAATGGCAGCTAGTGTCACTGTGTCAGTATCAGTGTCAGTTAGTATCCTTGTAGGTTAGTGGCATTGCAAGTGGCAATTAGTGTCAAGGCCCCTTTCACCCTTGTGCGTCCCAATTTTCCTGCAATTTTTTGCCGCGACTTTGTCACGATTTGGGATCAGTACAACTTTGGTCCGACTTTGTTGCAACTTTGGCTCAATGAAAACATATTACAAAGTCGTACAGAAGTAGTACAGAAATCGCATCTATATTATTCAGGTGCGATTTGCATGAGACTTTGAGGGTTTAACATTGAAGTCTATGGACCTCAAGTTGCATCAAAGTTGGACCAAAGTAATGCAGGGACTACTTTGAAGTCGGCACGACTTGAAAGTCATACAGATATGAATGTTACTCATTGGAAATAATGGGGAACGACTTGTCATCTGACTTTGCAGTCCCAAATCGCAGGAAAACTCGCACAAGTGTAAAAGGGGTCTTAGTGTCATTGTGTTTTAGGTAAGAAAAAGGGTTTTATATTTAGAGTCAGTTCAAGTGTTGGTGTAGCTGCTGACGTTTAATATATGGACACTTTCCTGTCCAGGGTTACCGCAATGTCAGCACCCCAGACGATTTTCGAATCGTCCCTCGGGTGCTGCCACCACCATACATGGTAAAGGGAACTGGCAGTGAAGCCTTTCGGTTTCACAGCTGGTTCCCTACAGCGCATGCGTCAAACGCACTACCATTCTATTTGGCCCAGTGGTGGAGGAAGGAGGAGGGGGCTGAACTTCAGAGGGACGGTGCCGTGGCGCAGTCTCCCGGAAGTGGAGAAGGGTACCTGTCAAAAAAAGGGAGCAGCTTTTAGAGTGGAACTCCACTTTACGTAGAACAGAAAAAAAAAAATAATAATACGCACTATTGTTTCTTGGCCCTTCTATGGGCACAAAAAACAAATCACACACATATGTGGTAGTATCGCTACGATTGTCAGGAGTAGGAGAGTTTATTTTGCAGGTTTTGGTGGTGGTGGTGGTGGTACATAGCAATGGCATAAAAATATATGTATTTTTTTAAAAACTATTTTGGGCAAGTTTTCCTTTATAATCAAAAAAAAAAACATTTGTTTTCCCATCAAGTGAAAGCCCAATTGTCCTGAAAATAAACAAGGTACTGTATAATCCATCTGGATACACCAAGTTGTTGCGATGTGTGCGATGACAGTTATACTAACACATGTCCAAGTTGCAAAATTGGGTCTGCGCGTTAAAGCGGAGGTCCGCCAGGGAAAAAAAAATTAAAAGTCAGCAGCTACACATACAGTAGCTGCTGACTTTTAATAATAGGACACTTACCTGTCCTGGAGTCCAGCGATGTCGGCACCCGCCGCCGATCTTCAGATCAGGGGTTGGGTGCAGCCGCGTCCATTGCGGGTAAGGGAACCCGGACGTGTAGCATTACAGCTTCACGCCGGGCACCTTACTGCGCATGCGCGAGGCTCTGCTGCACTCTGCTATTGGCCAGGCGGCCAGTAGCAGAGCGAGTAGGGAGGAGGAAGCCGGGCTGCTGACATCAGCGGCCGTGGCGGCTGGCCTGAGCTTCCGGATGTGTGCCAAATGTGACACCTAAGGGGGGGAGGAATCCTACCATAGGAAGTTCCACTTTTTGTTTTGACCCTGGTCATGAAGGTGTTAACAATGGTCTGCTTAGACAACAGAGGTTCAACATAAGAGCATGGACGGGTCCTCAGTGCCTGATGGACGGAGAGCGAAGGGAAGGCAAGCCTAAGTTGCAGCAGAGGCTCTGTGTTTTATTCCTTGTTTTTACCTTTTCAGAAGTCTTCAGGCTGGTCATATGATAATACAGAGTTCTTATCTTTGCCTTTTCTCTACTAATGCAAAGATCTGTGCTAACATACTGATGTCAACACCACTCTCTGCACAGTACACTCTAAATGAAGAATGTCATGGTGATGCCCTCTAGGAGTGGTGGCCATGATGCCCTTCAATGTTCTGGGCATCATTTAACACAGAAGACTGAGGACATTTTGTGGTGCAGAGGGATTGTGGGGTACAGCTCTGGATTGAAGGTGAGTATTGTAGCCAGATTTAGCCTGGAGTTGGGCTATAAATTGAACCTACTGCTTTGCCTTGCATAGGCAAACCTGTAGCATTTTTAATATCAATACACAGTCACTCAGATGCACATAGTTTCAGATTTTTAAGAGCATTCTGGTCTATACTTCCTTCGTCTTTGGTCACACTGAATCCAACTTTGAAATCGTGCAACTTCACCTGAAGCCGCACGATTTCCAAGTCGAATGTCAGTGTCAGACATTTAAAGTTTATGCTACATCCTCATTAAGTCACTTCCTTTACAGGGAGATTCTCACCATATAACCCCCCGTGGACTTAGAAATGCAATAACCATTGGATCCTGCCAAAAAATAGGAGGTCATTTAGGGTGGCTTAACTCCCTAGGAATGTAGACGTTTTGTTTCAAGGGGATGGGGGATGCGATTAAAATAGGGAACTGCTACAATTTAATGTAGGAGGATTTGTTTCATTTCTGTGTACCACCTGAGGCCAATCATTTCACTGGATATGTGGTAGGGTTTACAACCATTTTAATACATTGGTAAGAGATTTGCAGTAATCGACAACTCTGTCTTATCCACTGGACCCACTACAATGTATGTTGCAGAAGATGAAAACAGATACAAAGAGGCAGACACACATTTATTAAGGCCGCCTTTTTTAACCTTTTTACCCAGGGGAACCTTTAAATATATTTCAGGTCTCAGGGAACCCTTACTAAAACCAATAAATTGGGGGGGGGGGGTCAATGGCAAACATGCCTCTTTTAGAGATTGTTAAAATGCCAACCTTGCAGATTGCTAAAAAGACAACTGGTGCTATGCTACTGGCTCTGCTAAGTGGTGTTGGTCCTGAATCTATAAGGTACTATCAAATGGGATGCCATTCTGCCACAGCTCAGAGAACTCCTAGCAACCTCTTGGGGAACCCAGGTTGAGAATATCTGTACTAAGGAGAATAGACTTTGCACCTAGCAGTAAATTTTTCGCTTTCCAAGGAAATTTTTCTTTAGCTTAAGTGGTTGTAAAGGTGTTTTTTTACCTAAATGCATTCTCCCTTATGCTTACCCGATCCAGTGCTGTGCCTGAGAGCAGCGGCTCTCTTTCCACTCTCTCCCTCCTCACATGGTTGATTAATAGCAGTGGGAGCCATTGGTTCCTGCTGTGGTCAATCAAATCCTGTGATGAGGGAAACGAGGGTCAGGATCGAGCCCTTAGGTGTGCCATCAAAGGAAGTGGCTTCCTATGGTGGCAATCAGAGAAAAGGAGGAGCCAGGAGTACCAGCAGGGGCCCGGAGAAGAGGAGGATCGGGGGCCGCTCTGTACAAAACCATTACACAATGCAGGTAAGTATGACATGTTTGTTACTTAAATTAAAAAAAGTTAGATTTGCAAGATGAAACTCTGCTGACTTCCATCATCCAATCATGTAAGATATATATACTGTATATATTTATTTTTTGTACATGATTGGATATTCTTCACAAATTTCCTCCACACTATGTTCGCCTTATTCAAACAGGTGTTGAAAATAGTCAGAGAGGGCAAGTAGCAGCGCCCTCACAAGGGAACATACCCTGGATTAAGTAGTGGATTCCATACCTGGGTACTCTGACTCCCAAGTGTCCTTCGTCCACTGGATACGATACAAGGTAAATAGCAAGAGCCGGCAACTCTAAAATCCTCTAGAAGACTTTATTCATGGCATAGGAGTGACATAAAAGCAAGCTAAAGCTTAACGGCACAAAACCTTGATGGCTACATGACGAAATGGGTTAGCTTGCTTTTATGTCACTCCTATGCCATGAATAAAGTCTTTTAAAGGATTTTGGAGTTGCCGGCTCTTGCTATTTTATATTTAATTTGTTGAAAATAGGCAATTGGGTGACGTTTATACTGCTTCCTAATGATCAACACCACCCACAATTAAAAAGGAGCTAATGGAGGTGTACATTGGTGTATGTTAGTGTTGTCTTATGTCTCGGCTAAAAGAACACTGCCCGAAGAGTTCCGCGGGTTCTCCTTACAACCGCCTCCTTTCACTTCTAGTAAAATGTGCAGCAAATGAACCTACGTTTTTTTGGTTGCAAAGTATCAAAAGTAGGGATGCACCGATATATCGGCCTCCGAAAACTATTAGGCAAAAATAGGGTTACCAGCGTTTTGCCAATAGAAAAAGAGTGCCGATAATGGCTGAAAATAAATTCATATTCATTTAAGTTTATGGTATTAATTAAAAAGTTGAATACAATACAATTATATATAAAAATATATATATATATTTTAACAAACTGTCCATTTCGGTTTCAGTTGTAGTTTTTGGCCAAGTGCATCCTGAATTTTTTGTTTCAGCCCAGAATTTTCATTTGGGTGCACCACTAATCAAAAGTGATCATTTCCATTTTGGCATTGTAAAATAAAAAAAAATAAAATATATATGTACACGATAATGTCAAATGTATTGAGATGCCTGCCTTTACATGCACATAAACTTTAATGGCATCCCAGTCTTAGTCTGTAGGGTTCAATATTGAGTTGGCCCACCCTTTGCAGCTATAACAGCTTCAACTCTTCTGGGAAGGCTGTCCACAAGGTTTAGGAGTGTGTCTATGGGAATGTGCAGGCCAATCAAGTTCCTCCACACCAAACTCGCTCATCCGTGTGGACCTTGCTTTGTGCACAGTTGCGCAGTCATGTTGGAACAGGAAGGGTCCATCCCCAAACTGTTCCCACAAAGTTGGGTGCATGAAATTGTCCAAAATGTCTTGGCATGCTGATGCCTTAAGAGTTCCCTTCACTGGAAGTAAGGGGCCAAGCCCACCCCCTGAAAAACCACCCCACACCATAATTCCCCTTCCAACAAATGTTTTGGACCAGTGCACAAAGCAAGGTCCATAAATACATGGATGAGTGAATTTGGGGTGGAGGAGCTTGACTGGCCTGCACAGAGTCCTGACTTCAACCCCATAGAACACCATTGGGATGAATTAGAGTGGAGACTGCAAGCCAGGCCTTCTCATCCAACATCAGTGCCTGACCTCACAAATGCGCTTCTGGAAGAATGGTCAAACATTTCCATAGAGACACTCCTAAACCTTGTGGACAGCCTTCCCAGAAGAGTTGAAGCTGTTATAGCTGCAAAGGGTGGGCCAACTGAATATTGAACCCTATGGACTAAGACTGGGACGCCATTAAAGTTCATGTGCGTGTTAAGGCAGGCGTCACAATACTTTTGGTAATATAGTATGTGTGAGTATTAGAGCTGCACGATTCTGGCTAAAATGAGAATCATGGTTCTTTGCTTAGAATAAAGATCACAAGTCTCTCACAATTCTTGCGGCATAATATCATCTTTTACATTATGCAAAAAAATTGGGCTAACTTTACGTTTTTTTTTTTTTTTTTAATTCATTGTATCTTTTCTCAAAAAATTGTGTTTGAAAGACCGATGCGCAAATACAGTGTGACAAAATATTGCAATGACTGACATTTTATTCTCTAGGGTCTCTGCTAAAAAATATATATATATAATGTTTGGAGGTTTCTATGTAATTTTCTAGCGAAAAATGCTGATTTTAACTTGTAAGCAGGGGCGTAATGATAGGGGTTACAAAACTAGTGAGGGAACTATCAGGATTGCAAAGGTTGCAATTGTGACCGGGCCCTGGCACTTCACCACCATGGGAAGGCCCGAAGATGGCAGAAAGGGGGCCGCTGCAGAACTTGTGAATGGGCCCCACTGTGGTACCGTAATAAAGGGCCCCGCAATAGGAGTAAAGGGCCCCAGGATCAGTGGGAAGGACCCTGGCCAGGGGTCCCTTCATAATTTCTTGCACCGGGGCCCTGGAGGTTCTAGTTACGCCTCTGCTTGTAAGCATCAAGTGTCAGAAAAAGGCTTCGTCTTTAAGTGTTTAAACTCACCTCATTTACAGACCGAAGTTGACAGCTCTGCACTCGTTACACAGAATCGTGGAAATGCCGGATTAAGTTTGAGGGGGCTTAAATAGAGATTGCAATTTTTTATTGATTAATCGTGCAGCTCTAGTGTGTATATATATATATATATATATATATATATATATATATATAAAGGGCATTTGAGGAGCATTGCTTGAAACAACTTGAATGGCTGTTCAAAACCTGCACACATTCAAGGTAATGTCTACCTTAAAATTCAGTGCTTTGAACTTTGTAAATAAGTGAAAGTTGACTAATGGCGCACCAGAGCAGGGCAATTTTCAGGTGTATTATTGGTAGCCTTTTCTGCATGTTTTGCATGCATATACTGTATGACCATTTTAGAAGTGGATTCCAAGCGTTTTCCATGTGTATTCCATCTTCAGATGTTTTTTGTTTCAGCCAATGAAAAGCATTAGGGGGAGGAGATTAATTTTCTCAAAAAACAAAAATGCGCAAAATCACTTGATTTGTGCGTCCTCAGGCATTCTCTCATCTAAGATTATGGGTCCAAAAACGCCCAGTTCTACCTATTAAGTAGCTAGCGTAACTTTTGCAGCATCGAGCTACAGGCACCTGGTCGCTCATACGTGAACGACCACCATGGGGCTATTGGGGATTGCGTATTCGAGCTACAAAACGCTCAGGTGTGAACAGGGCTTGCCACCTTTAGTAAATCAGCGCAGTGGCGTCATTGTGACGTTTGCCTGCGCGTCTATATCGCCGGTGATAGGAATGACGCTACACTGCCCAGCTATCGCTGGCGGTTTTCGTCTTTGTCGCAATGCTGGTGAAGATCAATGAGTGGAATGACATTTGTTCCATCCAATGCATGTGATGAATGTCAGGCAGGCAAGTGTGATGGGGGATGAGGCCACCATGTCTGTGTCATTGTCCTGCAAGAGGTAGGTGATCCATCATACATACCTGTGTGATCAGGACATTCCGATGGTGGGGTGGCATTGCGGACACCCGATCATTGTGCGGTGGATGTCCTTCTCCCATAGAACAATGGAGAGAGCGGATCCAGCACTGGAGCACTAGGACCCGCAGGCGTCTGCAGAGGAGGGGGAGAGGGGAGCGGAGGGCCGCCCGGTCCTAGTGCCTGCGAGCTGCTGTGTCACCGGCCAGGGACAGGAGGAGCCGCTCTGCACGTCTTCTCTATACAACCGCCGACCCAAAGGAGGACTTCTGACCCTGCTTGCACCCCGACATCACATCCAGGGATGCACCTCGCTTATACCATGGCGGCGCTCCACACTGCACTATCAACTTTGTCCAGTAGGGGGAGTGCGGGTGTTGTTATAGATGGCAGGTTGTGAACCGGGCTGCTTGCTGCTGATAGCCACAGGTTGGGCCACATCCACAGAAGGCACTACAGGGACAAGACACATCACATGACCACAGCACACAAATCACACTTGGGATGGAATCGCTTTCCATATAAAAGTCTCATTTAGCCACTTCAGCCCCGGAAGGATTTCCCACTTTAGGACCAGAGCACTTTTTGCGATTCGGCACTGCGTCGCTTTAACTGACAATTGCGCGGTCGTGCGACGTTGTACCCAAACAAAATTTGCGTCCTTTTTTTCCCACAAATAGAGCTTTCTTTTGGTGGTATTTGATCACCTCTGCGTCATTTCTGATCGCCGCTATAAACAAAAGAAGAGCGACAATTTTGCAAAAAAACACACATTTCTTACTTTTTGTTAAAATACAAATCCAAAAAAAAATATAAAAAAACATTTTTTCCATCGGTTTTGACCGATTTATATTCTTCCTCATATTTTTGGTAAAAAAAATCGCATTTGGCGTTTATTGATTGGTTTGCGCAAAAGTTGCCGCGTTTACGGACAATGAGAATTCCTGGGGTTTTTATTTTTTTTATTTTTTTACTAGTAATGGCGGCAATCTGCGATTTTTAGCAGTACTGCGATATTGCAACGGACATGTCGGACCATTTTGACACTTTTTTGGCACCACTGGCATTTATACAGCGATCAGTGCTATAAAAATGCACTGATTACTGTGTAAATGCCATTGGCAGTGAAGGGGTTAACCTGGAGGGGGCACTCTAAGGGTTAACTGTGTTCCCTGGGAATGTTCTAACTGTATGGGTGCTGCCCTGGCTGGGGAAAGAGGATGATCACAGCTTCCATATACAGGAAGCCTGTGATCATCGCTCTTCCCCCTTCAACAGAACAGAGATCCGTGTTTACATACACGGACCTCCGTCCTTTCACTGCGGGAGGGCCATCCCTGCCCCCCCCCCCTGGACACAGTGAGCGCACCTCCGGCGGTGCGCACGCGCTCACAGCACTGGCGATAACGAGCCACTCTGTCTCCATCAGACTGCGGTTGGCAAGTGGTTAAAGTGGAACTAAACCGAACTTTTAGAAAATTTTGAGCAGGTCAGAAGAGACGTGATCTGTGCCCTCTAATAATGCACACTTACCTGCCTGATCACACCAAATGAATACTGAGAGTGCTCATGCACAGCTCAACGTGCATTCCCCGAATACTGGCTATGTGCACA
Organism: Glandirana rugosa; assembly: GCA_018402905.1. Lineage (NCBI taxonomy): Eukaryota > Metazoa > Chordata > Amphibia > Anura > Ranidae > Glandirana > Glandirana rugosa. The sequence goes on from BLSH010049411.1 coordinate 144,524, forward strand.
TGCTCAGGATGCAGTGGCAGCCGGTGATAATATTTTTTTGAGGGGGCGGCAAACAGTACCACCCCCCCCCCAGTTGGTCGGGTTTGGAGCACTCACCCCATATATGGTGGGCAGCGCTTCTCCTTGGCTTCACCGATGGCTTCCCCTGCTCTCCACGTGGCATTGCGCCGGCTTCCGTTTCCTCCCCCCATCCTCGGCGGCCAATTGGGACACTTCTCTTTTCAGCCAATCGGAAAACGGGTCTCAAATCTGCTTCTGAGTGGCCGGATTGAAGATCAGTCTTTCAATAGCGATTCATTCATTTGTTGTCATAACACCTGGGTGGGCTCGTAGCACAATGCTCTGCTCTGCTCTGCGCCACAAGCCCACCTCTGGCTCTAATCAGGTGCTTCAAACAAACACCCCCGCCACTGTAATTCATGTGCCTGGCGTCCTGAAAGGGGCCAGATGCATGAATAGGGGGTGGTTGCCGTGGATAGAGGATGAATAAGGGGTGGTGGCCGTGGATAGAGGATAAATAGGGGGTGGCGGCTATGGATAGAGGATGAATAGGGGGTGGCGGTCGTGGATAGAGGATGAATAAGGGGTGGCGGCTGTGAATAGGAGATGAATAGGGGGTGACGGTCATGGATAGAGGATGAATAGGGAGTGGCGGCCGTGGATAGAGGATGAACAGGGGGTGGTGGACGTGGATAGAGGATGAATAAAGGGGGCGGCCGTGGATAGTGGATAAATAAGGGGGTGTGGCCATGGATAGAGGATGAATAAGGGGTGGCGGCCGTGGATAGAGGATGAATAAAGGGGGTGGCCGTGGATAGTGGATGAATAAGGGGGTGTGGCCATGGATAGAGGATGAATAAGGGGTGGCAGCCATGGATAGAGGATGAATAAGGGGGTGCGGCCATGGATAGAGGATGAATAGGGGGTGGCGGCCGTGGATAGAGGATGAATAAGGGGCTGCGGCCATGGATAGAGGATGAATAAAGGGGGCGGCTGTGGATAGTAGATGAATAAGGGGCTGCGGCCGTGGATAGAGGATGAATAAGGGTGGCGGCTGTGGATAGAGGATCAATAGGGGGTGGGGCCATGGATAGTGAAAGAATAAGGGGGTGCGGCCATGGATAGAGGATGAATAGGAGTTAGCGGCTGTGGATAGAGGATGAATAGGGGGTGGGGCCGTGGATAGAGGATGAATAAGGGGGTGGCGGCTGTGGATAGAGGATCCAGTGGCAGGATGACATCTTCTCCCACAGGCCAATCAAGAGACTGAAAACCTGGCACCCGTTGAGAAGATGACAGTGGCCGGAGACGGATGGTGAAAGTGAGCATTCTGGGGAGTGTAGTTCCACTTTAAAGCTGTATTAACCAGTTCTGGACCGGCTCGCGTACATTTACTGCTGCAGAGTGGCACAGTCCTGCGAATTGCTGTCTATAAATGGCGGCTCTCTCGTGCGAAGCTAGCGGGCGGGAGCGCGCCACCGGCAGTGCGCTCTCGTGCCTGCCGCACTCTCCAGCATTATGGCGGTTCCCTGCTCTGTCAGGCGGCATGTAAGAGATCTACTGATCCTTGTCACTGGGATCAGTTAGATCTCTTATGCCCCTGGCAGCCCAGCCCCCTCACAGTTAGAACACACCTAGGGAACACAGTTAACCCCTAGATCACCCCCTGGAGGTTAACCCCTTCCCTGCCAATGACATTTATACACTAATCAGTGGATATTTAAATTTCTGATCGCTGCATAAATGTCATTGGTCCCAAAAAAGTGTCAAAAATGTCCGACATGTCCGCTGCAATATCACAGTCCCGATAAAAATTGCAGATCGCTGCCATTACATTTATTATTATCATTTTTTTTACTAGTAATGTCAAGAAGCTTTTTTTTATTGTCATTTCAACCATATATAGCTGATGCAGTACATTTACACTATGTACTGCATCAGCTATATATTGTTGAAATGACAATGAAAAAAAGCTTCTTGTCATTACTAGTAAAAAAAAAAAAAATAGTAAAAATGCCATAAATTAATTTTCATGGTTTGTAAACACAGCAACGTTAGCGCAAACCAATCAATAAACGCCGATCACAATTTTTTTTACTACAAATATGAGGAAGAATATATATCAGCCAAAATTGATGAATACATTTTTTTTATATATATTTTGTTTGCATATGTATAATAGCAAAAAGTAAAAAATATTGTTTTTTTTTCAAAATTGTAGCTCTTTTTTTGTTAATAGCGGTGATCAGAAGTGACGCAGAGGGGATCAAATACCACCAAAAGAAAGCTCTATTTGTGGGGGGAAAAGGACGCAAATTTAGTTTGGGTACAATGTTGCACGACCGCGCAATTGTCAGATAAATACGGCGCAGTGCCGAATCGCAAAAAGTGCTCTGGTCTTAAAATGGTTAAAGTTAATGGTTAATAGTCTGGGAGGCCTTTAAGGCTTATGTACGGGGACAGTACCAGTTTCTTATCGCTAAGGTACGTAGAGAGAGAAGATTGGACTTGTGCAGGGCGGAGGGGGCTGCTAGGGAACAGGAGGCCCTCTATGTCAAGTCCAGGGACCCGCAACATTATGTACGGTTACATACCCTGACAGACTAGGTTATGCGAATTAGCACCTCCCTCACGCAGAAGAGGTTACTGGCTCAATCCCAACGTATTTTCGAACAGGGGGAGCGATCCGGGAAACTGCTAGTGTGGCTCTCCAGGGAGCAATTGGGAGGTATTGGTATATCTCACATTCGCAAGTCGGGGAGACCTGGTGACAACATTAACCAGTGTTTTGCAATGTTTTACGGGTCACTCTATGCCACCCGAACGACCTACGACCCGGCAGACATGACCTCCTATGTGGCAGATGTAGACGTCCCGACCCTAACCACAACATCTAGGCTGGATGCGCCCATTACTGTGGACAAAATACTAAAGGCACTTGAGGCACTTCAGTTGGGGAAAACCCCCGGCCCAGACGGAATTCTGGTACAATTCTATAAACAATACGGGGACGGCGAAGCGCACGGAGCCGGCTCTCTTCAGGCGTCCATGGGAGATGTGGTGATAGTGGTAATTCCTAAACCGGGGAAAGACCCCTCCCTGTGCTCCTCATATCGCCCTATCTCCCTACTTAACACACCAAGATTCTGGCCAAGGTCCTTGCCCTCAGACAGCATACTGTTATAACGGAGCTGGTCCATCCCGACCAGACGGGCTTTATGCCAGGCAAGGGGACAGACATCAACATCAGACGACTCTTCACACACATAGCGAATGCACACCCGGGGTCGCGGGGGGTGGTGGCCTCTCTCGATGCGGAGAAGGGCTTTCGACTCCGTGGAGTGGGGCTACCTTTGGGCAGTGGTGACTAAGTTCGGGTTCGGATCGGGTTTCCTGACATGGCTGAAGATGCTATATGCTGCCCCGCGGGCCTGGGCCCATACGAATGGCACTCTATCGGAGCCATCCTCTCTTGGACGTGGCACGCGCCAGGGGTGTCCCTTGTCCCCGGAACTGTTTGCTTTGGCCCTGGAGCCGCTCACGGCACGGATTAGGGCCACTGGGGGAGTGAGGGGTGTGGTGGCCCCCCTGCTGGAGGAGAAAATCTCTCTATGCGGATGACACGCTACTTTATTAGGCAGACACGTCCGAATCCTTACAGACGGCACTGGCTCTGTTTGACCAGTTTGCACGGTTCTCCGGAATCCGTATAAATTGGGACAAGTCAGTGCTGTTTCCGTTGCACCCCTTGACCCCCCACTTGGCCGCAGGCACCCCCCTTAGATGGGTGGACCAGTTTACCTATTTGGGTGTTAGGGTGGGCATGGATCTGGGAGAATATCTGGAACATAATATACAACCCCTTATGACACAGCTCCTAACCAAGTGCACGGCCTGGCGGACCCTCCCCCTGACCCCGGTGGGCAGAATAAATTTGCTAAAAATTATATTCCTGCCCAAATTTCTTTATTTCTTTCGGAACACCCCGGTTCCCATCCCTAAGTCCTTTTTTAAGAAACTGTAAGGAATGCTGATCTCTTTCGTCTGGGTTGGGAGACCACCGAGGGTTGCAAAACAGATCCTCTATCTGCCCTTGTCGGGGGGGGGTGGACTGGCGCTCCCAAATTTTCAGTCATACTATTGGGCATCCGTGCTGGTCACGGTGCGCTGGTGGTTCGCCCAGCCCCGACAGAACCCGGCAAACAATCTGGAGGCTGCCATTTTGGGATTCTAAGCGGCCCTGAGCAATGTGGCATTTAGGGGAGCGAAAGCCCACTCCTCCGTGACCATTCCTATGAAGACAACTATTAGAGTCTGGCAGGAGGCAAGGGCGGTCTTTAAAAAGCCATGTTATCTCTCCCCGCTCGCGCCGTTTTGGGGTAATCCACTGCTCCCTCACCTGCAGATGCTCCCAGACCCCTCAGTATGGGCCAAGCGTGGGATCATTGCTTTGAAACATGTAGTCTGAGATGGCAAACTCTTGCCCTTCAGGGAACTCAGAACTATGTACTCACTCCCTGGGTCCTTCAGCTTTCGCTATCACCAGCTCCAGCACGCCTTCAGGGCGCAGTTCCCGAATCCCATAACCCTGGAATCAGATTCCATAGAGTGCCTGTTGATCTCCCGCATGGTGGCTCTCTACACTTAATCTCTACCTAATGGTGGCGTACAACACAAAACCCACAAGGTCTGTGGATAAATGGCAAGAGAACATACCTGCTTTGGGGGAGGAGGAGTGGGAGGATTGTGTCTCCACATATATCCCATCCATGATAGCGGCAAAGGATAGCTTCATCCAACTGAAATTCCCCCATAGAGCCTACTATACACCCCACAGGTTGGCCTAGATATATCCTCAGAGAGACTCAACATGTCCTAGATGAGGGACAGAGGAGGGAACCTTTAAGCATATGATCTGGTCCTGTCCTAGAATTCAGGTTTACTGGGAGGCGGTCGCTATGACACTGACAAACTTATGCAATACCCGGGTACCCATGGACCCCTTAGTGCTAAAATTTAGTCACTTAGAGGACATAGAGGGGGACAGATATGTCAAGCTTTGTACCACCTTCTCTCTCTACTATGCTAGGCGGGAGATACTTTTGAAATGGAAGGCGACTGACCCACCCACCTGTGCAGAGTGGAAACGGTCAATTAGAGCAGTGCTACCGTTGTATAAACTTACATATGAGAGCAGACAATGTCCAGTCAAGTTTGATAAGGTTTGGTCCAGTTGGGTGGATGCAAGTGGAAAGGTACCATTGCTTGCTTCCCCTTTGGTGGGAGAGGTGGAAGCAGGCCTCACCCTGATAAAATAAAGCTACGTTATACGCAGATGGAGGCTATATAACGCGAGGAAATGCCAATACTACTGTGTACAGCTATGTAGAATATTGTTGGAGGAATGTCCCTCGTACGTACTGATTATCCAGTTATCACACTGTAATGTGTCTGAACTTATTTCCTGCAATGAATTGCCTTGTAATGCTGACGTGTCAATAAAGTATCTGTTAAAAAAAAAAGCAGTTAATGGTTAAAATGATTCCAATCCTTAAGTGGTTAAAGTATAAACTTTTTTTACTGTCTGTTAGGGATATTCACCCTCTCTATTTGTCTTGTTTCCTTTTATTGAAAGTAAAAGAAGATTCCAAATTCTGGGTTGATCCTTATAATAATAATAACAAAGAAGAAATTTTCCAATTGGAATACTAGTTCTAGTGACTCTGGTGTCAGTTTGGAGGGATTTCCTCTCACAACTTCTTACTTTTTAGGCTTTCTTTTTTTTTATTTTCGTCTAGTGATCTGGTTAGTAAGTTTGTTGTTTTTCAAAAAGAACAAGCTGCCCTGCAAATGTATCAGTTAAGAGGTTTGAGAGCTACATCACAAACCTAGTCTCAACCAAATTGATCTCTTCGCTCCTCCCAGGACCTCCTGCTCTCTAGCTCCCATGTCACCTCATTCCATGCTCGCCTCCAGGACTTCTCCAGAGCCTCTCCCATCCTCTGGAACTCTCTGCCCCAATCTGTCCGACTATCTCCTACTGTGTCCACTTTCATACAATCCATGAAAACTCATCTCTTCAGAGAAGCCTCTATGGCCCCCACCTAACAACAGTACATTTATTTTCTCCATCAGCCCACCCCCCACAGTCATTACCTCTTGTATCTCTTGAACCTCCCTCTTAGATTGTAAGCTCTAATGAGCAGGGCTCTCTGATTCCTACTGCATTTAAATTGTGATGTCTGCCCTCATGTTGTAAAGCACTGCACAAACTGCCGATGCTATATAAATTCAGTATAATAATAATAATAATACCCATTTAATATTGACCGGGGTGCTTACAATGATCAGCTTTTACTTATATATATATATTTAAAAACTTTACCCTGAAAGAAAAAAAAACTGTTGCGGTAGCTCCATGTGTAACGGTAGTGTTAGCTTGAGTATGGCTTCCATTTGTTAGTGTATTAAAATCTGCTAATATATCTAACACACCTCTCCCTCCCAGACTGACATTCCTGCTATCCAAAGGTGCTTCCTGTGATCCTTCATCCAGAGTAGCGGCACTCTAATAGAGATGTGTTAGCGGGCACAGCAGCTTATTCATTTCATTGGACTGCTGTACCTACAGAAATTGCAGGTAAAGGGTCTTTTTCAAAGTTCTACCCAGGACTTTTCCAGCTTTAAGGAAACTGCATAGTGCTATGCAGTTCTCAGCATGAGAAACCAAGAGTTAATGGCATCCCTAGGCCTCTGCTAACAGCTGAGCATTTTTGATGACGGTACAAGAAAGCATGCAATTACACGCAGCTGCGATCCTCTAATGTCACATGCCGATGCAAAGTCGGTCAGGCGGAGCTTACCTGTGACCTCATTGCGAAGGCTGGATGCAACAGTGCCATGTTTTTGGTGTAATGCCTTTCTATGTCTTCCTTTGTGAGTATAATCGCTGATTAAAAATATTTGTAATTTGTGATACTGGGCCATGGAGTTTGTTATGTGTTTCATTTGAGTTATACCAGCAGGGTGATTCTGTTGGTGGTCCACTGGAGATTTTGTGAAGTTGCTGGAGCCATTATATACTGTAAACTGAGAGGGGTAAAAATCCACTAAGCTGGATGGAAACTTATCACCTGAACAGAATGTTAATCATCAGTGTTCAAACTCTAATCAAGAAGTGGAAAATGAGGGGTTCTGTTGAAACCAAACCACGGTCAGGTAGACCAACTGAAATTTCAGCCACAACTGCCAGGAAAATTGTTCGGGATGAAAAGAAAAACCCACAAATAACTTCAGGACTCTCTGAAAGCATGTAGTGTGGCTGTTTCAAGATGTACAATAAGGAGGCACTTGAAGAAAGTTGGGCTGCATGGTCGAGTCGCTAGAAGAAAGCCATTTACTACGCAAATGCCACAAAGTATCCCGGTTACAATACGCCAAACAGCACAGAGACAAGCCTCAAACCTTCTGGCACAAAGTCATTTGGAGTGATGAGACCAAAATTAAGCTTTTTGGCCACAACAATAAACACTAAATTTGGAGACGAGTCAACAAGGCTTGAGAAACACGGAGGTGGATCGCTGATGTTTTAGGATTGTGAAAGCTACAAAGGCACAGGAAATTTGGTCAAAATTGATGGCAAGATGAATGCAGTATATTATCAAAAAAATACTGGAGGAACATTTGCATTCATCAGCCAGGAAGCTGCGCATGGGACGTACTTGGACATTCCAACATGACAATGATCCCAAACACAAGGCCAAGTCGACCTGTTATTGACTACAGCAGAATAAAGTGAAGGTTCTGGAGTGGGTATCTCAGTCTCCTGACCTCAATATCATTGAGCCACTCTGGGGAGATCTCAAACATACAGTTCATGCAAGACAGCCCAAGAATTTCCAGGAACTGGAGGCTTTTTGCCCAGTGGAATGGGCAGCTTTACCATCTGAGAAGATAAAGAGCTTCATCCACAAATACCACAAAAGACTTCAAGCTGTCATTGATGTTAAAGGAGGCAATGCACTGGGGTATGTAAACTTTTGATCAGGGTAATTTGGGTAGTTTCTGTTGTCATTATGATTTAAAAAGAGTAAACACAGTTGATTGATAATAAATGGCTTCAGCCAAACTAACCATGCGTGAAAGAAATGTTTTTGTGTTCTCATTCATATTCTCTGAAAAATGGCCAAGAAATCATAAATTCTGTCAGGGTATGTAAACTTATGAGCAAAATTGTACCTCAAGTTAAAAATCGAAGGAGCCAGGTGGACAATCCTCTGAAGAAGCCAGAAGATGTGTGGCGCAACGCGTAAGAGTGGAGACTACTGTGACGTCACTGGATGCCGGAAGCTGGATGCGGCTTCATCTGTGTCATTCACCTGTGCTTACTATTTCTGCTTGAATGTAAAATGTAATTTTTATTCATTAAAAACTATCATTTTTATTGTACTGCACTATGGTGGGTGCCTCTCCTTTCTGAGCATTTGCAGCCTTTCAGCTGGAAGGACAGGACCCCACGGGAAAATGTTTAAGCAATCCATATAAAGGGGATGTTCCAGCTGTATAACTGGAGAGTCCCCCTTAGTGAGGAATGTGTGGTATGATGATTGGCGGTCAATACTTGACGTGAGAGTCCATTTGGAGCACACGTAGTGTGGTGGTGCACACACCTTTGTTTTATTGAAGCCATTTGCAGCACTGGGAAACTTCGTTCACAACAACACTGGATGATGAGTAGTTGACGAGTGTCTGATCTGAAGCATTTGGATTACCAATGGACTACTATTGAGAGAAATACTTTCACATAGATTGTACACAGTACTGGGACTTTGGGCTACATAGAGTTAGGTCCATATATATTTGGACACAGGCACAATTTTCGTTTTTTTTCAGGTATTTACCAAAACATATTCAACTATAGTATAATAATGGATATGGGCTGAAATGCACACTGTCTGGTTTAATTTGAGGGTATGTACATCCAAATTGGAGGAAGGGTTTAAGAATTACAGTTCTTAAGAATAGCCACCCCCTTTTTCAAGGGACCAAAAGTAATTGGACATTTGAATCAAAATCTGTTTCATGGCCAGGTGTGGGCCACTCCTTCATTATTTCTTCATCAATTAAGCAGGTCTGGACTTGATTCTAAGTGTGGTATTTGCATTTGGAATCTATTGCTGTGAACCAACATCATGCGTTCAATGAAGCTGTCCATGCAAGTGAAACAGGCCATTTAAGGCTTCAACAACAAAACAAATCCATCAGAGAGATAGCAGAAACATTAGAAGTGGCCAAATCAACAGTCTAGTACAGTGGTTCTTAACCTTGTTGGAGGTACTGAACCCCACCAGTTTTATATGTGCATCACCGAACCCTTCTTAATTGGAAAAATAAAATATGATTTTTTCAAATTCAAAACACAGGTATATATTTAGGTATATATTTATACATAGGTGCCCAAAATGAACAAAACCATTAAAGAACAAAACCATTAAAACATGATTTTCACACAAAAACATAATAATGAATATTTACTGCAAATCAGTGTGACTTCTGCTGTTGTCTTTCAGAGACCAGTTCAGAAATGCATGGCTTTACCTTGGCAAGTGCCACTCCCATGTCATTTTCGCAATAAAGTCTGTTCCTTTTCTTTGTTTTTATGTCCAGCATCCTCGAAAAGGATTGCTCGCAAAGATATGTTGTAACAAACGGTATGAAAATCTCCAGAGCTTTCTTAGCAATAACAGGGTACGTTACCATTTGTTGACACCAAAACGTTGAGAGCGTTGTTGTTCTGAAGAGTTGCTGTTGAACCTGGCTCTGCTGAAGTTCAATGATTTCATCGAGGTATTCATCATTGACATCTGTTGTCTCAACACTAAACGTGAACGGCTGTCTCACCCATGCTGGATATGACTCTCTTGCAGGGAAGTATCCGTCGAGAGACTTTGCAAGCTCATCTAAGTGCGTGGCAATTGCTTGCTTCAGTTCCGCGGGCACAGAAATGTCTCTGATTCCAGATACATCTTCGATCTTACTTACACAGTCGTCTAGCAGGGGAAAGTTTGCAAAGTTATCGTTCTCTATTCGTCGTTTCCATAACGGTAGCTTTTTTTGAAAAGCCTGCAGGTTTTTTTCTGCTTCGATGATGTTGACTCCACCGCCCTGCATCTGTTAATTGAGATGGTTGAGAGCTGCGAAGATATCAGCCATGTACGCTAAAATGAGAATGAACTCAGAATTTTTGAAGCAATCTGCATGACAATGTTGGTGCTCTTGCAAAAACAGAGCTAATTCCACACGCACAGCAAAAACACGATTCAGCACCTGTCCCCGGGGTAACCACCGAAAGTTAGAATGGTACAGAAGTACCTCGAATTCAGATCCAATTTCTTTACACAGCTCCCTGAAGATGTGGTGCCTCAGAGCACTATTTCACACATAATTCACGCATTCCACTACAATTTTTAATACTTCTGCCAGTTTTGGAGGCAAGGTTTTTGTTGCCAACGCATGCCTATGCAGAATACAATGCGTAACAATGATGTGTGGTGCATCGGCTTTCACTAGCGCACCAAAACCAGACTTTCTTCCCAGCATGGCTGGAGCTCCATCCGAACAAACTGCAGAAACCATATCCCGCGAAAGATTGTTGTCTTTGAAGAAGTCATCCACAAGTTTCTTCACATCGGCTGCCTTAGTTGTTGTTGTAAGAGGCTTACAAAATAAAAAATCTTCCTTTATCATGTCGTCTTTCACATAGCGCATGAATACTGCAAGCTGGCTTAGATTGGAAACGTATGTGGTCTCGTCGAGTTGAGGGCTGAATTTTGCCGGGCTTGAAATCAGATCTGCAACTACTTGAGCCAAGATGTTTTTGCTCATGTCCTCTATTCGGTCGCTGATGGTGTCATTTGAAAGAGGAATTTGGGATAACTTAACTTCAGCCGCTTTTCCCAGCATGATATTCGCCATCTTCAACACAGCTGGTTTTATGAGTGTTTCCCCAATGATGTGTGGTTTGCCCTGCTTTGCGATCAGGTAAGCAACTTCGTACGATGCAATGAGGATCGGTTTGTTGATGGGTACAAAGCCGAGAACAGGCAGACTAGCCTTTTCATCGAATCTGGTTCTCCTCACCTTGAATTCAGCGAGCATTGTGTTCTTGTATTTTCCATCTCCATGCAGCTTAAGGAAGTGTTCTCTTAGTTTTGCCGGTGCTAGACTAGAATTGCTCAACTTGGCATTGCAAATCATGCAGTTAGGACGCTGACTCCCATCACGTTCCGTTATACATGTGAATCCATATTGTACATATTCATCCGACCACTTTCTTTTTTTGCTCGACATAGTTAGTATGAAGGGATTAAAATATTAAGAAAGAAATCACATGACGTACCAACACGACAGTTACAATTCGACTACTGGGTGCACCAAATTCCCTGCAGCACAGATAGACCAAGTGATGTTGTGTGATCACCTGCAGCCAATGATGGACAAGCGGGGCGTGTCATCACAAATCATATGAGTCGGGTGTGTGTCTTGACCAGGGATAGGCACGGACCAAAGCTGTGGTGGACATTTTCCAAAGTACAGACCTTAGTGAAGGACACCAAAATACATTTCAAATTAATACTTTCAAAAAACACTGTCTACTCTGTGGCCTAGTTCTACAAGTACAATTATGTTTAAAATAACATTTATATAAATGCTGCTTGTGGTATACGGTTATAAATGGTGTCAGTTGGAGGAATAGTGTCCCATCAGTGGGAGGAATAGTGCCCCATCATTGGTATCAGTGGGAGGAATAGTGCCCCAACATTGGTGCCAGTGGGAGAAATAGTGTCCCATCATTGGTGTCAGTGGGAGGAATAGTGTCCCATCATTGGTATCAGTGGGAGGAATAGTGCCCCATCATTGGTGTCAGTGGGAGGAATAGTGCCCCATCATTGGTGTCAGTGGGAGGAATAGTGCCCCATTGTTGGCATGTGGGAGGAATAGTGTCCCATCATTGGTATCAGTGGGAGGAATAGTGCCCCATCATTGGCATCAGTGGGAGGAATAGTGCCCATCATTGGTATCAGTGGGAGGAATAGTGCCCCATCATTGGCATCAGTGGGAGGAATAGTGTCCCATCATTGATGTCAGTGGGAGGAATGGTGTCCCATCATTGGACTCAGTGGGAGGATGGTGCCCCATCATTGGTGTCAGTGGGAGGAATAGAGCCCCATCGTTGGTATCAATGGAAGGAATAGTGCCCATCATTGGTATCAGTGGTAGGAATAGTGCCCCATCATTGGCATCAGTGGGAGGAATAGTGCCCATCATTGGCATGTGGGAGGAATAGTGCTCCATCATTGGCATGTGGGAGGAATAGTGCCCCATCATTGGCATGTGGGAGGAATAGTGCCCATCATTGGCATGTGGGAGGAATAGTGCCCCATCATTGGCATGTGGGAGGAATAGTGCCCCATCATTGGCATGTGGGAGGAATAGTGCCCCATCATTGGCATGTGGGAGGAATAGTGCCCTGTTTTTGATGTCAGTAACAAGAATTATATTCCATTGCTTGTTGAACTGGTAATGAACTCATTCAGGAACACATGGGCTGCTGAATCATCACGGGTGCAAAAGCTGCAGGTCTGTTTGATGCAGTGGCAAGCAAAGAAAATGCTTTGCTGAAAAGCTTTTAGGGTAGCATTTGCCTTGCTTGGTGCTGCTTCTGCAAATCTGCACTAGTCTAGTGATGCAGCCAGCAGCCCATGTTTTCCTGAATGAGTTCATCATCACCAGTTCAAAGAGCAGGGCCCAGGCCTGTACTGATGATTGCAGAATGCAGATATGCATCATATCTGCATTTTGCAATAATCAGTACAGGCCTGGGCCCTGCTAGTAGTTGAAGTTGAACTGGTGATGATGAACTCATTCAGGAAAACATGGGCTGCTTTCCTGCTACATCACTAGACTAGTGCAGATTTGCATTTTTACAGGAGCTGCAGTTTTGTTTGATGCAGTGCAAAGCAGAGCAAAATAGCTTGGCACTGCATCAAACAGACCTGCAGAGCCCAGGCCAGGCCAGTGCCATGCAGATGATGGATAATTGTAGAATACTAGGCCCAGTCCTCCCAGGCAGTCCAGACCACCCCAGACCCAGTCTAGTCCCTCCCTGTGAAAAGAATGTCCCACTGCTGAGGTCAGGCCCGACTCGGGTGCTACTGCTACTGATAGTCCACTCCAGTGATGAAAACTTTTACTTACTGAGCTGCACTGCTCCACAGTCACACAGTCAATTAGAGCGGCTCAGCAGTGCCTCCACTCCTCCTGTCCAGCTCCTGTTCTTCTACCGAGTCCCGCGCTCAGCACCGCGCTGCTTGCCACACTCCACAGGTCTCTCTCCTATCAAAATGTCCAGCCCCACATCCCTCAGATTCTGAGATCACTCCGCACTGCACTGCAGGAGACTAGGAGGACGAGTGGGCGGTGCCACGTGCCCCGGCTGAGTCTAACAGCCTATGAGGAGAGATAGTTTAAAAAAAAATGACTGTGCCAGCCGTGGACACTACAGACAGTGCTGGAGGACACTGGTGTCCGGGAGCGGACACCTTGCCGATCCCTGCCCATTCCTTGATCTGTTCAGGAACTATGTCCACCTGAAGGTTCTTCACATTCAACACTTTGGAGAGTGTCAGATAGCTGTGTCTTGTGCCTCCTGTTTTGTGCTGTGGTTTCTTCAGCTGACCCCTACGTCACTGTTCATGTAGTGATGCATAGACTGGGGAGAGGAACCACAAATCGCAGCATTTGAAAAGTCAGAAAAGTGAGAAGAGCAAACATTGGAGGAGGGGTAGGTGAGCATAAATCCTCTCTTTGTGCAACAAAAACAAAGGAGAGGGGTCAGATACGTAGTGATGTACTTGTCACTGCATCCCCAGTCGACTTCTTTGGTGTCGTGTTTTGTCCTCCGTGTTCTGTGTCGATAGACTGTGAGAGGTTTCACAACTTACACTTCTTGGAAGTCCACCTGTATCAAGGACTTGTCTAGTTCCTTACCCGTCCCTAGCCGTTCCACAGGCGAGGGCCTGTGGTCACAGGAGGTCGTGACAGACATCACAGGTGCCGACCGTGTCAGTAAAAAAAAATTTGATAGAGAGGAGTATCCGACAATCTGAGTCGGCCCCGTGCACCGTGGCG
>BLSH010049411.1:158723-175083 GCA_018402905.1 Glandirana rugosa
AGTATGTTGCCGCCGACGCCCTTGTACATATCACTCGCGCGCGCGCGGCGGCCTCCGCGAGGGCGCGCGAGCGACACAGGTCCCCCCCGGTCCCTCGCCCACGCCGCCGAAGCTAACGGCGGCCGGTGGGCGCTACGAGGGGGCCTCGCTTACTCGCCTCCAGGCACATACATTTGTGCCTGGAGGCGAGACACACTCCCCCTTCCCGACACTAGTGTCGGAAGGAAATGCACTTCCGACACTATTGAAGGGAAGGGGTCTATGTTATCACAGCCTTCACGTAAAGGAAGGCTGTGATCACAGCCCTTCCCCCTCACACAGAGCGGAGGTCCGTGTTTACATACACGGACCTCCGCTCATTCGCTCCGGGGGAGCATCGCGGGTGGCCGGCGGCAATCGAAGCCGCCGCACCCGCTCCCTGGCCCCCCCTGGACACAGCGAGCGCGCGGGAGCGCCTCCGGCGGCGCGCGCGCGCTCACTATACATGTTCCCGCAGCCGCCGTTGTATGACAGCGATTTGCGGGAACGAGCCACTTTGCCGCCGTCAGATGCCGATCGGCGGTCGGCAAGTGGTTAAAGAGCTGCACTGCTCCACAGTCACACAGTCAATTAGGGCGGCTCAGCAGCACCTCCACTCCTCCTGTCCAGCTCCTGTTCTTCTACCGAGTCCCGCGCTCAGCGCCGCGCTGCTTGCCACACTCCACAGGTCTCTCTCCTCTCAAAACGTCCAGCCCCACCTCCCTCAGATTCTGAGATCACTCCGCAGTGCGCACTGCACTGCAGGAGACTAGGAGGACGAGTGGGCGGTGCCACGTGCCCCGGCTGAGTCTAACAGCCTATGAGGAGAGATAGTTTTAAAAAAAGTCTGTGCCAGCCACGGACACTACAGACAGTGCTGGAGGACACTGGTGTCTGGGAGCAGACACCTTGCCGATCCCTGGTCTTGACCTCCGCTGAACCCGCGAGACTGACTCACCGAACCCCTGGGGTTCGATCGAACCCAGGTTAAGAACCACTGGTCTAGTATATTTTGAGGAAAGAAGAACGCACTGGTGAGCTTAGAGGAGAGAAGAGACGCATGGCGTCTCTATGAGAGGACACAGGAGCCACAACTTGCCACTCGTCACCCGCCACCAAGATGGGGTAAGTGCCAGGCAGACAGCAGGCAAGTGTGTGGGTGGCGGGTGGTGCCACTGGCCGCCGGGGGGGGGTGGTGGTGAGGGGGTGCTGGATTAGTGCCATGTCGCTGGCCGCCCGGGGGGTGGCTGATTGCCCCCCCTCAAAACCCACGAGCCGCCAGTAGTGATGACATGGGCATGCATAGCTTCCAGTGGCACTAGATCATTGGTGTTTATTGATGATGTGACAGGAGACAGAAGCAGCTGGGTGAATTCTGCAGTGTTTAGAGATATACTGATTGGACGGCACTTCACGGTACAGATGGACAATGATCCAAAACACACTGCAAAAGCAACCCAGGAGCTTTTGAAGGAAAAGAAGTAGAATATTCTGCAATGGCCGAGTCAATCAACTGATATCAACCCAATTGAGCATGCATTTCACTTGCTGAAGGCAAAACTAAAGGCAGAAAGGCCCACAAAGAACAACTGAAGACAGCTGCAGTTAGAGTCTGGCAAAGCATCAGAAAGGAGGAAACCCAGTCTTTGGTAATGTCCATGGGTTCCAGACTTAAGAAGGCAGTAATTGCCAGTAAAGGATTCTCAACAAAATATTAACATTCTATTTATATTCATTTGTCCAATTACATTTGAGCCCCCGGACTGTGTATAAAAATGGTTGCAGCCTAAAATTTGTATGCGATATTTATGTTCACCCCCTTGCATTAAACCTGAATGTCTGCACTTCAAATTTATTTGGATTGTTTTGTTTTAATTTTATCCTGGTGGCATACAGAGCCAAAAGTATGAAAATTGTGCCTGAGTCCAAATATATATGGACCTAACGATATCTTTGTTACAGTATCTCACAAAAGTGAGTACACTCCTCCCATTTTTGTAAATATTATATTATTATTTTATTATTATTATCTTTTCATGTGACAGCACTGAAGAAATGACACTTTGCTACAATGTAAAGTACTGAGTGTACAGCTTGTATAACAGTGTAAATTTGCTGCAGATGATGCATTGGTGCTGGTGGGGTACATCCCTGCTTGGAGAAATCCTTACTGTTGACTCTCACAGCATAAGTCTAGGACCTAGAGCTGGGTGGTCATGTGATGACTATTAGGCCTCATACACACGGCGTATTGAAAAAATGAGTTGTAACGTCAGGACCGACGCCAGGAAAAAAATCGGCGTTAAAAATGCAATTTCATCTTGCATTGGCGTTAATGTACATTATTGAGCGTCAGCGCTATGTCGCGTTTAGTTTGAAAACACATCGCTCTGCTATTTTTGGAGCTGAAACTGCCGTCGCTAAAAACGCCTGTTAACGTCGCTACAGCGCTAATGTACGTTAGTGAGCGTTTTGCCGGCTCAGCGTCAAAAACGATCTAGCGCTGCTGCTTCAGAACGCGCTGGCCGTGGGTTCTGCTTGCAGCTTAGAAACGCCGACGCCATCTACAGCTCAAAAACGTCAGTGTGCGTATGGGGCCATTCAATAACATGGAGATGGGTTTTTAAGCTGCAAAAAATGCTGGAAAAAGCGGCTGTAAAAACGTGTGTGTGTATGAGGCCTTAAACAAAAGGTATATATACTGGTTGTTATTATAAGTGGTATATCAGTAAAGGGAGAGAGCAGGCAGCAATTAAAGCTTGTGGCAATCTTTATGCACTGACTTTTTTTATAGAAATCCTGCAAAATGTAATAAAACTTTCATAAATCTAAAAAAAAATAACATAGTTAAAATTAGCAGATAACAGTTAAAAAATACTGTGTGTGTTATGCTTTTGTGAATTTACTCTATATATATATGACTGCAAAGTTCAAGCACCAATGTCACTGGTAGACCCAGTGGCATAGGATCAAGTGAGCCTCTCCTCTTCCCACTGACCACCAATGTACCAGAGCATTCTTCCCTCTACCTCCAATGTAACATGCATTCTTTCCACTGACCACCAATGTACCAGAGCATTCTTCCCTCTACCTCCGATGTAACATGCATTCTTTCCACTGACCACCAATGTACCAGAGCATTCTTCCCTCTACCTCCAATGTAACATGCATTCTTTCCACTGACCACCAATGTACCAGAGCATTCTTCCCTTCTACCTCCAATGTAACATGCATTCTTTCCACTGACCACCAATGTAAGGGAGTTACAGTTGTGTGCAAAAGTTTAGGAACCCCTGATTTCCATGATTGCCATTTATAAATATTTGGGTGTTTGGATCAGCAATTTAATTTTGATCTATCAAATAACTGAAGAACACAGTAATATTCCAGTAGTGAAATGAGGTTTATTGGATTAACAGAAAATGTGCAATATGCATCAAAACAAAATTAGACAGGTGCATAAATTTGGGCACCCCAACAGAAAAATCACATCAATATTTAGTAGAGTCTCCTTTAGCATAAATAACAGCCTCTAGACTAGACGCTTCCTATAGCCTGTAATGAGTGTCTGGATTCTGGCTGAATGTATTGTGGACCATTCCTCCTTACAAAACATCTCCAGTTCAATTAGGTTTAATGGTTGCTGAGCATGGACAGCCCGCTTCAAATCACCCCACAGATGTTCAGTGATATTCAGGTCTGGGGACTAGGATGGCCATTCCAGAACATTGTACTTGTTCCTCTGCATAAATGCCGAGTAGATTTTGAGCACTGTTTTGGGTCGCTGTCTTGTTGAAATATCCAGCCCCGGCGTAACTTAACTTTGTGACTGATTCCTCAACATTATTCTCAAGAATCTGTTGTATTCTCCTGCAGCCCACCAAGGCAGGCAACACTATACTAACTACAAATGTAAGAGGACATACCTCCACTGACCACTACTGTAAAGGGAACTTCTCTTCTCTGTTTCTCACTGACCAAAAATGTAAGGGAGCTCTTGATAACTTTTGGTTTCAAGTACCTGAGATCTCTCAAAAATTTACAGAGCAGAAGATTCCACAGTTTTTTTCTACAACATACTTCCAATACAGTAGCATTCTAAAAAAAAAAAAAAAAAACAATATTGCACCATCTGGTCAATGCCACACACTCTGATGGCTCCTTAAAGAACACTCAAAATCACTAACCTCATGGTATTATTGGATGGAATATTTCTGCACAGATGAATTTGAACAATTACTCATTAACTAAATACAGTGGGTATAGAAAAGAATCACCTCCCTTTAAAATAATCATATTTTGTTGCTTTGCAGCCTGAAATGAAGACAGACACGGTTTTTGTTTTATCCAGCTGTATTTACTCAGTGCAACTTATAACAACCAAGTGAAAGATAGAACGCCAACATGTCAGAAAAAAAAAATCAAAAACAGAATCACTGAGTTGGAAAAAAGATCACCCCGTTATGTCAGTATTTTGTTGAACCACCTTTTGCTTTAATAACAGTCTGTAATATGTCTCTAGTAACTTTCCACATCTAGAAGGCTGCAGTCTTCAAGTCCTTCCACACATTTTCAATGGGGTTTAAAGTGTTACTAAACCCACAGCAGTAAAATCAGTCTGTATATGCAGAATAGCATGCTTGTTAAACTCACTGTGGAACCTAAGGGGTTAATCCTCTGCATTGTGTAAAAGGCAGTATGCACAGATCCTCCTCTTCTTCCACTGACTCCAAAACAGGTCCAAATAAGACACAGTTATTGGAGTCAGCCTGCACATGCTCATTTTGGTGTGCATTGCTAGAGAGTATTTTTCTTGGTGCATGTGATCAGCACAGGGCCACCAGCACTGTCCATACAGAGGGTCAGGGGTCCTGCAGCCTGATAGGACAATCGTGGGAAAATGCAAACTCCTCCTACAAGCTTTAACCAGACACTGATAAAAGTCACAAGACTGCTATATACTGCTAATGAGAAAGGGTATTTAGCAGTTTATATTTACTAAAATAATTGCATTCCCATGTTATGTGCACTGTGGGAGAACAGATATAGTGAATGCATAGTCCTGGGTTTAGTAACACTTTAAGTCTGGGCTCTGACTAAGCCATGCAAGGACATTCACCTTTTTCTCCTTCAACCATTGTGTGGTCATTTTTGCTGGGTGCTTTGGGTCATTGTCATGTTGGAAGGTAAACCTTCTTCCCATTGGCAACTTTCTGGCAGAGGGCAGCAGATTTTCCTCAAGAATTTGATGGTATTTTGCCCCATCCATTTTTCTTTTATCTTGACAAGTGCTCCAATCCCTGCTACAGAGAAACACCCTCATAATAAGATATTTAAAATGCAATTGTTTGGGGACACATTGTTACGTTGTGAGCAGCTGCTTCCTATTTCTTATATTAAGTGGTAGCACATAGGATTCTATACCTACATAACAGGATATTATCTCCTCCATGCTTTACTGTAGGAATGGTGTCAGTGGTGGGCCGGGCCCCCCAGGCCGCCCTAACTTATGTTCAAAGCGGGCAGTGGCCGCCACCCATTGCCATTTTTCTTTTCTTGTGGAGGAAGGAAGTCTGGGCCAGGGGCACGGCAGCGGCGGCTGCCAACTAACTGTAGGCAGAGGGGGGGGCACCCAGGGCCGGTCCCACCATGGGTTCCGCTGGGCCTATTGGGCTGCCTCATCCCATGCAGCCTCACCAGTGCCCATCCAATGCAGCCTGCAATGCAGAGGGAGGAGAGCCGCCAGATTACACAGAGCGGGGATCTCCCGCTTACCCGCGGCTGCTGTCATACGAATCCCACCTGCTGGACCGGCTCCTATGATAGACAGCACACTGGTGCTGTCTATCACAGGAGCCGGTCCAGGAGACGGGACTTTGTATGACAGCGGACGCGGATAAGCGGAAGATACCCGCTCTGTGTAATCTGGCGGCTCTCCTCTCTCTGCATTGCAGGCTGCATTGGATACACCAATGAAACCTCCAGCCGGAGGAGGATGATTGTCCAGCCAGTGAGATGTTACCCTATCACATCAAAAATAGAAGGACAAGTATAAGAGTTCCTATGTTCCCTTCCCCACCAGGAGAACACCACCCCACACAAACAGTCATTCAGGCAATGTCAAGATAAGGTAATTCTAAACAGCATTTCATTCTCCCTAAAAGCTTCTGTAAAAATAACTATTGGATGCCAATAGGAAATAAGCATTAAGAGACAGAGGAATAGTACCCCATATCAATCCGAGACTGTGTCTGAAGATGAGATCCAGCCCCAAACCGTGTCAAACTTGGTAAGGCCCCCCCTACTGAAATTCATGGCTTTGTAAAAGGGGACTGCTTTATTCACTAAGGATTTCCAGGTCGCCAATGTTGGTGCTGAATACTCTTTCCAGGATAAGATGATCACCTTTCTAGCATAGAATAATACAATTGTAAGAAGGGTACATATAGTCTTAGTAGTTGCCAGGGGTTCAACCAGACTCAATAGCCCTACTTCCACCAAGAGGGGGATGGAGATGGAGGTGATTTATGCAATACATGCTGCAACCTCCTGCCAGAAGAGTTTAATGGCAGGGCAGTCCCAGAAGATATGCAAAAAGCTTGCACCTGACATTAAACATCTCCAACAATTAGAGTATTGGTCCCTATATATTCTAGCCAGCCTAGCTGGAGTCAAATATACCATATGCAGGCATTTAAAATGTATTAACCGGTATCTAGTGGAGACTAAACACGCAAATGGGGCTTCCCACACTTCATCCAAATCATCTTGATCTAATGCAGGTGCATCTGCTTCCCAAACCAGTTTGCAGAGCCACAATAGCTGAGCCTCGAAAAATTAGAATATCATACAAAAGTTAATTTATTTCAGTAATGCAACTTAAAAGGTGAAACCAATATATGAGATAGACTCATTACATGCAAAGCAAGATAGTTCAAGCCGTGATTTGTCATAATTGTGATGATTATGGCTTACAGCTCATGAAAACCCCAAATCCACAATCTCAGAAAATTTGAATATTGTAAAAAGGTGCAATATTCTAGGCTCAAAGTGTCCCACTCTAATCATCTAATTAAGCCATAACACCTGCAAAGGGTTCCTGAGCCTTTAAATGGTCTCTCAGTCTGGTTCAGTAGGAATCACAATCATGGGAAAGACTGCTGACCTGACAGTTGTGCAGAAAACCATAATTGACACCCTCCATAATGAGGGAAAGCCTCAAAAGGTAATTGCAAAAGAAGTTGGATGTTTCCAAAGTGCTGTATCAAAGCACATAAATAGAAAGTTATGTGGAAGGGAAAAGTGTGGAAGGAAAAGGTGCACAAGCAGCAGGGATGACCGCAGCCTGGAGAGGATTGTCAGGAAAAGGCCATTCAAAGGTGTTGGGGACTTTCACAAGGAGTGGACTGAGGCTGGAGTCAGTGCATCAAGAGCCACCACACACAAATGGATCCTGGACATGGGCTTCAAATGTCGTATTCCTCTTGTCAAGCTGCTCCTGAACAACAAACAACGTCAGAAGTGTCTTACCTGGGCTAAAGAAAAACAAACCTGGTCAAAGTCCTCTTTTCTGATGAGAGCAAATTTTGCATCTCATTTGGAAATCAAGGATCCAGAGTATGGAAGAAGAATGGAGAGGCACACACTGCAAGATGCTTGAAGTCCAGTGTGAAGTTTCCACAGTCTGTGTTGATTTGGGGAGCCATGTCATCTGCTGGTGTTGGTCCACTGTGCTTCATTAAGTCCAGGGTCAACGCAGCCATCTACCAGAAGATTTTGGAGCACTTCATGCTTCCTTCCGCAGACGAGCTCTATGGGGATGCTGACTTCATTTTCCAGCAGGACTTGGCACCTGCCCACACTGCCAAAACCTGGTTCAATGACTGTGTGCTTGATTGGCCAGCAAACTTGCCTGACCTGAACCCCATAGAGAATCTATGGGACATTGCCAAGAGAAAGATGAGAGACATGAGACCCAACAATGCAGAAGAGCTGAAGGCCGTTATTGAAGCGTCCTGGTCTTCCATAACACCTCAGCAGTGCCACAGACTGATAGCTTCCATGCCACGCCACATTGAGGCAGTAATTGCTGCAAAAGGGGCCCAAACCAAGTACTGAGTACATATGCATGCTTATACTTTTCAGAGGTCTGATATTGTTGTATGTACAATCCTTGTTTTATTGATTGCATGTAATATTCTAATTTTCTGAGATTGTGGATTTGGGGTTTTCATGAGCTGTAAGCCATAATCATCACAATTATGACAAATCACGACTTGAACTATCTTGCTTTGCATGTAATGAGTCTATCTCATATATTAGTTTCACCTTTAAGTTGCATTATTGAAATAAATGAACTTTTGCACGATATTCTAATTTTTTGAGTATCACCTGTATATTGTTAACCACCTCCCACCCGCGCCATAGCCGAATGATGGCTACAGCGCGGCTCTAAAATGCTGTGAGGACGTCAATAGACGTCCTCCCATTTGGCCCGTGCAGGGCGCGCTCCCGCGGGCGCGAGCGGAGCGCGCACGTGCCACCGCACACTGCGGGAGCGTGCCCCCGGGTCGGGCGGACCCGATGTCCACCGGAGACCCGCGATCTCCTTTCAGAGAGGAGGAACGGGGAACCGCCGAAGTAAACACGGCGGTTCCCCGTTCTGTGAATGGGACATGACAGATCTCCTGATCCCTGTCACTGGGATCAGTTAGATCTGTTATGTCCCGACCAGCCCCGTCCCCCCACAGTTAGAACACACCCAGGGAACATTGTTAACCCCTTCACTGCCCCCTGCTGGTTAACCCCTTCATTGCCAATGACATTTATACAGTAATCAGTGGACATTTAAATTTCTGATCGCTGTATAAATGTCATTGGTCCCAAAAAAGTGTCAAAAACGTCCGACATGTCCGCCCCGATATCGCAGTACCGATAAAAATCGCAGATCGCCGCCATTACCAGTAAAAAAAAAAATAAAAATAAAAACGCCATAAATGAATGTCCATAGTTTGTAGGCGCTATAACTTTTGCGCAACCCAATCAATAAACGCCGATTTTTTTTTACCAAAAATATGTAGAAGAATAAATATCGGCCAAAACTGATGAATAAATTTGTTTTTTTATTTTTTATTTTTGGATATTTATTATAGCAAAAAGTAAAATATTGTTTTTTTTCAAAATTGTCGCTCTTTTTTTGTTTATAGCGGTGATCAGAAATGACGCAAAGGCGATCAAATACCACCAAAAGAAAGCTCTATTTGTGGGAAAAAAAGGACGCAAATTTTATTTGGGTACAACGTCGCACGACCGCGCAATTGTCATTCAAAGAGCGACAGCGCTGAAAACTGAAAATTGGTTCGGGCAGGAGGGGGGTTTAAGTGCCCAGTAAGGAAGTGGTTAACAACAGTTTGGTTTGTTCATCACTGCTGGTAAACAGCTCCAGGTCACTGGGATCAATGTTTAGAGGGCCTGCACCAAATTGGGATGTAAAGGCATGCCTCAGTTGGATAAACCTGAAAGAGTGCTTGTTAGGTAGGTTAAAACAAACGTTAAGTTCAAAAGTCATTAGGGTATCCTTGGATACAACATGTTTTAGTGTCTCGACGCCATGCTTGACATTTCTTAACATGAATATTTTGAGTTAAAGCTCTCCCTCTTCCATCACTTTCATTGAATGTGAATCTACATATGTACTTCTTTATTGATTGATAATCTATGTACTTCTTTATCATATGCTAACAACTGGAAGTCTAATGTTGAAAATTGTACAATGTGCCCATTCCTATTCTTCCTGGTTTGTTTCCCCATTTTTTTGTTATGTAATGATAAAACTGTAAATAAAGAATGCATAAAAAAAAAGTAAGGGGGTACTTCGCTGACCACCAGTGTAAGGGGACATTTCTCCACTGACCACCAATATAAAGGAGTCCTTTTCCATTGAACATCAATGTAAAGTGTCATTTCTGCAGTGACCACTAATGTAAGGGGCACTTATTCACTGACCAAAAGTATAATGTAATAGGGCTCTTCTGTGTTATTCACCAATGTAAAGGGGATGCTTCTCCATTGAACACCAATGGAAGAGGACTCTTCTAAGGGTTTCTCTCCACTGGACACCAATTTAAGGGACATTTCTCCACTGACCACTTCTGCAACTAGGTCCACCTCCATGGACCATCAAATGTAAAGGGGCCCTTCTCCACTGACCACTAATGTAAGGGGGTCCTTCTCCATTGACCAATGATGTAAGAGGATCCTTCTGCACTGTCCTCTACAGTAAGAGGGTCTTTCACCATTGACCACCAATGAAGGTGGCATTTCTCCACTGACAACCAATAAAGGTGCAATTTCTTCACTGACCAGCAATGTAATCAGACACTACAATTTAATTGTTTGACTGGTTGTGTTTCATTTCTGGCCATTGTTGTTATTACATTTTTTTGATTATTTCTGAAAATAATTATGTAATGGAAAAAAAATTGGGAAGGGGAGTGTTAAACTTATAGCATTCTAGATATCAAACATGTTAAACACACCATCATTTTATATTTATTAATATATTCACAACTTACTGATCTGCCTATTGGCTGGAGATGTAAAGATTTTTCTTTCAAAGGTTCCTCCAAAGTAAAGAGGCTGAGAAAGGCTGAAAAACACAGTAGTAGTAAATAGTCTTAAAAAAAGTTTAACCTGCATTTCCAAAAACTTTTATTAGAGGTTGATTAAATATATAAACTTTATTTATTAGTTTACAGATATGCATATTGATGAAGTATCCTTAGGGTTAGGCAGTCAATCAGCCTAATTGTACAGTACTCAAAGTACAAGCAAAATGGTCAGCTCACCCCTTTCTTTTGGGATCCATCATAATCTGGATTTCAGTGTGCAATCTGTGTCCTTTCATAACAGAAAATATCCAACAAAATTGTAATTGTATTCTCCCCCAAACAGCTAAATATACAAAATAAACATCCATACTAGGGATGGGGTTCATGTTCGGATCAAACGTATGTTCGATCCAAACATCCCCGTTCGCTAGTTCGAGTTTTCCCGAACATTATGGGGCGTTTGCGGCAACTTTGCGCTCCCCATATTGTTTTAAAATGGCGGCAGAATGCCGCCCACTGACCTGCATGCTTTGATCAATCAGCGAGTGGCCTGCTGTGAGAGCTTTGATTGGCTAAAGGCAGGATGCCTTTAGCCAATCACTGCACAGCAGTCTCAATCCACGCCCCACATTATATAAAGCCGCTCGTACAGCGGCTTTATGGTAGTGTGTCGGTGCTGCTTGTAGAGAGATAGCATAGGTTCCTGTATACAGGCAGTTTACATAGCTAGCTTGAAAAAAACTGTAAAAAATAGATAAAAATCACATACACATACACAGCGTATTGAGCGTGCTGTATATATCTGTACCTAAGGTATATAGTCCAGTTGATGTGGTGTATAAAAATATATACAGCCTGGTATATATATATATATATATATATATATATATATACACATATATACACACAGTGTATTGAGTGTGCACTATATATTGGTGCATTTGGGGATGTACAGTATATAGCACACTACTTGGCATGATGTCTTCAAATATATACAGTCTGGTGTATACAGATATACACGCAGTGCATTGAGAGTAAACTATATATTGGTGCATTTGGGGGTGTATGGTATATAGCACACTACGTGGCGTGTTGTCTTCAAATATATACAGTCTAGTGTATACAGATATACACGCAGTGTATTGAGAGTAAGCTATATATCGGTGCATTCAGGGGTGTACGGTATATAGTACAGTGTAGTGTGGTGCTAAAAAACAAAAAACATCATGTCAGGAAGGCCTCAAAGTAGAGGCAGACGCTCCCAGGCCACTAAAAGAGGGCAAGCAGCCTCTGTGTCTTCAGTGAAAGGTGGCGGACGTGGTGGATCCTCTGCAGGCGAGTCACGCTTGTCCTTTTTTTCTGCTGTTGGACGTGCTATTGAGCCACAACATGCAGAAGAGTTGGTGGAGTGGATAACAAAGCCGTCCTCATCCTCTGTCACCCAAGTTTGCCTTCCAACGCATCTGGCAAAGCGGACTATTCCACTGGATTCTTGTCCACAGTTACTCCTTCTGTTGCCCCACCATCATGCACGGAGTCACCTGAGTTGTTCGGCCATAGTGTCGGTTACATGCTCATGGAGGATGCGCAGCAGTTTGAAGGCTCCGATGTTGGTTCCCAGGTTGAGGAAGGGAGTAGCGTGAGCCTAGAGACAGGGGGTGCCACAAAAGGACAAGAAACTAGCAGTCATGTTCCCCCAGCTGCAGCATACTGCCAAGTTTGCTCCAGTGATGAGGAGGGAGGGGATGATAAGGCCAGGACCATACTTGGGTGCCTGAGAGAAGAGAGGAGGAAAGTGAGGAGGAGGCCCAACTCCAACAAGGCAGGATGTCCTCCAGGGGCCAGCTTAAGGGCAGCCACCCAATTGCATCAGCCCACAGAACTCCACAGGTGCAGGGCGCTGCTGCCTCCCCGCCGACTTCCAAAATTTCTTTGGTGTGGGCATTTTTTCAGCGCATGTGCAGTATATTGCACCGTTGCCATTTGCAATCTATGTCTGAAGCGGGTCAAGCGCAACCAGGACTCCAGATGCTTGGGCACTACTGGCTTGACAAGACATATGACGACCAGCCATGCAGTCCGTTGGCAAGAGTACCTGAAGAACCCACACCAGAAAACAAGGCGGACTCCTCCTTGCTCCTCATCTGGGATCTCAACCCCTACTATACCTGCAGTCCTCTCCAAAACCTGCACTGAGAGGAATGAAGGTGTAGCAATGCGTGCCACAACTAGTACTTGCAGCCAGCAATCTGCTAGCAGTACACCACCAGGTGAATTCAGCAGGCAAATATCACTACCCCAGTTGCTGGACCGTAAAAAGAAATACAGTCCCAGCCATCCACATGCTCAGCGTCTTAATGCTAACTTGGCCAAATTGCTAGCACTCCAACTGCTGCCTTTTCAGCTGGTAGACTCTACGCCCTTTCATGAATTTGTGGAATGTGCTGTCCCACAGTGGCATGTTCCCAAAAGAGATTTCTTTTCACGTAAGGCCAATTCAGCTCTCTACTGTCATGTGGAAGGCAATGTTTTGGCCTAGTTGAACAGTGCGGTCAGCAGCAGGGTTCATATTATCGCTGACTCATGGTCCAGCAGGCACAGTCAGGGACATTACCTTTCCTTTATGGCGCACTGGGTAACTCTGCTGGCAGCTGGGAAGGATGCAGTACAGGGTTCAGTTTTGGAAATAGTTCCGCCACCACACCTCCAAAAAGCTGGTGGTGATTTTTCCACATCCGCCTCCTCCTCCACCCCTCCTCTTCTTCTACCTCTGTGGCCTCTTCTGCAGAATTGTCCTCTGAACCTGCACTGCTCCCTAAGCGTTCAAGGGGCAATGCAAGCAGTCAGGCTAAAAGATGCCATGCAATGCTTGAGTTAGTCTGTCTTGGGGACAGGAGCCACACTGGGGAAGAGATTCTCTAAGCTCTGCGGGGGCAGCCTCAGAGGTGGTTGACATCACGGCAGCATGAGCCAGGAATGGTTGTATGCAGCAAGCAGTCAGGCTAAAAGATGCCATGTGGTGCTTGAGTTAGTCTGTCTTGGGGACAGGAGCCACACTGGGGAAGAGATTCTTTCAGCTCTGCGGGGGGCAGGCTCAGAGGTGGTTGACGCCACGGCAGCTTGAGCCAGGAATGGCAATGGCATCAACCTTCTCTCTGCCCTCCGACTGGGACAATTGACACATGTTCCACGCTTGGCACACATCTTGAATTTGGTGGTGCAGCATTTCTTGACCAGGTACCCAGGCTTACCAGATATCCTGAGGCAGGCCAGAAAAGTCTGTGGTCATTTCCGGCCTTCATACAATGCCAGTGCCAGGCTGGCTGACATCCAGCGGGAATTCAACCTGCCCAACAACTGCCTCATTTGTGACATGCCCACCAGGTAGAACTCAACATAGGCAATGCTGCAGCGACTCCACGCACAGCAGAGGGCCATCAATGAGTACCTCTGTGAGCATGGCACCAGGACAGGCTCAGGGGAGCTTGGCTTTTTTTCGCCACGTCAGTGGCTAAGGATCAAGGATGCATGCACTGTCCTGTCACCATTTGAGGAGGCCACAAGGATGACGAGCAGCGACAATGCATGCATCAGTGACACTGTCCCACTAATATTCCTTCTGGAGCACACGCTTCCTGGAATCATGGACAGGGCACTTGAAGCAGAACAGAGGGAGGAAGAGGAGAACTTCCTTTCCTCTCAAGGCCCCCTTTATGCAGAGAGCATTCCTGCAGAGCTGCCAAACGCAAGGGAGGAGGAGGAGGATTGTGTCAGCATGGATGTGGAGTATAATAAGCAGCAGTGTCAGGATTCAGCAGCTTGGCAGACCAGACACGTAGCTACACCAGGAAACTGAGACCAAACAAGTATATAACTTAAAAAGGTGAGATTTATTTATAGTGCACAGTAAAAAACAAGGCAGGATAGTTCTCATGTTCAGAGTGGATATCAGGACCTCCTGGCCTTGGCATAGCAGGATTAGCTAGCTGCAAAAATAACTTGGAGCGGATAGCAGGAGGGATCTTAACCCACACAGAAAACCCATATGACAGTGGAACTGCAGAAGCCTCAGACACCTCAGCAGGCGGGAGTTTGACCAACACAACAGAGTCCAACTTGACAGCAAGTAGTGAATTGGCATAGTCCAGAGGGGCGGCAGCCCGGGAATCAGCATAGTCCAGAGGGGCGGCAGACCGGGAATCAGCATAGTCCAGAGGGGCGGCAGCCTGGGAATCAGCATAGTCCAGCTGGGTGGTAGGCTGCAGATCACCCATGGAAGGCTTTACAATCGGTGACCGCATGGAGGAGGCATGGACACCACCGGCAGGCGGCAACATGGAGGAGGCATAGACACCATCGGCAGGCGGCAACATGGAGGAGGCATGGACACCACCGGCAGGCAGCAACATGGAGGAATGGGCACCATCGGCAGGCAGCAGCATGGAGGGGGCATGGGCACCATCGGCAGGCAGCAGCATGGAGGGGGCATGGGCACCATCGGCAGGCAGCAGCATGGGAGAGGACTGGATCTCATCAGCAGCAGTCATCAGCATGGAGGAGGACAGGATTTCATCGGCAGCAGTCAGCAGCATGGAGGAGGAATGGATCTCATCGGCAGCAGTCAGCAGCATGGAGGAGGTCTGGATCTCATCGGCAGCAGTCAGCAGCATGGAGGAGATCTGGATCTCATCGGGAACAGTCAGCAGCATGGAGGAGGAATGGATCTCATTGGTAGCAGTCAGCAGCATGGAGGATGACTGGATCTCATCATCAGCAGTAAGCAGCATGGAGGATGACTGGTTCTCATCGGCAGCAGTCAGCAGCATGGAAGAGGAATGGATTTCATCCGCAGCAGTCAGCAGCATGGAGGAGGTCTGGATCTCATCGGGAACAGTCAGCAGCATGGAGGAGGAATGGATCTCATCGGCAGCAGTCAGCAGCATGGAAGAGGAATGGATTTCATCCGCAGCAGTCAGCAGCATGGAGGAGGACTGGATATCAGCAACAGCAGTCAGCAGCATGAAGGAGGAATGGACAGCGGGCACTGGATCAGCAGGCAACATGGATAGTGGCAGAACAGTAAGAGCAGGAGAAAAATGTTGTTGCTTTTTTGGCCTAGCTACTGGAGAACTGGAAGTAGTTGCATTGTGCTGACCAGAGTGTGCTGCTGAGGGAAAGGTAGTAACAGTACTGGGAAACATATTAGGAGGAGTAGCAAAAGTACAGGAAGAAGCCTGATAGGTTGCTATGGGTAAGGGTGGAAGGGATACTTGATTTTTAGCAGCAGATCTTACTTTATATGACTGCTCTAGCACTGGTGATATGATCTCTGACCAAGCTTGTAGCAGAGGTTGAACTAAAGTCAGTTTGTCTTTCCCTTGCTCACTTTTCTCAATTAACGAGTGCACAGCAGCTATCCCGTCTAAGAGGGAATCATTGCATGTTGGGGACTAGGTCCAGACAAGACTCAATGATAACGTCACGTGGAGAGTCCCGGTACTACAAAAGTGAGGGGGTAAATGATACATGGTCCGTCCTAAAAACCCTACCAACGACTTTGTAACACGTCACAGAAAAAAGTTCGTCATAAGTCGGAAAAGTGTTGTCCACAACAACCTAACGTATCGACGACACGTGAGCAATTAACTCTTTTCACTCGTTCCCTTTCTGTTTGACTGAAATCAAGTTGGAGACGATGTTCGAACCAGTCTCTAGTATAGTGGTCACGATCT
>BLSH010049411.1:218198-255312 GCA_018402905.1 Glandirana rugosa
CAAGGACCCCTTGTGACGGACATTGGCTGTGATCATAGTCGGCGGCCGCGCTCTGTTTACATTGGAAGTGATCGGCTGTGAAGTAGATCACAGCCGTTCACAAGGTATCAGCCGCCGGCCGCCGGCTGATACTAGTGTCGGTTACAGGCAGTGTTCCCCAGGAACACGCCGACACGCACACGCGCAGCGCGCTCTCGATCGCGCGCATGCGCCGTGCGAACGGCGGGCGTGCCATTTGTGATCAGCTGTGACTTCGTCACGGCCGATCACGTGGTGAACAGCCATAACCAATGGCTGTTCACACCTGTCGGTGAAGCGGCGTGTCCTGGGGACACGCCGACACCGACAGAGCCGGGATGCGCGCGCCCGATCGCGCGCAATGCCGGCTTAAAGGGAGGACGTCATATGACGTCCACCCGCTGTGAGAGCAGGACCGCTCCGCCGTCATTTGACGGTGGGCGGTCCTGAGGCGGTTAAAGAAAGATAAAAACTTTGGGTAACTGCTTCAGTTTTTGAAGTCCCTATGCAGTCCCCTCCCCTCCCTGCATTTGCTGCTTGTGACCTTTCTTTGAGAGCAAGCAACATGATTTGTGCCCAGAACACAGATTGTTGTACCAGACTGCTATGAGCAATCCTGGTACTGTGTGGTCACAGTAGCTAATCTGCAATCACATGGACAGTGGAAAACAATATGTAATTTCCTGGCATCATTGTTTATTACTGTCAGTCAGAGTGATCACATAGTACAGGGCCATTAATAGCAGCCCTGTACCATGTGATAGCTTTGATCCATCACAGAATTTCTCAGTGGCTGTAGGAATGCAACCAGAGAGAGTGAGAAATGATTGCATTTACCACTATTATAACTGTAAAAGCAATCGCTGTGTAAAAACACTGTCATTATGGTAACAGTATGTAAACAAAAAATGTAAAACAAAATATACATTTTTAAATTATATTTTTTTCCCCTTTTTAACTCACTGTCACCAATCATTGTCCCTAATCACTGCCACCCAACGTGTCCCTAATCAGCGCCCACACCAGTTACGGCAGTGGTTCTCCACTCTGGTCCTTGGGACCCACCAACAGGCCAAATTTTAAGTATTACCTTGGGGAGATGCAGACTAGAATACTGCAATCACTGAGCAGCAAATTGTATCACCTGTGATGTATTTCAGTTATCTTGCAAACCTGGCCTGTTAGTGGGTCCCGAGGACAGGAGTTGAGAACCACTGAGTTACGGTATCCGTGATCAGCGCTATAGTCTGTCACGCTGTCCGTGATCAGCGCCACACCAGTCCTATTGTCCCTAATCGCCTCCACACTACTCACAATGTTTGTGATTACCTTCACAACAGTGATATTGTCCCTGGTTATTTATTTATTTTAGGTACTTATATAGCGCTGTCAATTTACGCAGCGCTTTACATATACATTGTACATTCATATCAGTCCCTACCCTCAAAGAGCTTACAATCTAATGTTTACACCAGTCATATTGGCCATGATCACTGCCATACCAGTTAGTGTCCCTGATCGCCACCACACCACTCATATTGTCCCTTATCAATGCTACACCAATTAGAGTGCCCCTGATCACTTCCACCAGTTATGGTGTCCGTGATGACCTCCATACCAGTGACGGTGTTCCTGGTGACAGCCACACTAATGCAGTGTTCCCTCTGTCTGCTGCCTGTACCAATCCTAGCCTGTTTATTGACCAGGTTTCTGCCTACTGACCATCTGCACATCCCGCTGACTACATTTCTGTGAGACACCAGTCCCTGTGGACACCTGCACTCTTGGATGCACAGGAACTCTTTTGTTCTTCCTTTTTTCAGGCTAGGCTTCTTTGGCTGGGAACTGGGAATACTTTAAGTGACAATACGCTAATCTATATTCCCTGACCACTCATATAGAGGTGACCATTACAGTACATTGTTTTTGACACAGTTGGTTGATATGTGCTATACACAAGACGATACAATATCTGGTACAAATTCAGTCCAGAAAAAGTCTAACATAAAAAAATATATATATTTTAATTTTCTTTCTGCATTTTCCAAAATGTAAGTCTTGTTTCATTGAAAAGATTCAACACCCCTCTTAAACAATACCTTGAGGCAGGGCTTGACAAATTTGCTTTGAATCTAGGAGCCGGCTAAAAAAGTTAGAAGCCAGTTTTTTTTAGCGTAGTGTGGGTTGTCAGCGCCCGGGGTAAGGCAAGTAATGCCCCCCAACCCTAAACTTGGAGCAGAGCAGCCAGTCAATAACTCCAACATAACCCCATTACATCAGGGTTATAGGCTGGCCAGAAAGAGTGACACTAAAAACCTGTTATGGGGGGAAATTCATTATGCCTAATGCATCGTGCATGTAAAAAGCCCCTATCTCCTGCCTAATGGAGCTTAAGGGTGGCCATTGGTGGGTGGCAAAAGCATGTTTCTATTTCACATTTTTACCACCCAACTGCACATCTAAATGAAGCCTTAGTGACACTTTAAACAAATAACAAAAAAAGGTGAAATAAGTATTCCAGTGCTGCTAATCTTCTGCTGCCTCTTTGCAGCCACTTCATGCCTACATGTGTGTCCCCCACGGTGACTATTCATTGCTCTAGTGGGTTTCCAGTCACCATGAAATACAGGAGCCCAGCTGCATATAAAGAGTGGTAATTGATGGTACACAGGGCTTTGTCACAATTTTGTTGCTAAGCATAAAGATCACGATCCTCGCGGTATAACATCATCTTTCACATTATACAGAAATATGGGCTAACTTTACAGCTTAGTTTTTCGTTTTTTTTATTAATTAAAGTGTGTTTGTTCCCAAAAAATTGCATTTGAAAGACCGCTGCGCGAATACCTTGTGACATAAAATATTGCAACAAACGTCCTTTTATTCTCTAGGGTCTCTGCTAAGAAAATATATATAATGTTTGGGGATTCAAAGTCATTTTCTAGCAGAAAATACTGGATTTTTACTTGTAAGCCACAAATGTCAGAAAAGGTTTAGTCTTTAAGTGGTTAAACTGACCTCATCTACAGACCAGAGTTCATTCCATTGATAAAAGAACCAAGAGATGCTTTGTTTATACTTAACCACTTGAGCTCCGGAATTCAGCACTGCATCACTTTAACTGACAATTGTGTGGTCGTGCGACTTTGTACCCAAACAAAATTGACATCCTTTTTTCCCCACAAATAGAGCTTTCTTTTTGCGGTATTATTCACCTCTGTTTATTTTTGCGTTATAAACAAAAAAAAGAGCGACAATTTTGAAAAAAAAAATATATATATTTTTGCTATCATACATATCCAAACAAATATATATAAAAAAACAAAATTTATTCATCAGTTTAGGCTAAAATGTATTGTTCTACATATTTTTGATAAATAAAATCGCAAAAAGCGTTGATTGGTATGCGCAAAAGTTATCGCGTTTACAAACTATGTGAATTGATTTATGGCGTTTTTATTATCATTTTTTTTTACTGGTAATGGCAGCGATCTGCGATTTTTAGCAGGACTGCGATATTGCGGCGGACAAATCGGACATTTTTTGGGACCATTGACATTTATACAGCAATTAGATCTAAAAATAGCCACTGATTACTGTATAAATGTCACTGGCAGGGGCATGACCGATCTAACTGATCCCAATGACAGCAATCAGTAGATCATTGTCATGCCGCCTGATAGAACGGGGAGCCACCGTGTTTACATCGGCGGTTCGCCGCTCTTTCTCTGTAGTAGGTGATCGCAGGTTGCCAGCAGCCATCGAGTCCTCCCGACCCATGGCCACACTCACGCATCATGCGAGGGGCACGAGCACACGCCACCAGCGGTGCGCGCCCGCCCTCTAGCTGCGCCTACGCGAATCACTGTTTATATATGACAATTCGCACTACGCAGCCACTTTGCAACAGTAAATGTACGTGTGGCGGTCAGGAAGTGGTTAAAGAAAAACAAAATCCGGGCAGCCTGCTAAGGTTAACAGCTGTCAGATTAAGCAGTGAACAGCTCTTGCTGAATCAGAGATGCTGTTTTAACATAGTGAGGGGGGAGTTCTATAAAGTTAAATAGATGATCTTTGTTATACAGATACAAATTGTGGCCTTATTGTGTGCCAATGTTATAGGCACTACTATTTCTGAATTTTATAATAAAACACAGTGAGGGGAGAGAAGGATCGGCTGTCACTCGCCAGGATGTGGTTTCTGGTCGCCATGGCGACCTGGCACTCAGGGGCTTGTCGAGACCTGCCTTGAGGTGTTTACATTTTTTTGGGTGTTTTCACTGTCCTGGTGCTCCAGGGCCTCCAAAAATGTGATAGGTAGTCAGGGAATTAGATGTGCTACTTATCCCTTTAGAAAGCCTGGAGGTGTTCATTGGACTTTGGGCCCCTATATACATCTAGGTTGTGAAAAAAGTCTCATGCATGTGTTATCCCCATACGCGGGAGGAGTAGCAGAATGTGTTTTGGGATGTATTGCCTATGATGTGTGTTAGAAATATCTTATTAATTAAAAACTTTATGGAAAGAAAAAAAAGTTAATTAATTTGTTCAAAAAAATGATCTTCAAAAAACTCACCTTACCTCTTACTAAATACCTCTTGGACTGTCTTCTTCTCAAATAAGAGTAATTTGGTGGGTGTTTATACTCAGTGGCGTACGGGGGGGGGGGGGCGCACGATGACCCCAAGCGCAACATCTAGAAGGGAGCAGAAATAGTCCCACGCCCGCTGTCCCAACTCCCGATTATGCTGTGTGGCGTGCGATCAGTCTGAGGTCCTCAGGAAGCTGGTACCATGTGTGTGTGTCGTCTGACGTGATCCCCACATCAATCCCGCCGGTCCAGACTGTCAACATCGCACAATGAGAGCTGAGAGGAGATCAGTGCAGCTGCTGGTTGGTGTACAGGTGAGGAGCAGAGCACTGTATGGATTTGGATCCATTGAGTCTGGAGCAGTAGCGTCGCTGGGGGGGGTGGGAGCTGCACCCGGATGACATGCATTGGCAGGGCCCAGTACAATGCCACTGCACCGATCCACATCTCTCATGGGCTCTCTGAGCTGTCATTGCTGTGCATGTCCCGTGATATGAGGCATGTATATTATGGGTTGGCACTGAAGGAGGGGGGGTCTGCACTAAAAAAAGGGTCTACCCTGAAGGGGGGTCTGTAGGGAGGGGGTGTATATCCTGAGGTAGGGGGTCTGTACTGAGGAAAGGGTCTATACTCTGCTCTGGGGGTCGTGGGATATGTGACAGGCGGTGCAGGGGTATTACAGCTAGATCACTTCTTCCTTGAAGTGTCAGTTTTTAGTCCACAAGGTAGTACAGATCTTGGCTCACGCCCATTCTTCTTACTTGGGTGTAACACCAAATCTACCAACTGCAGAAGTCCCAGAATGCTCCACACCATGGTTTGCCCTGTAGCATGGTTTGCTGCAAGTGCAGTAGTACCTGGATACAAGAAATGTTTCATGGTGTGACATGCTGGGTGCAGTAATACCTGGATACAGTGAATGTCCTACGGTGTGACATGCTGGGTGCAGTAGTACCTGGATACAGGGAATGTCCCGTGGTGTGGCATGTTGGGTGCAGTAGTACCTGGATACAGGGAATGTCCCCTGGTGATGCATGCTGGGTGCAGTAGTACCTGGATATGGGGAATGTCCCCTGGTGTGGCATGCTGGGTGCAGTAGTAGCTGAACACAGGGAATTCCCCATGGTGTGACATGCTGAGTGCAGCAATACCTGGACACAGGGAATGTCCCATGTTGTGACAAGCTGGGTGCATTAGTACCTGGACAGCTGGAATGCACTTTAGCATGGCTTGCTGGGAGTGCAGTAGTACCTGGATACAAATAATGTTCCATGGTGTAGCATGCTAGAAATGCAGTAGTACCTGGATATAGGGAATGGTGTGACATGCTGGGTGCAGTAGTACCTGGACAGCTGGAATGCCCTTATAGCAGGGCTTGCTGGTGTGTGCAGTAATATCTGGACACAGGGAATGTCTCATGGTATGGCATGCTGAGTGCAGTAGTACCTGGACACAGGGAATGCCCCATGGTGTGACATGCTAGGTGTAGTAATACCTAGACACCGAATGCTCCATGGTATGGCATGCTTGTGCAGTAATACCTGAACACGGAATGCCCCATGGTGTGGCATGCTGGGTTCAGTAGTACCTGGACTCCTGGAATGCCCCATTAAATAGCACACTGATTAATGGAACACTTTAAGGTGTTACAGCGAACTATATTTATGCCAGAGAGGAGATGTACCAAAAATGTGTGATCTCTTTCTAGATGACAGGTATTTGTTGCTTACATTAAACTTGTGCTGGCAAACAAAGCATCAAAAAGCATTTCAAATTGTCCAAAACAGCTCAGTGTTACCCCTTGGTAGAACATTTCTGATTGCCATAAAATCATTCCAGTGAAGATATGGGGCTAAAAACACTGACACTGATCACCATTGAGGTGATTAAAAAAAACAGTGGCGCTGACCAGTAATGAAAGGTGGTGGGGGGTTAAAAAACAGAGGCACTGATCACTAGTTGGGATGAGGTGGTTAGAAAGCACTGGCACTGTGTTGCTTTAATTGACAATTGCGTTGTCATGCAACGTTGTACCCAAACAAAATTGACGTCATTTTTTTCCCCATAAATAGAGCTTTCTTTTGGTGGCATTTGATCACCTCTGCAGTTATTTTTTGCGCTATAAAACAAAGAGCGACAATTTTGAAAAAAAAAAAACATTATTTGTTACTTTTTGCTATAATACATATCCAAAAAAAATGTATTCATCAGTTTAGGCCAATATGTATCCTCATATTTTTGGTAAAAAGAAATCACAATAAGCGTATATTGATTGGTTTGCGCAAAAGTTATAGCATCTACAACCCATGAGAATTTATGGCGTTTTCATTATTATTATTTTTTTTTTTTTTACTGCTAATGGTGGCGATCTGTGCTTTTTTTTATCGGGACTGTAATATTGCGGCAGACAGATCAGACACTTGACACTTTTTTGGGACCATTGACATTTATACAGCGATCAGATCTAAAAATAGCCACCGATTACTGTATAAATGTCACTGGCAGGGAAGGGGTTAACCTGCAGGGGGCAATCAAGGGGTTAAGTGTGTTCCCTTACTGTGTTCTAACTGTGTGGGGGCTGGGCTGGCAGAGGCATGACAGATCTAACTGATCCTGATGACAGGGATCAGTAGATCACGGTCATGCCGCCTGACAGAACGGGAAACCGCCGTGTTTACATCGGCGGTTCCCTGTTCTTCCTATGTAGCAGACATCGAGGTCGCCCGACCCACGGCCACACTCATGGAGCGTGTGGTGGGTACGAGAGTGCGCTTGCGGCGGTGCCCGCTGCGTCAATTGCCGCCTTTATATACGGCAATTCACGCTACGCTGCCACTCTGCAGCAGTAAATCTACGTGACGCGGTCCAGAAGCGGTTAAATAAAAACACTGCAACGCCCACCAATTACTAGTGGAATGGACTCAGGGAGTTCTAAAAGTTCACGGGTTACGGGGTGCAAATTACTTGCCTTGCCCCAGGCACTGATAACCCACTCTACGCCACTATTTGTACTCTCTTGGCATTTTAGGGCCTCAAGAAAAGAAATAGGCCGTCAGTACATAAGGACTGATACATTTTCCAAAAAAATTATTCCATAGTTTGTAGACTCTCTAACTTTCACACAGACTAAATAATATACACTGATTTTGCTTATTGTAATCAAAGAAATGTTGCAGAATATAGCTTATTGAATAAAGAGTATTTATTTGCAAAATATTAAACAGTAACTAAGAAAACCTTTTTTTTTTTCAAAGTTTTCAGTCTTTTTTTGTTTATATAGCAAAAAGTAAAATTCCCAGTGGTTATTAAATACCACTATCTGTCTCAAAACTATTTTTACAAAAATTTCATTTGGGTATAGTGTTGCATGACTGAGTAATTGTCATTCAAAGTATAATAGTGCTGAAAACTGAAAAATGGCCTGGACTGTAAGGGGGTGAAAATGTCTAGACTACCAAAGTAAGGAATTGATAAAACCACTATCTTTTTTTCGGTCTGCTTCTCAGGGAAATTTCACATGCTGCCCTGTAGATTCAAAAAGAAGTCAGAGGATATTTTACAAATGTGAGGGAAATCCCCTCTTCGATACTTGTCATGGGAACAAGCCCCCACGGGAAGATTTCCCTTGTATTCTTGTTCTGTATTTACTGTCACTTTCATTGTTGGTGATATTGTTGATCGTATTAGAACAATAGAAGTTCCCTGACTGGGACACAGACAGTAAGGCTCCATTTACACGGGACGCTGTTTCAACCTCTCCTGAACGTTTTATCTTGACAGCTAGAAACCCGTGTCTAAAATGTCCGTTTTGCCACGTCTAGGAGCATTTTTGAGATTTTTTTTTTTTTTTTTTAAGTGGAAACGCCTGTAAACGAAACGGTACTAGATGCGAGTTACCGCGTTTAGGTGCTTTTGCAAGCTGTTTGGCATTTCCAATGCCTCTGAACCCATTTTTTTTGCGTTCCAAAAAAGCCTCTAAACTCAACTGCCTGAAAATGCCTTTAAACTACCCTGTGTAAATGTACTGATAAGACAATATTAGATGAGTTTAGGGGCAAAAATGCCTATTTACCAGCAACACTGTAAATGTAAATGAGGCCTAACAAAAACTGGACAATAATTCCAAACCCTCACTGCTCTATCTAAACCCAAAAAGATATGCTTTTAGTTTTACTTCAAAATTTTATAATTCAGAGGATAATCCATTGTTATTTATCTCAGCACATTTCTTTTAGGCTTCATGTACACAGGACTTTAAAAAAACGTCAGTAGCTTATCAGGGATGTTTTCAGCTTTTACCAGCGTTATATTACCGCCGTTTTTTCGCATTTTTAAAGGGCCCCCGTTTTTTTTTCCAATTGGTCTAAAACGTCCAAAAACGTTGGGGGATTGACGTTTTTGGACGTTTTTAAGTGTTTGAACGTTTTTACAGCTGAAAACAGTCCAAAAAAACCCTCAGCTCTTGGGGGTTTTTTTACAGCTCAATAACGTCACTGCTAAAAACAGCTGATAACAGCCTGTGTGTGCATGAACACATAGGAGAACATGGAGGGTTTATTGACTGTAGAAAAAAAAACGTCTGCAGCTGAAAACAGCTGCTAAAAACAGTCAAAAAACGTCCTGTGTACATGAGGCCTTAAGATCTTTTAAAGCACTATTGCTGTAAAATTCAATTTTGTGAGAGATTTCAGAGAAAATCTGATGTTTGAAAGTCCACATCTACCTAGAACCTTGCATGAGGCATTTAAAAGTACTGGAAAAACCTGTTTACACTTGCTACTACTTCAACACATATTAAAGCACCTACCACTTCAACATGCTTTTTTATGTTTTTTTTTTTTTTATGCTTCTGCGATGCTTTTTTAATTTTTAGGCTTTAATGAAACTTGGCAGATGCCCTGTGTGTGCGTTGATATCTCATACCTGCAATACCTCCAAAACAAAGTAAAGCTAAAGTTGAATTAACCACTTGCCTACTGGGCACTTTCACCCCCTTCCTGCCCAGGCTAATTTTCAGCTTTCAGCGCTGTCACACTTTGAATGACAATTGTGCAGTCATGCAACACTGTACCCCTATGACATTTGTATCATATTTTTCACACAAATAGAGCTTACTTTTAGTGGTATTTAATCACCACTGGGTTTTTATTTTTTGCTAAACTAAAAAAGACCAAACATTTTGAAATAAAAATGTCAAATTCTGTTATAAAATTTGTAAACGGATAATTTTTCTCCTTCAGTGATCTGATGGGTACTGCTAGGCTGTGCTGATAATCATTGCCCTGATTAGCAGTGTACATGTCCCTTTAACACAAGCCGGTTATCGGCTCTCCTCACCTCATGCTGAGAAAGGAATGCCGAGAACCGGCTTGTGTTTACATTGTAATCAGCTGTGATTGGCTCTTTACCCTGTTCTGTGATCAGCTGTGTCCTAAGGACACAGCGTTGACGGAGCACACGAGAAGCGTGATCATGGGAGGATGTCATGGGACGCCCTCCCGGTAATGACGTCCCATGACGTCCTCCCGGTAATATGCGACCATGCTATAGCCATCATTCAGCTATATCGTGGTCAGGAACTGGTTAAAGCCTCTCAACAGCTGTAGGTTCTTCAAGCAAGCTTTGTCTGACTTCTACGTAGGCATTGAAGAAGCTTTGAAGCACCACTAAAGCGACTTGGAGTATAATTTTTGAAGCTAAGCACACACGTCGTGTGAACAGGACTGTAAGCTAACCATTTTACTTAGTGACCGGAGGTTTGACTGGCTTTCAGAGAGCTTTACAAAAGTGTGTCTAAAGCCATGTTTTGAAGCAAGTGTAAATGAGCCCTAAAGGAGGCTGGAAAAAAAAAGGGAGAAGCGTTAAAGGGGTTGTAAAGTCTGGAGGTTTTTCACCTTAATGCATGAAAATGCATGCGTGAAAAACCTCCTGTGAAGCACCGGCCACGAGAGCCCCCCTAATACTTACCTGAGCCCGATCTTTCCTGCGCCAAGTGTCTCAGGACCTGATTGGATAGATTGATAGCAGCACAGCCACTGGCTCCTGCTGATGTCAATCAAATCCAATGACGTGGGGCGGGGCCAAGTCCTGCTGTCTGTGTCAATGGACACAGCAGCAGGACACGGAAGAGCAACCCGCATAGGTGCCCCGAGGGAGAGCGCTTCTCCAAGTGTACTAAATAAAAACATAAAATGTGTGTTAGGGTTCTTTCACACTAGCGAAGTCCGTTTTGACAGATTCCGCTGCTCAGTGGGGAAAGATCCGCTGATCTCTGCTGGGCCGGCGGATGACAGCTCTGTCTTTGCTCATTGTGCAGAGACAGACCTGTCAGAGCCCCCGCTCTCCTCTATGGGGATCGGATGAAAACGGATCAGCTTGTCCGTTTTCAGCCGATCCGATGCCCCAGACGGATGAAAAACAGGGTTTCCATCCGTCTGGATTTAGCGGATCGGATGTCAGTGGTGACATGTCCATAGCTCCATAGAGTTACATGGAGCGTCCGCTCAGGTCCACCTGTGTGAAAGGGGCCTTAAACTCCTT
Source organism: Glandirana rugosa (assembly GCA_018402905.1). Taxonomy (NCBI): domain Eukaryota; kingdom Metazoa; phylum Chordata; class Amphibia; order Anura; family Ranidae; genus Glandirana; species Glandirana rugosa. The sequence continues at coordinate 229,348 of BLSH010049411.1, forward strand.
GTTAGATAGTTACAATGTATTGGGTTAGCAACCTGTTCAAAAGCAGATGATGAATATTTATGTTCCCATACCCATCTTGAAACTATGAAGATAATTGGTTGCTTTGTTGCAGAAATTATTCTGAAAGGACCATAAAGACAAAAAACATAAGCTTCTTCCATTTGCACTATAAGGCCTCATGCACACTGCAGCTAAAAAAAAAGCTGCTTTTATAGGCATTTGAGCTTTTATTTCTCTGTCTAAAAGCTTGAAGAAGCTTATGTTTTTTTTGCGCTCTTTTGTGTGTTTTTGAGCATAAGTGTTTTTGTCACAAACCCTCCCCTCTGCTCCATTGTTCCTTTAATTTTTTTTTTGCGTTTTCAAGCTTTTTTGCACTTAGGTGTTTTTTCTGCTTTGAAAGCTCCTCTCAAAGGTGAGTTTGGTGGGGTTTTTCTGCCTGTAAGAGAAAATGCCTGTAAACTTCTGCAAACGCCATAGCGTGCATGGACACATTGGCTAATATGGAGGGGAGTTTGCAGGCAGAAAACAAAATGAGCGCTCAAAAGTCTGTAGGAGCTGCTTCTTTGAGATACAGTGTGCATGAGCTCGTACAGCTGCTGTTTATGGCTTCATGCATTTTTTTTCTGCAGCCAGTAAACTCCCCCCTGCACACATAGGCTGTTGTCAGCATTTTTTGGCAGGGGCATTTTCTGGCTGGAAAATAAACAGAACTAGTGAGTTTTAGGCTACATGTACACGGGGCGTTTTTCAACCTCCCTTGAACAACCCAACTTGACAGCTAGAAACTGACGTGTAAAAATGTCCGTTTAGCCGCGTTTGCGTTTAGAAGCCCGTTTTTTTTTTTTTTTTTTTTAATGAAAAAGGTCTTTAAATGAAAAGCTCCTAGACGCGAGTTAACGCATTTACAAGCTGTTACAGGCATTTGGTGTTTCAAATGCCTCTGAACATCCGTCCCAAATGCATTTTTTTGCTTTGCAACAAATGCCTCTAAACTCAACTGCCTAGAAACTACTGTAAACGACCCTGTGTACATGTACTGATAAGATAACAGGGGAGAGTTCAGGGGCAGCTGAAAAAAACTCCCAACTGCTCCTAAACATCCGTTTACCAGCAGCACTGTACATGAGGCCTTAAGAGGAGTTTTTGGGTTTTTTTGCTGTAAAACGCCCCTACTCTGATAAAAGCTTAAAAACTTGGCTTTTCTGGGAGTATAAATTTTGCTAAAAAAATGCTATTGCTGCAAAACTCATTCTACAGCTACAGCTAACACTACTGGTGGTTTTATAATGTTCAGTGTGCATGAGGCCTAAATTAAAGTACCACTAATGAAGTGTGTCCCATGTGTGGCTGCTACTGGGTTTGATAAAGCTACATCTATTCAGCCGGTACACTAACAGTAATTGCTGAATCTCTGCACTAAGAGTTTGGTCTCATGTACACTGGATGTTATAAAAACACCTGTAGTTTTAGCTGTAGAATGGCGCATTAACCACTTAAAGCGGAGTTCCACCCAAAAGTGGTACTTCCGCTTTAAGTGATGGTGACCCCCTGACATGCCACAATTGGCATGTCATTTTTGTTTTTTTGGGGGGGGGGTCAGGAAGTGGGTACCCAGTTTTCATTGGTACCTCGCTCCCACTTCCTCTCCTGGCACTGCAGCCCCGCCAGGAAGTTCACTTCTCCCCCTCCCTCCCTGTAATCTTCTGGGACACGTCACCGGTCCCAGAAGATTGCCCAGCCATTCACAACGTGCAGTAACATGATCACACTGCAAGAGAGCCAAAATGCCAAAAGTTGTGCAGATAAGGGAAGCCATAAATTAGGTGTAACAAGACTGACAGATCATTGTGTAATGTATATAAGAGTGAAGAGTACCAAGATGGCCACCGCTTCCAACGACGTCTTATGATGAAACGCGTTAGTTGGGGCTTGTGGTACGCCACTACATCATTTCCAGTTCCGGATACACCGTCTGTGAAACGCAAACAAGTCCAGATGGCAGGAACCTTACCCTTTCCAGCCCATGTGCTGACATGCAGGTTTGAGGTCAGACATTTTGCAATGATTTTAAACTATTAAGCGTTTTTTTTATCACTTTGGACTAAATAAACACACTTTTTAAACTGGATTACGCTATGTGTGTTTCCATCCATCTCTCCATACATGCCATAATCCCTTGCTGAGGAACATTCCACATCTGGATACCAGGACACCCCACGGGCTGTATACATAAAAGTTACCCCTGCAGGGGTATGGGCTTGTGGTGAGTGGGGATACATAAAGGGGAGCAGCATGTGTGGATCCACTTTGAAGCACAGAAAAAAACATTTTGATACACTAAGTCACTTTGGATTTTGCCACGTTACCACTACAGTTTTATAAGGACTTTTATATATAAACTGAATTTTGCAAAAAGGAACAAACAATCTTTCTATATCTAATTTACTATTTCATATATTTGTTTTTTTTTTATCCTTTCATTCCACATCGATCTCTTTGTGATATAAGGACTTTATCCTACATATGAATTTTATTGTAATTTTTATTTTTTTTGCACATTGTTTCATATATTTAACAGTTTTTGCAATATTGAGCACTTTCATGTAATTGGCACTTAAGGTGTTAACTGCCTGAATCACCTAATTGTTTTTGGACACACACCGCTATTCACCATTAGAGCATATAGACAGCACCAATTTCTTCATTTTTTTTATTACAACTTATACCCCACCTAGAGGGCGTTTCTGAGGAGGCAGCAGTCTGAAATACTAGTAGTAATAAGCGTGGAAATTAACAAATTTAAATGACAGAGATTGCTTTTCCTGATGACTGGGAACAGAAGATCTCTGACATGTCATCTGGCAGAACGGGGATTCGCTTTGTTTACATAGACAAATCCCTGTTCTGCCTCTGTACACCACGATTCCGGAGGACTCGTGGGGACCCTCCCACTATTTCTCATGCACGGACCACCATACAGTTATGGAGATTCGCTCAGGAGAGCTGACCTGCCACCTTATACCGACGGCGGCTGGTCGGCAAGTGGTTAAAAACGTGTTTTTGCATTAGCGGTTTTTCGCAAAAAAACTATACTCCCACAAAAGCTTATGGCTCAAAAATGCTCATAAACGCAGAATAGATGTGTTTTTCAGAGTAAGGCTTCATGCACACTAGCATTTTTTTAAGTTCCTAGAAGCTGTTATTAGCATTTTTTCTGCTCCTAGAAGCTAAATAGTGTAATCCTATGTGTCCATGCACACTACTTTAGTCTATTAGCATTTATTGAGCTTCAGCGTCTAGGAGCAGAAAAAAAGTTTCTTGGAGCATTTTTCCAGGAGAAACACTCCTAAACATTTTACTTTTTACTGCAAAAATGCTAACGTTCTTAAATGTTCTACTGCTCCTACACTACTACAAAAAGCTATAACCAGTGTTTTTTTAGCCAGCAAAAAAGCTAGTGAGCATAAAAACTCCTCTTCAAACCCACTAGTTCTGGGTATTTTTCCATGCAGAAAATGCCCCTGCCAAAAACGCTGATAACACCCTATGTGTGCATGGACACATAGGATAACATGCTGGGCAGTTTACTGGCTGCAGAAAAAAACCCTGAAACCAAAAACAGCAGCTGTAAAAATGTCAAGTGTGCATGAGGTCTTCAAGGTTCAGCTGGAGTAGAGTTCTCACATTGGATCTCTTACTTGGCACCTCTTTCAGAAAACGTATTGCATTTTACAGAATACGAATGGGTGGATGGGATAAAACTGTGATAATCATCCACACATCCTTCATTCACAGAACACTTTGTATTCTGTAAAAAGAATTCAAGAGGCGCCGAGATGAGAAAAATGTAAAGGTGCACATTGGTTTAGTGGCGGTAAGTTCAGAAGCACTCGCCAGTACAGAATGTCACTTAGGTGCAGTTATGATCAGTGCTGAAGCATGCAGTTGCAGTGGATTCAGTGCAGAATGAACTGCTTTAATGCAACACGTTAACACATGACCTAACACACGTGTGTTAATACACAGCACGGATGTAAATGCGACACTTCAATATCCACAGATTACATTTTTTTTGTATTCGGTTATAATTTTCAATCCAAACTTCCCAGTATTTTTTTTAGTTTTAGATGACTACATGCTTTTACAGTAAGCAAGTCTTCTGGATTCACAGATTTTTGATGATGAAAATGTATGCATAATATATGTCCACTTGATGGATTGGAAATAACTTTTGGAATGGTAGACTTAGTTGTTCTAAACTCTAACACCTCTTGCAGCTCCAGCACCATCCCCAGTGCAGTACAGTTTTCCTCTCTTCCTGGTCTCACAGGAGACACAGAGCAGCAGGAGCCATAAGCTCCTGCTGCGGTCGGTGAAATTCCTGAGGAGGGAGCAGGGGCATGGCTTGCCAACGCTGTGCGTGTCCATAACTCGGTAGCCCACCCGCATGGGTGCCCCTTATCATATGGCTTGCTGAGGGCGCCCTCCGAAGGAGCAGACAGCACTAGCAGAGAATTGCCAAAGATGAGGTAAGCAACCTGTCACAATCCTGCCAGTGGAGTCTGATTCGTGCGGGGAACAACCTCTCTTACGGCCCTGGTTCCAGAACCCCTGGTAGAGCAGACAGGGAGCGCTGGAGCACAGTGGAGCATGAGGGCTGGATTCAGATACAGGTGATGGTAAGATGTCTTCCAGAGGTCCGTGCAAGACAGTAGTGGTTCAGGCCGGTTAAGCAACATTCAGGCAAAACAGTGTAGAGGGATCAGACAGATGGATGGTCGGGTTCAGGCAGGGTCATTAGCGGGCAGGCAGCGAGGTGCAGAGAGAGTGGTCGTAGGCAAGCAGAGGTCGGTTCAGGCAGGTAGCATGGATAATCAGGTCAAGCCGGGGTCACAGGAACAGGAAGTGCACAGATGCAGGTCTCTCGGGAACACGGATTTGCTGTAGATCAGACAGCACCTGCTACAGGGTGCAGGAAGCTTAAATAGGCTGATCGGCGCCATTGGCACGCACGAGCAGGCACACGCGGAATGGCCATTTTCCTGACACTGCCCCCCCCCAAGGGGCAGCCTCCGGATGCCCAACCGGGCACACTTGGCTGGGTTGTTTCTCCAGAAGATTTTAAGGCATTCCTCCGCGTGGATGTTGCTTTCTGGTTCCCAGGAATTCTCTTCTGGACCGAAACCCCTCCATTTGATAAAGTTCTGGATGTCACTGCCCCTCTTCCTGCAGTCTAGGACAGCCTCCACTTCAAATTCCTCTTCCCCGTGGACCAGAAACATAGAAACATACAAAAGTGACGGCAGAAAAAGACTGAGTAGTCCATCGAGTCTGCCCCTTTTTATTTATTTATTTATTTTTTCATTTTTTTACATTAACCTTGTTGTCTGACTATGGATTTATGTTTATCCCAAGCATGTTTGAAGCCATTTACTGTTGACTGTCTCACAACCTCTGTTGGTAGTTTATTCCAATCATCAACCACCCTTTCAGTAAAATAATACTTTCTAAGATTAGTTTTGAACTTCCCCCCAGTTAGTTTGAGGTCATGTCCCCGTGTTCTTGATTTTGGTTTCATATTGAAAAGACTGCCCTCCTGAACCTTATTCACCCCCTTGAGGTATTTAAAGGTTTCAATCAGCACTGGTTCTGGGGGGTCAGTGCCTCAGCCTGTAAAGGAATCAGGCACAACAGGTTTTAGCAGTGACACATGGAAGACCAGGTGGATTCTCAAGGTATTGGGGAGTTCAAGCTCATAGGCCACCCTATTAATCCTCCTGACGGAGAACGGTCCAATGAGCTTAGGCCCCAATTTTTTAGACGGGCAGGCCATTTTCAGATTGGTTGTTGCCAACCAGACTTGTTCACCGGGCTCCAGGTTCAGCTCCCCCCTTCTCTTCCTGTTAAAAGTCTCATTGTAACTTTCCTGGGCTTTGGCCATAGTTTCCTGTAATAGCTTAGTGTTAAGCTCGAGAAATTTTACTGTGCTCTGTACAGCTGGCACCTGGCTTTTGGGAACGATGTTGGGAATGAAGGATGGGTGAAAGCCGTAGTTCACGAAGAATGGGGATTGCCCCGTGGTGGAATGAACCATGTTATTGTACGCAAACTCGGCTAATGCTAACAAGGAAGCCCAATCGTCCTGTGCAAAGGAGGAGAAACATCGCAGATATTGTTCCATGGTCTGATTGGTCCTTTCAGTTTGACCGTTGGTCTGCGGGTGGTAGGCTGAAGAGAAAGAGTTCAATGCCCAGGGAGGCACACAACGACCTCCAGTGGAGGTAAACTGGACTCCACAATCTGATACTATGTTTGCGGGGACTCCGTGGAGCCTGACGACTTCCCGGACAAAGACCTCTGCTGTCTCAGATGCATTTGGTGTGCCCTTCATTGGAAGGAAGTGGGCCATCTTCGTTAGCCTGTCGACCACTACGTAGATCGTGGAGTGACCTTCTGACAAGGGCAGTTCAACAATGAAGTCCATGGCAATCATTGCCCATGGTTTTTCAGGTATCGGGAGTGGGTTTAGCAGGCCCCAGGTTCTGGTCCTACTGTTTTTGTTCCTAGCACAGGTGGGGCAGGCGTTAACATATCTTTTACAGTCTCCGTCTGCCTGCGGCCACCAGAAGGACCGCTGCAACAGCTCTGACGTCTTTCGGGTACCAAAGTGCCCGGCCCGTTTGTGGTCATGGCAGGCCTGGAGAACAGACACTCGTAGACCCTCCGGCACAAAGATCTTGTTGCCATGCCACAAGAGTCCATCGTTTAGCATTAGCCCGTGGTCGGGAGGACTGGTGATCCCGACTAGAGATCGTCGGATCCTGGATAGCAGGTCTTCCTGGGTTAGCAGGAAGTTACCGGGTTGAAGAATGGGGTATGGTGGAATAGGGCTTTCTGGGTCACAGAACATCCGGGACAGGGCGTCCGGTTTAGTATTTTTCAATCCGGGCCGGTATGTGGGGTGAAAGGAGAATCTAGAGAAGAAAAGTGCCCACCGGGCTTGGCGCAGTCTCAGTCTCTTTGCTGTCCTCAGGTACTCTAGATTTTTGTGGTCAGTATAAATGAGAATGGGGTGAGTAGCCCCTCGAGCAGATAGCGCCACTCCTCCAGTGCTGACTTAATGGCCAGTAACTCTCTGTCCCCTACATCATAGTTTCCTTCTGGCGTGGACAGCTTACGAGAAAAGAAGGCCACGGGGTGTAGAGACGCCTTGAGACCATTTCTCTGTGAAAGAACAGCTCCCACAGCAATTTCCGAGGCGTCCACTTCTAAGACGTATGGTAGGGTTGCATCCGGGTGCTTCAATATAAGTGCAGAGGTAAAAAATCTCTTAAGTTTCTCGAAAGCTGCCTGTGCCTCGCTAGACCACCTGAACCGGGTATTCTGCTTAGTAAGCTGGGTAATCGGTGAGATGATGGCTGAGAATCCTCTTATAAATTTTCTATAAAAGTTGGCGAATCCCACAAACCGCTGGACTCCCTTCTTGTCCACCGGTACCGGCCACTCCAGGATAGCAGCCACTTTCTGCGGATCCATGGTAATTCCCTGGACAGATATGATTAGTCCCAGGAAGGGAATGCTGGATTGCTCGAATTCGCACTTTTCCGCTTTGGCGTAGAGCCCATGCTGGCGGAGGCGGCTTAATACTTTGACCACATGTTGACGGTGTTCATTCAGACTGGTAGAAAAATCAAAATGTCATCTAAGTAGACAATCACAAACTGGTCCAGGTAGAAGGGCATAACCAGGTACTCGTAGTGCCCGAACAGAGTATGGAAGGCGGTCTTCCACTCATCACCTTCCCTAATGCGGACCAGATTGTAGGCTCCCCGCAAGTCCAACTTGGTAAATATGGTGGCCGCTCCCAACCATTGGAACAGTTCAGGTACCAGGGGGAGAGGGTAGCGGTTCTTCACCGTAATCTTGTTAAGCTCCCTGTAATCAATGCAGGGGTGCAGGGAATGATCCTTTTTCTCCACAAAGAATATTCCGGCTCCTGCCAGGGATGTGGACGGACAGAGAAACCCTTTCTTTAGGTTATCGCCAATGTAGGCCTTGAGGGCCACCAGTTCGAGCTCGGTAAGAGGAAAGATGCATCCGAAGGGGACTTCCGCTCCGGGAAGGAGCTCGATGGGGCAGTCATAGGACCGATGAGGAGGAAGCTGGTCTGCGCCCTTCTTGCTGAATGCATCCAAAAAGGTGTGGTACACGGGTGGAACGGCCCGGCGGGATTCAGGGTCTGGGTCAGAGTCCAGGCATAGCAGGGTTGGGGCCATTTCAGTGCCTGTTTGTAGGCAGTGTTGCACACAATAAAGTGACTGGAACTGGACTATGCATGTGCTCCAATTTATGCCAGGGTTGTGAGCCTGTAGCCACGGGAGGCCCAAAATAATGGGAAAAAGAGGGGAGGAGAGGACATTCAGGCGTAGGAGTTCTTGATGCCCGCTGGGAGTGCTGGAGCACAGGAGAGCACAAGGGCTGGATTCAGACACAGGTGATGGTAAGATGTCTTCCAGAGGTCTGTGCAAGACTGAGAGTAGTGGTTCAGGCCGGGTCAGCAACGTTCAGGCAAAACAGTGTAGAGGGATCAGACGGATGGATGGTTGGGTTCAGGCAGGGTCATCAGCGGGCAGGCAGCGAGGTACAGAGGAATCAGGCAGAGAGAGTGGTCTTAGGCAGGCAGAGGTCGGTTCAGGCAGATAGCACGGATAATCAGGTCAAGCCGGAGTCACAGGAACAGGAAGTGTACAGATACAGGTCTCACGGGAACATGGATTTGCTGTAGATCAGACAGCTACAGGGTGCAGGAAGCTTAAATAGGCTGATCGGCGCCATTGGCGTGCACTGGCCGGGAATGGACATTTTCCTGACACAACCATTTTGTGCAGCGCAGGTAAGTATAACATCTTTTTTCATTTTAGGACAGTGGTTGTAAACCTCTAACTTGAAAAAAAAAAAAAAAAAACCCCACACCCTTCTGTACTTTGCACTTGTCTGTCTACAAAGCTCTGGGTGTTATTTCTCTCTGTTTCCCGACACCAAGAGTTAATATGATGACGGGGAGGAGCTGCAGCACAGCCTCTGACTTATATTTACAGCTATGCTTGTTCTCTGTACTATGTGAAGGGGGCTGTGTCCCTTCCCTCCAAATCAGGGCTTAGAGCTGTCAGTGTGAAGACTTCAGCTCCTCGGCCCCTAGAACTAAAGAGAAATCCTTTAATGCTTATGTTTTCGGAATGATCTACAGAAAAAATAGCTGCAGATACACAGCTACAACTTATGTAGGAGCATTTGTTTCATCTCTGTATCACCTGTTAGTCATTTCACTGGGTACATGTGAGGGTTTAGAACCACCTTAAAGTTAAAGGATCTTGTTCCTTTAAAGCATGTTATACAGCACAGTGCTTGTGCTGTGTAATTTGGCCCTTTCTATCGCCTGAAATACCTGGCTGATCATGCCTGGTTCTGTCCTCCCCCCTGTAAACTGACCACTGTTTATCTTGGCTGCTGATCCCCAACACCGTGGTCAGTTTACGTGCCTCCGTCATCCGTAGCTCTACTCTGTCTTCCTCTCCCCCCTCCTCCGTGCCTGTCAGCTCCGATCTGCTCCCTGATCCTGCCCTGCTGCTGCTATTATAACAGTGTCACGTTCCTACAATCCACTCTGTTAGATAATATGTGCCCCACTGTATGTCCTTTCTTAACCAGTTGCCGACCGTCTGCCATGGCTGGACGATGGCAACTTGGCTCGATATCGCAAACCACCCTCACCTGACGGCATCTGCGAGATCGTGGGTGTACTTGTTCACTGTGTAGCGGGGGGAACCAGGGAGTGGGTAGGGCGGACTTGATGTCTGCCGGCTACCCGTAATTGTTCCTCCGCAGCGACATGTGTAAACACATGGATCTCCATTCTGACAGGGGAGGAGTGTGATCGTATGCTCTCTGTATATGGGAGCAGCGATCACTGTCCTCCCCTAGCCCAGCCCCCACACAGTTAGAAACACAAAGCAGGAAACACAGTTAACCCCCTTGATTGCCCACTAGTGTTAACCCCTTCCCTGCCAGTGACATTTACACAGTAATCAGTGCATTTCCATAGCACTGATTGCTGTATAAATGAAAAAGTGTCAAAAGTGTCAGATGGGTCCACCGCAATGTCGCAGTCCCGCAAAAAAAAAAATGCATTACTAGTAAAAAATAAGATAAAAATATAAAAAATGCCATAAATGAATTCTCATCATTTGAAAACACGGCAACTTTTGAGCAAACCAATCAATATACGCCAATTATGAATATAAGCGCTGCGTAAATTGTTGGCGCTATATAAATCCTGTATAATAATAATATATCGGCTTAAACTAATGAATACATTTTTTTATATTTTTTTTTTTGGATACGTATTTTAGCAAAAAGTAAGAAATATTTTTTTTTTTCAAAATTGTCACTTTTTTTTGTTTATAGCAGTGATAAAAAGTGGCACAGAGGTGATTAACCAGTTAACAACCGCCCTATAGACAAAATATGTCTGCAGGGTGGTTGCTTAACTCTGGGAGGGCATACATTGACATCCTCCCAGATTTGCGCTTCCCGCGCGCCCCCTGGGGCCAGCACCACGGGAACATCCGTGACAGTCAGGTCCAGGGGACCCAACGCATCATGGATCGCAGTGAATGGCCGCTGTGAGCAGCCTTTTACCACGTGATTGCGCCGTCAAATGACGGCGCGATCACATGTAAACAAGCCGCTTCCACCAGCTTTTCTCTCTCCTCTCCGCACCGATCAGTGCATTGCGAGAGGAGAGAGGGGGGGAGAGGAGGTGCTGCAGCGCTGTGGGCAATGTGTAATGCCCACAGCGCTGCTAAATGACGGTATGCACCCCCAGTCCCCACCATCACCACCCACCCAGCCATCCTCACCCTATTAATGGTCACCCACCCATCCTCACCCAATCCATGCTCACCCACCCATCCATCCATGCATGCTCATCCATGCTCACCCAGCCATCCATCCATGCTCACCCATCCATCCATCCACCCATGCTCACCCACCCATACTCACCCTCCCAGCCATGCTCACCCATCCATCCATCCATGCTCACCCACCCAGCCATCCATCCGTGCTCACCCATCCATCCATCTATGCTCACCCATCCATCCATGCTCCCCCACCCAGCCGTGCTCACCCAGCCACCCATCCATGCTCCCCCACCCAGCCGTGCTCACCCAGCCATCCATGCTCACCCATCCATCCATGCTCACGCATCCGGGCTCACCCACCCATCCGTGGCTCATTTGTGCCTCATCCATACCACATCGGTTCTCATCCGTGACACATCCATGCCACTACAGTGCCCATCCGTGCCACTACACTGCCCATCCGTGCCACTACAAGGGGTTTCCATTTTCTTTCCACATTTTCCAAAAACTTGTGGAAAAAATGACATGTTCAAAAGACTCATTATGCCTCCTAGAATATACGTTGGGGTGTTTGCTTTCCAAAATGGGCTCATTTTTTGGCCGTTTCCATTGTCCTGGTGCTCCAGGACCTTCAAAAGTGCAAGAGGTAGTCAAAAGATTATGTGTGTAATTTATGCTGCTAGAACGCCTGATGGTGCTCCCTACACGTTGGGCCTCTGTATGTGGCCAGGCTGTGTAAAAGTCTCACACATGTGGTATCGCCTTACTCAGGAGTAGTAGAATGTATTTTGGGGTGTAATTTGTGGTATGCATATGCTGGATGTGAGAAATAACCCGTTAACATATGACAATTTTGGGGGAAAAAAAAAATCTTCATTTTGCAAAGAATTGTGGGGAAAAAATTACAACTTCAAAAAATTCACCATAACCCTTACTAAATGCCTTGGAATGTCTACTTTCCAAGAAGGGGTAATTTGGGGGGTATTTGTACTTTCCTGGCTTGTTAGGGTCTCAGGAAATGAGATAGGCCATCAGTACATCAGATGTGATCAATATTCAGTGATTGGCACCATAGCTTGTAGACTCCTTTTTTTTTTTTTTTACCAAAGATATGTAGCAGTATAAATTTTGGCCAAAATTTATGAAGAAAAATTACTAATTTGCAACATTTTATAAAAGAAACATAGAAAAATTCAAATTTTTTTTTTACAAAATTTTCGGTCTTTTTTCAATTATAGCGCAAAAAATAAAAAACCCAGCGGTGATTAAATACCACCAAAAGAAAGCTCTATTTGTGTGAAAAAAAGGACACAAATTTCATATGGGTACCGTGTTGCATGACTGTGTAATTGTCATTCAAAATGTGAGAGCACTGAAAGCTGAAAATTGGTCTGGTTGTTAAGGGGTTCAAGTGCCCAGTGGTCAAGTGGTTAAATACCACCAAAAGAAAGCTCCATTTGTGAGGAAAAAAAGGACGTCAATTTTGTTTGGGTACAATGTCGCATGACCGCGCAATGTTCAGTTAAAGCGACACAGTGCCAAATTGCAAAGTGCTCTGGTCATAAAGGGGAAAATCCTTCCAGGGCTGAAGTGGTTAAAAAAAAAGCCAATTTCTATCTTATTTCAGAGGGCCTCCTGAGGCTCATGTGACCACCTGCCTCTCTTCTCCTCTTAGCTGACGTCAGTGGGAGTTCTCAGCCCCTCCCGCTGTAGCTGTCAGACTGGGAGAGGAGAGAGGCGGCCGGTCACGTGAGCACCGGGAGGCGCTCTGAAATAAGGTGGAAATCAGCTTTTTTTTTAATAAAGGACATACAGTGGGGCACATATATTTACCCAACAGAGTGGATTGTAGGGATATGACAATTGGCTTTACAACCACTTTAACTGTTCATTCTCGGTATCCTCAGTTTGAACATGGTGCTATGTATTGTGTTAGCTGCAGAGTGCTTACTAGGTCAAGAGCTGTGGCACAGCCCCAGGTGTGACCCTATCTCAGAAGACTGACTTAAAGTGGATATAAACCCCCAAACATTTTTAATTAATAATTCTGCCTAGTAGAGTACAGGATGTCATGTCATCTGTGCCCAGTCTTGCCACAAAGAGTTAATCCAGCTCTGAGCAATCCCCTTATCTTTTTTTCAGTAAGAAAAAAAATGTCGCACAGAGAAATAGACTTCATCCTGTGCTGGCTGAGTGACAGGTCATTTCCTTATCTCATGCATGGAGCAGAGGAAGCTTCACACTACCCCCTCCTTTCTCCTCCAGCTCTCCCAGGATTGGCTGCTCCACACCTCAGCATGATTGGGCATGCTGAAGTCATGTGGTGTCTTTCTTGACTTTTGACAGGAAGTTTCTCAAAACTCAGGAATAGCAAAAGTAAGACAGTGTAGAGGTGGGTGAGGAATCTTGTGACATCACAACTCCACCCACCGAGCTCCAGCAAAGAGACTTACCCACTGAATCCAGAGATTTGTGGGGCTGCTACTTCTGAAGGGGGTGACATTTGCAAGGTAGGGATACACGCAGAAGGCTTGCATGTATATATACACATTAATGCTGTACCATTAGTTTACACTGGGTGAGTGGTGGTTTTACATCCACTTTAATAAAGCTGGCCAAGCTGAAGTACCAGGAGCCAATTCACGGTTTGCACACCTGTGTGCCTTTTTATATTTCCTGCCACTGGTGATTTTACCTCAGTAAGGATGAGGAACAAAGCACTGACATCTTCTGCAGGGTACAGTGCCACATGCTCTGTGCTTTCTTTCTCACTGTTTGGTCTAGAGCAGGGATAAGCAATTAGCAGACCTCCAGCTGTTGCAAAACTACAAGTCCCATCATGCTGTGCCTCTGGGTGTCATGCTTGTGGCTGTCAGAGTCTTGCTATGCCTCATGTGATTTGTAGTTCTGCAACATCTGGAGGTCCACTAATTGCATATTAGAGGAAACCTCATCCCATTGCCAATCCTGCTTCTGAAGCACCGCATGAATCTCCCACACACCAATAGCTGGCTGGGTTTGTCAGTATCTAAGGCTTTGCCCCACATTGGGCCTAGCTGCATTCCCACTGCACAGATGCAACATGTCTTCACTAAAACCCAAAAAAGGACAGTCCTGCTGCCACAGGTAACCTCAACCCATACTCCCCTAATGGTTCTAGGAATCTTTACCCAGTATCCCCAGAAGGAACTGATGCCTGTAATCTGGGACCCCTATTGTTAAAGGGTCATCCTCAATAGAGTCTTCCTAAGCGCTGTTGGGTGAGGGGGAGGCTGACGCCTCCCCCATATCTACTCAGGACTTTAGTGGTTTATGCTCTGCTACTGGGGAATCTTCCCTTCAGAAGCTGTAAGCATGCCCTGGTGCCAACCTCTGAAGAGTCTGTCCCTAACCTTCCTGGACCCTTAGATCAAACCAGGCCCGTGTTAACCATCTCTGAAGAAACTGTATTTGAAACAGCAGTCTTTGAATATTGATGCAGATTTACATGGTTTCAAACATTATTGAAGAGGTGCTTCATAGCCTGCCCCTGAAGGCTCTGCTTGTTTTCCTGGTCTTGGGTTTTTTAGTGCTTCTACTACTGCAAATACCTTTCTCAAACTCCCACTATTTGGCTCATTCTTCTACATGGGCTAGAAACATCCCACATGGTCCTGGACCCCACCTGAGGATGTTGGAACTTTCCCCCTTTGAGAAAGAATCTGTACATTTGGTGGTCTGTTCCCACCATGGGTAGACCAGCGACCCACCTTAAAAGGAACACCACTAAACTGGTCGAGGGTGTGCAACTTTTGCGATTCCACTAACAAGCAGTTAAGAGTACCTACTTAAATCCCAGTTTGAATTGCCTGGTCTCGACCTCTTGCCCAAAATTAGCAGCAATTTTAATCAGCCAAATCATGTTAGAATGTATAAACTCCTGAAAAAAAAAGGATTCCATCTACCACTGAGGCAGGTCCTTGTGTCATAGGGTAGCTGGAGTGAATGTCTGGAGCCCTGTGCTTTAGTTGTGATGGCTTGTTACAAGCATCAAAAAACATGTCTTGCAAGGGACAGATGTCCATGCAGGTGCAAAGAGCGCTTTAGCTGCCTAGTTGGGATACTGATGCTTTATCTAAAGAGAATTTCATCCCAATGGCCTTCTGAAGGGATATGGTCGACTTTGCTCTTGACACTGCACTGCTACTGCACAAGCCAGTGCCACTACCCAGTTCTTTCTGGGCTCCCTATGTTATACAATCCCTTGTGTCTGTCCTTGTGGGCACTTTTCTGAAGCTTTACCCCATCTGGGCTATGACCTCCTTTTGCAGGGGAATCCTATATCCTTGGATACTGTTGGATCCATGAATCCATATTAGGCCAATGAGGTCATAAGAATCCCTGCCCCTTTGGGTACATGCAGCTGTGTGGCAGGGAATATCCCACCCACTGCTCATTGGCCCTGCACTGACAGCGATCTTCTGGGTACAAATGTAACCCAAGCGTGGCATCTTTTGGATGTTCCTACTTCTTGCAGTGTTGTACCTTGTGACTACTCTATCCTCCTCCCCTGGCACCCACATAGTGGGATGCTCAAACAACTTTCCCTGAAGAGGCCGGTGTTGCCATACTTAGGTCTTATGACTGGTTCTCTAGATCAGTTGACACGCTTAGGGATAATACCTCGACACCTGGCTTTCCTCAACTGGTAGTTTCCACTTTGTATGAAGAGGTTTGTGCACCTGGGTGCTTCTCAATTTCTACATGGCAGGAAGAAATCTCTGGAGGACCTGTGCATGCATAGTTTGTCAGCAAGCAGAACACACTGCCTTTTTGCTGCAGGTATACTCCTGGTGGGATGGAGTACATTCACAGGCCTTCTTGGGACCTAATCATCTGAAGATAGGTCTGCTTTGCATGACTGATTCCCGGCATCTTGAGCTGAATGTTCTTAGCAGTGTAGCCAGAGTTCCTGCCCCTCAGTCCTCGACTATGGATGCTTTGTAGGAGTAGCAGTCAAGAGATTCTTAAAACAAATGTTCTGTGCTCAAGGTTAGGAGGTTCTGCAGATTTCCTGTCAGGCCCGAGACACCCCGCAGTGTTTAAGTGGATAGTGGTTTATCCAGCCTGACATTTCTTTGCATCAGTCTGGGGTTGTGTTAGACTCCTCATCCCTACCTACCTTAAAGTGGTAGTAAACCCTCCTATCATTTTCAGCCAAGGAAGCTGCCATCTTGGCCTGTTTAATCTAAAACTGCCATGATGCTGCACATGTGATCAGCTATGACACCAGCCATTGGATGGTTTGACAGTATGGTTTAGAGCACAACCAATGGGAGTGTTGCATTTCCGGCACATGCCGGAAATGTGACTGGTTTTTAACCTGTTAAATGCATGGGTTTACTACCGCTTTAAGTAGTCTTTAGTAGCCTACTCCCTTTTCAGTCTGGTTGGTGCCCTCAAGCTCAGTCTAGTTCAGTTCTATCAGTCTCTGGTGTCTTAGTCTTTGGGATAATATGCTGTGAAAAAAGGCAGTGCTTTCAATGTATGAATCTAGCTCATGCTGCATGCCACCCAGCATTCAAAATCCAAGGGCACAACAAGGCAACACTGTGCTTTGGATAGAAAGCCAAGAATGTGATACAATTTAAAAGCTTTCAAAACCCAGTTCATTTCTTTTCCAAGCATTACAAAAAAGATCAGGGTTCTGAATTATTTTGGGGGAACAAAGATATTCAGCATATAAGTTCTCACACATTTCTAAACCCTGCCACACAACTCAAGTTTTTGCAGATTCCTTCTGAATCATCTTTGAGCTCTGGGTGGCCCTGTCTGCACCACATGGCTAGTCAAAAAAAAAGGAAACTTTGACCTACCTGTAAGCTCTAGATCTTGGAGTACAGTACAAGATACAGGTTGAGAATTCCTAGACCCTGGCTTATAGGCTTGTACCTTCTCATGCTTGGTTACTGGCAACTTTTGGGGACATATTCCCTGGGCAACCCCCCCTCCCCCCTATAATCCTACCTTACTCAGTCCTCTGTTTTATAGCAAAACAATGCAGATTCATTTTATCTTTAAGTGGTTGTCAAGTCAGTTAAAAATAAAAAATAAAAAACACCTGCAAGAGAAAGGCCGGACCGCCGGACGTCATATGACGTCCTTGGGTTTGAGTGGTGATATCTGAATGGTGCCTGCAGCTGCAGGCACCATTCAGATACCGTTTTTTTCAGCAGGCGATTCCCTGCAAAATAAAAGTGATCTTAGCGGCGGATTCACCGCAAGATCACTTTTATCAGCGGCGGGAGAGGTGCCCCCCCCCCTCCCGCCGCTTTCCGGTCATCTCCGCCGCTTACCGGACCCGCCGGCAGCGCCGGAGATGATCTGATGCTCCCCCCCCAGTGTCTGTGAGCCGACTGAGCGGCTGAAGCCGCTCACTCGGCTCCATAACACGGCCGGCGGAAATGACGTCAGAAATGACGTCCGCCCAACGGTCTTAAAGGGCCCGATTTTTTTTTTCTTCTGTCACTTTTTTCAGATTTTTTTTGTAAATGTAAGTGTAAATATGAGATCTGAGGACTTTTTGACCCCGGATCTCATATTTAAGAGGACCTGCCATGCTTTTTTCTATTACAAGGAATGTTTAGATTTCTTGTAATAGGAATAAAAGTGATCACATTTTTTTTTTAAAAAACAGTGTAAAAATAAAAAGTAAAAAGCAAAATAAATAATTAAAAAAAAAAAAATTTAAAGCGCTCCGTCCCGCCGAGCTCGCGCGCAGAAGCGAACGCATACATAAGTCCCGCTCACATATGAAAACGGTGTTCAAACCACACGTGAGGTATCGCCGCGATCGTTAGAGCGAGAGCAACAATTATAGCTCTAGACCTCCTCTGTAACGCTAAACTGCTAACCTGTAGAATTTTTTAAATGTCGCCAATGGAGATTTTTAATTTGCAAAGTTTATCGCCGTTCCGCGAGCGGACGCAATTTTGAAGCATGACATGTTGGGTATCATTTTACTCGACATAACATTATCTTTCACAATATGGAAAAAAATTGGCCTAACTTTACTGTTTTCTTATTTTTTAACTAAAAAAACTGAATTTATTAAAAAAAAAAGCACACTTGTAAGACCGCTGCGCAAATACGGTGTGACAAATTTTTTCAATGACCGCCATTTTATTCTCTAGGGTGTTAGGAAAAAAAATATATATAATGTTTGGGGGTTCTAAGTAATTTTATAGCAAAAAAACTTAAACTGTTTTTAACTGGTAAGCACAGAACTCAAGAAACAGGCTTGGTATTGAAGTGGTTATGAAATGCTTACCTTAGATCGACGATGTAGCAGCAGTCCCCGAGCACCGATGTGACCGTCGACATGCTGTTTCCGTCGTCTTCCAGGATCACGGGCTCCGACCAATCACAGCGCAGACTCCAGCGATGTGATTGGCAGGAACAGCGCTGATGTCACTCCCGTGCGTGCGCACGGAAGCTGCCCTTTACGGCACACTTCGTGAAGAAACGGCCCAGTCGGGCCGTTTCTTCACTCCGCATGTGCCGATGAGTTCGGCACATGCAGATACAGGGAATGTGTCCTAAACGGTGCAAGTTTAGGAGATATTCCCGGGGCCTACAGGTAAGCCTGAATATAGGCTTACCTGTAATTTAAAGTGGTTGTCATGACTTGAAAACCACTTTAATTGTACAGCATGGGACACAAACTATGTATTCATACATAGGTGGGCAACAACTAGGCAAACAGAACTGTGCCAACAAGCCCAACTTTTGTACAGTGCAAGAACCTTACTGATGAAGACAGCATCTGCAGAAGATTGGAGGTCCACCTGGTAGATCGTATAAACAGAACGTCAAATGGCATCCTTACAAAGGCTTAGTGCTACAATGCCCACCAATCTGATGGAGTGAATATGTAGAAGTGTGTGAGAAAATTTGTCCTTTAGAGTGTAAGCTCTGATGATGCACTGTCTCCATCATCTAGCAATGGTGGGCTTTAAAGTAGGATGTTCCTCACGAGGGCTTAATGGCAAGATGAATAGTCTGTCTTCCTGACAGAAGCTGTGGCTTTGAGGTGGATTCTAATGGCTCTGACTACATCCAGACAGTGAAGAGAAGTTTCCTTTGGGTGCTTTGAAGTAGGGCACAAGGATGGAAGGAGTACGTTTTCATTTGGATAGAAGACCGATACAACATTAGGGGAAAAAAAAAAAAAGGCCTTGGATGCAAGACTACCTAATCCTTATAAATGAGGAACTATTTCTTACAAGAGAGAGCAGCTACCTCAGATACATCTGACAGACATGATATCAACCAAGAAGGCCACTTTGCAAGACAGATCATCTCAGGGGATTTCTCTGATGGGTTCAAAAAGGTGGTTTCTGAAAGAAAGAGAACCAGATTGAGGTCTCAAGGAAGCACATCATGCTGCAACAGAGAGCAAGGCCAGAGGATTTTGAGAGAATAGAATAGGCTAAAAGCTGTCCTTTCTGAGTGCTCCAGACCAAGTTCTGGCTTGTAGGGAGGCCAAAATGTGAGGCACAGTGTAATATCTGTGATTGAAGTGCCTGTGTTCAGGCAATGGAGGATTTCGAAGTATAATAGATCTTTATAAAAGTGTTTTTCTCGCTTTCAGCAAGGTAGAATGACTAACTCAGAGGCCTGGGCTTAAAGTGGATGTAATCTGACCACTCACCCAGTATAAACTAATGGCACAGTATTCATATATATGTACATGCAAGCCTCCTATATGTATCCCTACCTTGCAAATGTCACCATTTTCAGCTATAGCAGCATTGCAAAACACTGCAATCAGTGGGTGTCTCTCTTTGCTGGAGCTCGGTGGGTGATGTCAGAAGACTTTCCACCAAGCTCTATACTGAGAGCTGGGGGGGGAGCGTGGGGCTTTTTGCTCCGTGCACTTGATAAGAATATGTCTGTCAGTCACAGCACGGGATGAAATGTCTATTTCGCCCTCAGTCTTTTTTTCTACTAAAAAAGATGAGCATTACTCAGAGTTGGATTAACTCTTCGTGGCAAAAGTGGGCACAGATGACATGAAATCCTCTCCTGTACAAGGTAGAAGTGTCAGTAATTTTTTTTGGGGGGGTTTACATCCACTTTAAAGCTAATGACAGAGTAGCAGGATGAAAAAAAAGAGGGCCTAGAGACAGCAGGCCTGGCCTGTTGGGAAGAGACCAGAGGTAATCTTCTAGTAGTCTGAGTATGCCTGTACACTGGGTTCTTCTGGGCCAGTTCGGTGCAATGAGAATACCGCTTCTACTCTGTTTTTGGTGGAGCAGGTAAGGTAGAATTCACATTGGAGGGAAGTCATAGATTAGCACTGAGACCAGGATCCTTGGTCTTGGTGACAAACCGAGGTAGCTTGTTGTTGAATCCAGAGCCCAGGATATCCAATGTCCAGGCCCTCCCATCTCTGCAATATCAAGTTAAAGATATTAGTGTTAAAAAGGACCTATTTCCCTTGGTCCAGGCATTGATTGCTGAGGTAGTCCAAATTTAGTTAGCCACTCCAAGATGTGTATAGAAGAGATCGCTGGACAAGGCGTCTGTCCATGAGATGATCTGACTTGACTGCTTTCTTCAAGGCTGCATGACACCAGGTGCCCCCTTGGTCGTTGATTTAGACCACAGCCATAGTGTTGTCTGAATACTACTCTTGTCCTTGCAGAAGAGGTGTCCAGTGTTGCAAAGCCAACCTTATTTCTCTGAGCTCAAAAGGATGTTAACGGGGAGCTTGGCTTCCACCAAAGATGTTCCTTGAAGTGTGAGGGACTAGAACACCCCTCCCCAGCCAGAAAGATCAGCCCCTGTCCTTATCACTTTCCAGTGACAAGGAAAGAAAGATTTTCCAATTGTTAAGGATGGGCTGGAGATTCATCAACCTAGAGAATTCAATGCTTGACTATACAGGAGCATGTATACGTTAAGGGAAGGAGCATGCTTGTTCTATGCCAACATGATGTTATGCTGGAGCAGTCTCAGAGGATATTTGGAAAAGTGAACAACCTCAAAAAGGAGGCCACCATGAGACCTAGAACTTTCATGGAGAATCTCACAGAGCAATATCTCTTTGGCCTCAAGTCCCAAGCATAAGCTTTGAGAGAAAGCAATTTTTTCTCTAAAAGAATTCCTTTACTTGAGACAAGTTCAGGATCAGACCTAAAGTATTTAAGGTGAGAAGGTTGAAGAGCATGATCACTCAACCAAAAGCACCTGAATTGTCCTGTGGATGTTTGCGGATAGCTGGAAGGGGGGGGGGGGGGGTGAGTATTTTAGAAGAAGGTTATCGAGATAACCTTTATCAATTTTCCTATCGCACTCCTTCCTGGCAAAAAAAGGCTCTTACGTAATTGGGTGCTGCAACAAAATCCAGCTGGGTCCTGGAGATTATTTGTCATGCAAGTGTACATATTCATCAGCACACCATGGATCCTTGTCCAAAATTTTCTTTATTGAAAAGATCACATCACAGAGAACTGCAACGTTTCGGAGCCGCACAGGGCCCCTTCGTCAGGCATGTAATCACATCACATGCCTGACGGAGGGGCCCTGCGCGGCTCCGAAACATTGCAGTTCTCTGTGATGTGATCTTTTCAATAAAGAAAATTTTGGACAAGTATCCACGGTGTGCTGACGAATATGTAAACTTGTCGAGATAACCTGCCACCTGGATTCCCTAAGGCAAGAAGTGGTGCACGGTCCTTCGTGAATACTCTGGGAGCAGATAATAGGTCATATGACAGTGCAACAAACTGGAAGTGATTATTTCCTACTGCAAAGCACAGAAATTACTGATAAGGTGGATAAATGAATGGGAATATGCAAATGGCCCTCTTGGATGTCTACAGCTGCCAAAGCACTCCCCCTGGTCTCTGAAATGCAATAACAGACCTTGCAGATTACATGTGAAATGTTGGAATTTGAAGATATTTGTTGAGGGATTTTGGGCCCAGGATAGGATGAATAACCGATTGGCTTTTAGTACCGTGAACAGATTTGAATACAATCCTTTGAAACTGTCCTGTAGGGGTACTGGCACAACTATCCCCTGGGCACAAGAGACAATTCAGAGCATTCTGATAAGCTGACTGTCCTTGGGCAGATTTTGGTTGATTTGAGAGAGGAAAGCAGTGAGGATTTAGAGTTTTGAACCAATTTGAAACCACATGTCTGAGAGGTCTGTGGCTCAGAGCGAAGAAAAAATGTAAAAGATGGCCCCCCACTCTTAGGAGTGATGGTACCCCTTCATTGAAGAGTGTATTGGGCAAGACTTAATGGGCTTTGTGGGCCAAGTCTTGTCCCAAAAGAAAGGGCAAAACTTAGGTCTTGAGAAGTGCAAGCCTGGGTAGAGCATTGAGGTGGGGAGAGGCTCCTGATAAGTGGAGATTTGAAGTGTTCCACTGTGGAAGAACCTTTCCTCTTGTGACATCTTTGATGAATTTGTCAAGTGGTAGCCATTTGTATTGAGGGCAGATGACGATCTCCCTTTACTTCCTGGATATCTATATCTACCACCTTAAAAATGTGACAGTGCTCACCATCTGAGGGGGAAGACATTGGTGCAGTAGCCTTCCCAGGATACATCTATGAGGCAAGGTTTATTACCAGTGCCTCACTCAACCAGAAAATGTTAAAGAAGTAGACTGTAAGAATAAAGAACAAAAAAAAGTGCATGGATCTTGTGCAATAAACACTTTATTGAAACACAAAACAACAGTAGTAATAAACGTATATATCACCACAAGATGGAGTGCCAGCATGCTGGGGGAAGGAGGAGCAATCGCTGGAGCCAGCAGCTCATGCAAAATGTCAGTCCTCTCCTCCATCTGACCAAGGATAGAAGGCTGATATACACCCACACCCGTGCTGCAACCTACACACCCAGATGCAAGAGCCCAGCTTGCTGAAGTCTTTGCAGTGTGTAGTGTGGCAACATGTTTCAGGGGCTGCATGCAGGCCATTATAAGCACTCTTTCCTGTGGTGACAGGAGTGCATTAATACTGTTATACTTCCCAGATCCATTTCTCCTACATCTAAAAGTACTTGTGGTGTTGTATGTTCTCTTCTGAGAAAATTCTGCTAAAGATTCTAGACACATGACATTTTTGCAAGGTGTGCCATTTTTTCACACTACCATAAACACATTTCTAATGAGTGTCTACAGGGTGGGCCATTTATATGGATACACCTAAATGGGAATGGTTAGTGATATTAACTTCCTGTTTGTGGCACATTAGTATATGTGAGGGGGGGAAACTTTTCAAGATGGGTGGTGACCATTTTGAATCCAACTTTTGTTTTTTCAATAGGAAGAGGGTCATGTGACACATCAAACTTATTGGGAATTCAACTGGCCCACGGCGACCAATCCACTTTCCAGGAAACTGTTCATCTAGGAATGCTCAGACCTGACACCCTTAATGTGGTGGTGCACCATCTTGCTGGAAAAACTCAGGGAACGTGCCAGCTTCAGTGCATAAAGATGAACAGTTTCCTGGAAAGTGGATTAGTCGTCGTGGGCCAGTTGAATGGCCCCCAAGGTCTCCCGATCGGACCCCCTTAAACTTTTATCTTTGGGGTCATCTGAAGGCAATTGTCTATACTGTGAAGATACGAGATGTACAGCACCTGAAACTACGGATACTGGAAGCCTGTGCTAGCATTCTCCTGCGGTGTTGCGATCAGTGTGTGAAGAGTGGGAGAAGAGGGTTGCATTGACAATCCAACACAATGGGCAGCACATTGAACACATTTTATAAGTGGTCAGATACTTGAAAATAACTCATGAAAGAATAAAGTTACGTTAAAACCAAGCACACCATTGTTTTTCTTGTGAAATTCCCAATAAGTTTGATGTGTCACATGACCCTCTTCCTATTGAAAAAACAAAAGTTGGATTCAAAATGGCCAACTTTAAAATGGCCACCATGGTCACCACCCATCTTGAAAAGTTTCCCCCCTCACATATACTAATGTGCCACAAACAGGAAGTTAATATCACCAATCATTCCCATTTTATTAAGGTGTATCCATATAAATGGCCCACCCTGTACAACACAATTTATGAATTTTATAGTGTTCATCTGTGTGCGGTAGTATTAATGCCCTCCTAAACCCCAGTATACACTGCAAGTTTGTTTTATTTCATTCAACCCAGTGGGCTGAACAAAAAAAATAAATAAATAAATAAAAAATGGACATATTGCCATACCAATGTTGTTGAGGTGGCCATCGCCCCTGCTGTGCCTATGTATTCAGACTCCTTTTGGCCCCACCAGAATACATTTAGTGATCGCAGCCATTAGCAGCAGATGCTGTTTTTCCAGTATGTCCCTTTGACAGAATCTGGTCTAAGGACTGGCTTTTTTCCGACAGAGAGCTGTACACACCACAACCAAAAGCTGTCCGGTTCCTACTAAACTGGCTGATTTTCTTTCAGTGTGTACCAACCTCATCGTAGCCCCTTCTGGTCTGCATAGCATTTCTCAGGCCACCTGCATAACGTTGACTCAAGCAGCTACTTATAGGCCTTATGGCTACTTTCACACCTATGCCACCTGAGCATTAGCGGTAAAACTTCACTAATTTGCGGTGCTTTGGCACCAATATTCGGACAGCAGCACTGCGCTTTTAACCCCCCACAAGGGGTTAAAAGTTCTGGCTAGCGGCGCTTCCGAAACGATGTAGAGCCACTTCGGAAACGCTGCCCATTAATTTGAACGGGTAGGGGCGGTTTAGGAGCGGTGTATGTATTGCTCCCACACAGCCCCAAAGATGCGGCTTGCAGTCAAATTTTTACTGTCCTGCAAACGTACTGCCCCAGTGTGAAAGCACTCAGCCTTTCACACTGGGGTGCTTTAGGAGACAGTTTAGAGGCGCTTTACAGGTGCTGGTTTTAGCTAAAGCGCCTCTGGTGTGAAAGGGGCCTGTTGGAAGGCTGAGTAGGAACACAGGGGCACAACTGACAACTTTTGGGTAGGATCAGCAGGTATAATGAAAGCTACATGTTTACCAATATTGAAAATTACTTTTGAAATCAAATTAAAAGTAGAACTCTAAAGGCAAAGCTTTCTTTTTTGATTTTGCATAGACTAAAGGTTCCATTCAAACCAAATGCGCTTTTCATGCGTTTTGCAAAAATGCAGTTTTTTGTTTTTTTTTTTAAACATGGTTTCCTATGGAACACTTTCACATCAATGCATTTTTGGAAAGGGTCAGGGACTTTTTTAAAAACGTAAAATAGACTTCAATGGAGAACCTACAGAAAAGCATGTAGTGCATTTGTAACAAGTTTTTAAATTTGATTAGCAAATTTTCCCATTAAAAAAAAAAAAAAAAACTGCAAAAATAACATTGCATAGATCTGAATCAAGCTCTAGGGAGTGTTATAACCTGTCAGATTTTTTGTCATGTAAATTTCCCTTTACTTCCTCTCCCATGGCCAAAACAGGAAATGAGAGGAAATCCCTCAAAAGCGAGGAAATCCTGGGGTGTCACCAGAAGTAGCATCTCAATTGGAAGATTTTCCCACTATTACTGTTCTGGTGTCAACTCAATTTTCTCTTAATTTCAATGGAGCATAGTAAAACAGGACAAAGCAGGTGAATCTCCCTAACAGAGGTACACATCAGTAATAAGTGACAGGTGTCCTAATCCCTCTCCGCTCTATCCAAAACTTAATAAAAGTGACGAGCATGAAAACCGATGTTAACGTGCATAAAACTGACTGAAACGCGCATGAAAACTAATGCCTCTGCAAGTGAAATCTGCACAGTTTTCCCATCAGTTTTTATGCACATATGGTGTCAACGAGTCCTAAAGCAGTATTAGACCTAAAAGGGAACGTATTACATTGCAGCTTACAAATTTTTAAATGCAACGGCTGCATTTGTTTTTTAGGCATTTTCATCTGGTCAGAAAGTCTGTTTTTCAAAATAAGCTTTCAGATGTAAAGCATTGCACCAGTGATCAGCAAATTACTGATGCCATGCAGGACTTCTTCAGACCCGTCAGTGTATCTGCTTG
>BLSH010049411.1:258119-271577 GCA_018402905.1 Glandirana rugosa
CCCAAAAAATAAAAAACGCTGTATTAACTTTTTTCACGTTTTTAAAACTTTTTTTTTGTGAAAAAAAAAAAGTGTTTTTTTTTCAAAATTTTTGCACTTTTTTCAATTATGTCGCAAAAAATAAAAAACCCAGGAGGTTCTTAAATACCACCAAAAGAAAGCTCTATTTGTGTGAAAAAAATGATACAAATTTTGTTTGGGTGCAGTGTAGCATGAGAGAGTAATTGTCATTCAAAGTGTGAGAGCGCTGAAAGCTGAAAATTGGTCTGGGCAGGAAGGGGGTATAAACGTCCTGTATTCAAGTGGTTAATACCACTTTAACCAGTTCCGGACCGCCCACCGCATATATACTGCAGCAGGGCGGCTCAACTGCAGAAAACCATGTTTGGGAACGTGGTTTTGTGCACACGGCTTAGGGAGCGGTGACTGGACACAGAGGGAGCCAATTCGTGGGTCCAGCAGCCACGATAGCTTGCCGCAACCCACTGATCGTTCTTTGCAAAGATCAGCCATCTGCCTCTGTAAACAAAGCTAACGGCTGATTTGTCAGATAGAAACCGAGATCACATGTTTTAGCCAAGCTGAAACAATCTGTTTTTCTCCAGTGTGACACTTCCATCCCCTCCCAGTTAGGAAGCACCTCCCTAGGACACATAACCCCTTGATCACTCCAGGTGTAAACCCATTCCCTGCCAGTGTCATTTATACAGTAATCAGTGTATTTTTTAGCACCGATCATGGTATTGGTGTCACTGGTCCCCAAAAAGTGTCGCCAAGTGTCAGATTTGTCAACCGCAATGTCGCAGTCCCGCTAAAAATCACTGGACGTAAGGAGGACGAAAAAAAATCCTATTTTCTTTTTCATACATCCCAAGACACAGAGTTAGGCTAATATCCATTACCTACTGGGATGTCCCAGAGCAATAGCCTTGAGGGGAGGGAGGCACCCTGCCAAACAACAGCCTTCAGACCTTGTATGGCAACCCGCAGTACACTGCAGCCGAATCCACAGCTGCTATAACATCCACTTGATAAAATTTTGTGAACGTATGCACTGAAGACCAGGTAGCAGCCTTACAAATCTGAGCCACAGCTACCTGATGGCGAAAAGCCACGCCCACGGTAGAATAAGCCCTCATCTTGAAGGCAAGAGCTTTAGGTTTCAGACCATAGGCCTGAATGATTAATTGATGGACCCAATTGGCAATGGAAGCTGCCTGCCCCTTCTTGAGTTCTTCTGATAAAACAAAAAAGCAGTCCGATTCTCTGATCTCCGCAGATCTAGACAAATAAACTGACTGCACGGACAACATCCAAGGAACGCAGTCTCTTCTGCCGAACGAGGCTCAGGGGGAAAAAAAAAAAAAAAAAGGCAAAACAATGTCCTGATTTAAATGAAAGGCAGACCCCACTTTTGGCAAGGACGCAACACCATCTTATCGTAGTGAAGAATTAGGTATGGTTCCCTACATGAAAGGGCTACCAATTCCAATATTTTAGCCAAGGTGATGGCCATCAGGATGGCTAGCTTGCATGACAGCAAGACTAATGGAATTTCCTTGATGGGCTCAAATGGTTGTTTCCGTAACACCAACAGCACCAAATTTAAGTCCTAAGGACACATAGGTGACCTAATGGGGGGGAAGCAAACGAGTTGCCCCCCTGCATAAAGGTTCAGACCTGCGAATGAGAGGCTAAAGGCTTTTGGAAGAATACTGACAGGGCTGAAATCAGACCTCTAATTGCACTCAAGGCCAATCTGATTTCCACAGCCAACTGTAGAAAAGAGATAAGAGCATGGGATTATCCAGGGCTTGCCCTCTCCTGTTCAAAGACGACAAGATGCCTTATTGTATAGGCCTGGAATGGAACTGGGCATAGGGTACTGCCTTGAAGGAGGACACCTTCCTTCCTAGAAGACTCATACAGAGCCGAATGGAGGGTTGTCTGGTGCCGCTTATCTGACACACCTGATCCTTCAATGCACAGATCCTTATGGGTGGGAAGAATACCCTTGCCTGGACCGTATATAGGATCAAGACCTAGATACTTGAGACTCTGAGCTTGTCTCAAGGCTGACTTTTCGGTATTTATGACCCAGCCCAAGCTTTTTAAATTCCGCACTGTGCAGGCTACATTGTGTTCCAGGGCCTGTAGTGAGTGATATCTGAGCAGGATATTGTCCAATTATCCGAGCACCAAGATACCCTGGGCCCTTAAAAGACCCAGTACAGGTACTAGGATCTTTGTAAACACCAAGGTGCTGTGGCAAGCCCGAAGGTCAGCGCCACAAACTAGAAATTATGTTCCTCTACTGCAAATCGCAGGAACCTCTAATGAGGTTGAAAGATAGGTACGTGTAAATACGCGTCCTTGATAAATCGATGGAGGCAAGAAGTCAACCACCTGGAGCGGGCAGACTCCATAAGAAAAGGACTATTAATAGATGCTGGTTCAGGTATCTTAGATCCAAAATGGGCCTTGTGTCCCAGTTTGGTTTACGAACAGGTTCGAATAGAACCCTGCACCCCTTTTGGATACAGGAACCTGTATAAATCACTCCTTGATGCACTAAATGATCTAGTGCCTGAAACAGTCTCGCTTTGGAGGATCCAAGGGAACGCTGGATCTTAGAAACCTGAGGGGGAATCCTCCATAATTCCAGCTTGTAACCGCGTAATACTGTCGAGGTGACCCACTCGTCCTGAACCACTGTTCTCCAAAACGTCCGCAAAGTGCAGTAGCCTTCCCCCCACCCAATAGAATGGGGGCATCCCCTCAAAAGGAGGGCTTTGTGCTAGGTTTAGAAGGGTTTTGGATCCAGGGTTTCTTTTGGCCCTGCGGCTTGCCCCTGGAACTAATGCCCTGTTGGTGGCGAAACTGCCTCGGCGCTGAGACACCTGAGGAAGCAGTGCCTGAGAGATTTTAAATGAGGGACGCCTGGTCCTTTTCACAAGAAGTAGAGCTCTTCCCTCCGGAAATCTTTTGGATATATTTATCTAAATCATTAAAAACATGGAAGGGAAACCCTGCCAATAACTTCTTACAAGGAAGCTCGGCTGACCAGTTTTTAAGCCATAGAAGTCTGCGCATCTGTACAGACTGGATAGCTATAAGAGACTGTATAGAATCCTTTAAAAAGGCATGTACAGCAAAACACAGCGCTCGAAAGAATATCTGCCTGGTTTCAGCAAGATCATGCCATCAGGCCGTCTGACCTGATCCTTTAAGGACTGGCAGACTCCAATTGCTGTCACAGGTGGCTGAATAGCTGAACTGCAAGAGAAAAAAGGAAGGGGTAGAGGTGCCTCTAAGTGCAGACCACAAGGATTTCTTAACAGCAAGTCTATAGAAATAATTTGCAGCGCCCGCAAATTGGCACCTCACATAGGCCAGATCATGAAAAGGCACATCAATAGAGTTGGTCTGCAGGAACAATTTTCAGTGTAGCGTCCACACACAGGAGCCGGCGACACAGCCGAACAGCGATGTGTGGGATCACTGAGCAAGGCGTGGATCGCAAATGCCAAGGTCCCAGAGGGATGACTTCCTCCTTCCATCTTAGATGTTGCGCCTATGACTTGTATACATGAATAGCTGGACTGGCCAGAAAAGGAAGACCTTAATAATGACTCGAGTTTCTTGTCAACAGGGTCCTTCAAGCCCTCTGCGTTATCCACTGGACAAGTTAAGTTTTTATTTAAGGAAGAAACTGCCGCATCTATAACTGGCATGCTCCATTTAATAACCAACTTTTCCTCCATGGAATACAAAAATGGGAAAACCTCTTAGGGAGGAACAAAAATCCTGTCAGGATGTTCCCAATCAGCATACACTGTCTGTTCCAACAGTGGGTGCAGGGGGAAAGCCTGTGCAGCCTGAGGAGGCTTCAGGGACCCCAAAAGAGGATAAGGGAGGCTCAAAAACCTCTGCAGGAGGTAACTTAAAGAAAGAGCGAACCATCTCAGTAAGAGTCTGGATCAAAAGCCTCTGCGACTGAGAGGCTGATACCAATTGGACATCTTCTGGCCCAGATTCCTCAGAAGCAGACTCATCTGCCGGGCCTTCTCCCAAGTCCTTAGCTTCTAGCTCTTCCCCATCCTCAACTCATTCCTGCTCCAAATTAGGAGGCTCAGGGGAGGGGGATCAGTCACGCCTTTTGCCACCATGTGGGATGGAGGCAATCATGCCAGCAACCCTGTGCTCTAGCCCAGCTAGGTCTGAGGACAGTTCATCCCTGGTGATAAAAAGGGTGAAGCAGCAGCGCTGACTGTAGGCACAATACAAGACAGGCGCAGCAGATCAGGATTGCCCAAAAGCCTCTGGTCTTTTTGGAGATGACACTAAAGTTTCGACTAGGCTCCGCAGGAGCTACGGACAACAGATGTGCCCTTCCCTGTAGGGTTAGTCCTGCTCCTCTTTTTTGAAGACATTGCAAGCCACAAAAAGGAGTACTTGAGTTTAGTATTTACATACCCCAGAAGAGAGATCCTTTAATAGGGCTCAACAAGCCCCTATGCAACAATCCTGCTAAGCATCTTAGCCTGCCAAGCAACACCTGGTGACTCATGTGACCCGGGTAAGGAGAAATGAACCGCTGAAAATGCCTGGTTCAGAGCCTGCTCTGTGTCCCACAGTGGTCCCCTGGAAGCACCGCATGCTTCTCATACACAGCTTAAATAAGCTGGCTGTGCGCCGAAATGTGCCACGTGTGTGCACACACATATCTGCATGGTCCCGGTGAATGGGCACAGCTGTATTTGCCTATGATGCGAATCTTCGCACGCCCACATTAGGCTATGGCGCATGCGCAGCTCCATGGCTGCCAACACCAAAGCATTATGCGATTGGCATGTGCGCAATGGCGAATCAAGATGCGCAATCACACACCCTCATGAGCAGAAATCCAATAATGTAGAAAAACTGCCAGGGCAGCCTTAGAAACTAAGCCCATTCTTCACCCATCGCGGCGGGTTCCTGTCACTTGGAGGACCGTCAAGGACTGAGTATTCCTCTCATCTTTCAGTCCACGCCCTTGGACCTGTACAGTACCCTGCAGGAATGCCTTAGCTCTGTGGTGTCCAGGATTCCACTACGCAAGGTCCAGCACCCAAGGTCACGTTACAGGGAAAACCTCGCAGGATCCTTGTGTCTTCTTTGCGAGGCTTGGGTACCATTTATCTAAGCATATAGCCTGTTTCAAAGGGAACCGTTCGGTCAATCTCCCGATTCATTTAAGAACTGTTTTTTGGGACTAAAGATCTGGAGCTCAGAGAGCTCAAACAAACTTGGTCATCCACCTTGCAGATGTTTTGTCAGATTTGGCGATCTGTCAAATCTTGTAAATGGAAGTGGTCTTCCGTCGCAGCGATCTTGCTACACCCTGCACTTGTCTGCAGTAATGATACAGTGAAAAGGCGGCAAGCAGACAACTTATTACATAGTTGGTAAGGTTGGAAAAAGACAAGTCTATCCAGTTCAATGTGTGTGTGTGCGCTTATATAGGTTAATAGCATTATACCCACCAGAGTTTTGCATCTTACAGTAAACTGAGCTTATATACTGAAATAAAGTATTTGGAAATACGTGGCACTGTTTTGATGTTGAATTTTAAAAGCAGCGGCAAGCCTGATCTGACAGGTTTGCAAAACCTTCCGTTACAAGAATTGACAGGTCGCCTAATCTGACGAAAACAGACACTGGTTTAAAAAAAAACAAACAAACACTGAAGTGCTTCCTGTATGGGAGGGGTTATAAAGGGGATCACTTCCTGTCCAAGACTGTCTACCAGTGTCCATTCACCGGATGATGAAATATAACCCAGTAGGTAATGAACGTTAGCCCAACTCTGTCCCATGATGTATGAAAAAGAAATATTGTTTTTTTTTCAATTGTCATTCGTTTACAGTGCAAAAAACACACAGGAGGTGATCAAATACCACCAAAAGAAAGCTCTATTTGGGTACAGCGTTGCACAACCATGCAATTGTTAAAGCAACGCAGTGCCGTATTGCAAAAAATGGCCTGGTCAGGAAGTGGATAAAACCTTCCAGAGCTGAAGTGGTTAAAGCCTACATGAGATTTTAGCAATTAGGTTTACAAAATAGTTTCAGTGCAGAATTTTTCCAACATTTTGGTAAACCTATGTGAATCAGTACGACTTTAACCTGGTAAAGAACAGACCTCTTGAACACACATCCTGAGAAAAGAAAGAAAAGTTAGTGCTGATAAAAAGCATAAACAGTAACTCTGAATTGAGAATAGTGTTTACTTTTGGAACAATACATGTTCCTAAAAAAAATTTTTTTTAGAGCAGTCTCATCAAGAGATTTTGTTAATCTATCCACAAGCGATATTTTGAGATAATCTAATATTCCATTGTCATCTAAAGGCATCATCCAGAGGCAGCATCATCTACTGGCCCACAGAGGATACAACCTGAAGAGTTCTGCAAGCCCTGTATAAGTATGTCAAGAAAAAGATATGAAGCAAGCAAGGGACCAGGGCAGTGAATGGCAATCCAAAAAAATGTCCTTTCCTAGTTCAGATAGCACAGGAAAGGTTTTGGACTCTTGTCTGAGGGAAATTTCTCTGGGGGATAACTGTCTAAATCAATTTCTTATACTACTAGCAATGGTTTGACACCGATAAGGCATTTAGCAAAGCTTTGCAAGTTGCTAATGTCTGCAAAACATTGACTGATAGATCAAAAACAATATGAAGCAAAACATTGACCTGTATGTATATACTTGACCATTATCTTTTTAGATACAGAACAGGCACTAGTCAGTGCAATGTGTTTAGAAATCTGCAATAATGCTATGTGAAGACCTGTTCTTTATGCCTGTGTGATGGAGGATTTCTTGCATCATCCTGGACTGCTGGCCAGATGACTTAATCCATCCATGATAAAAAAAAAAAACAAATAAGGGGGAACTACCTTGGGGACACTGTGGCTGCATTAAAAAGTAGTTTACACATACTGTATAATCTAATGTAGATGTGTCCTTTACATGGAAGGATATTTTCAATATTTGACCGACCTTCCAATTTACAAAAGGTTATATTTTTAAAACATGAGCTTTTAAATATAAAACTTAGCAGATCTTTGTCTGCACAGCAAAAGCAGACCTAAAGCAAGGACACTGAAAGTGTTTGCTCATGGCCTGAGGACAAGCAGGTAACAGAGATCCCTCCAGATTCTCATTTCCACAACTTGCTTTTCGAAATCACATTAAATTTGGATGGACGGTTTCTGTAACTTAGAAAGGACATACCCGCTTCAGATCGCCAGTGATTACAAGGAAAGTATTTAGGGCTTTGGGCATTTAAGTGGCAATACACCCAAAAGTGAACAATTTACTACCTTCCTCAGAATTATTTCAATATAAAATCATGTCATACTTGGAAGACCAAAAATCTTAGCAAGACTAACCTACCCCCATCATTGTCATTCTTTGAAAGCTCTTGTAAAACTAGAAACCTAGTAAAAGCTGTATCTCTATTGTATTAAAGCTGGCCATGCATGCAACTTCCCTACATGGAACACTGGAAAAGACCTCAACATTCCTTGGGAAGTCCCAGAATGACGACAATCAATTTCCCCAAGATTTCAATTACCACAGCCTTGGTGGATTCTAACTAGAAGATGCCATTAAGATGGTATATGGTTCCATAAAGGATTTGCCAGGATGAATTCACAAGCCTCACTATGCCATATACTTGATGGCAGTGTCCCAAGGCAAAAAGCTTTTGGATCAGTGTTTTTTTTATTTGTTCAATTACAGACATGCAGCTTGTTAGAACCCCCCCCCCGAGATTGCGCTCTTTCAAAAATGTAATAAGGGTCCTCTAACGCACCACATTCTTGATTTCCCACATGATCCTGAAAGCTAGGATAGCCAATGCATGCTGTTGGAATCAGTCGATAGTAACCATGTCAAAAACCAATTAAACTGGATCCTGATTAACATTAAGCTAACCCCTGCAACCTCCATAACTAGGCTAAAATTTGATAAAAACATAGCATCCCTGCCTGGATACAATGCTTGTCTATGGATGCTTTAGGTCTAGGATGATGTGGCCCTGACTGTCCTCAACACCCGCCCCCCCCTCCCCCCTCCCACCCACTGTTGTTTCTAAGGTGTCCATTTCTGAAACTGATCAGCGGTGATCCAAAGGATCATAGTTCATTTTCAGTTTATGAAGCAGAGATGAAAATCGGGGAGAACATGTTCTCCGCCAATGATCTACGCACACAGAGAACCTTTTTAACTGACTCACACAGAAACGGCCAGTTTATGAAGCTGCAATCTCCGCACCTCACTGGCGATCTGTGTCATAATTCACACTCCGTGATTCAGCAGCTCAGAGGTGGTGAATTAGGAGGGGGGGGGGGGGCGGGCGGTTAAGAGGGAATCCCAGGGAAGGAGGAAGATTACCGACTCCCTTCTTCCTCGGTCAGACCTCCCCCCCCAACACAGTAACCATGTCCCCCTGCCATGTATAATATATTATATACATACACACCTATTGTGTAGGGGGACTAATAGTTTTATTAACGAGGTGGGTGGTCTCCTCCGAGAATGTCCGATAGTGAGCAGTGATAATTTATCACTGCTTAATAAACTGATATCTGTGTTTAGGTGAATTTCTGTTACCATAATCTCACCATGTCTCACGAGATTCCAGTATCAGAGGGTGTTCTCCACGGTTTGAACCATTTGTAGATCGCTTCACTTCACAAGAGGGGAATCGATCTAAACTGCTTCATAAAACAGGCACTCAGGAGGAGAATGATCTGTGAATGCTGGAGAACGAAGCAGTGGATTTTTTCCACCGCTTCATAAAACGGACACCTAAATCACTTTCTGTATTGACCAGATATACAGTTCCCACTTAAATAGCTTACACAGTACCAAACTTTTATGATGATTCACCATGATGAGAAACCCAGCCTGTTTGTGAATTTTCAATATCATTTGTATGTATACACAAGTCTCTTTAATACTACTAATGTCCTTGCCTCATGTAGAGATATCCCTCATTATCAGTCATATCAATGTGCAATTTGACCCTGCTTGTTTCACATCTTTGATATGTTCTCTCTCTTCATGGGCCTTAATAGTACGTTGTTTACATGTTATTTTGTACAGTGACAAAAAAAAAAAAAAAATAAAAACACACACAACAGACAGATTGAAATAATACAAAAGCAAACATACTGCAGCTTACGAACGCTTAGATGTGATCACTGCATTCATTTTTTTAGGCTTCCATTTTCATCTGGTGATCTGACCAGCAAGTCTGCTGTTTTTCACAAGCTCTCCAGCAGTATGTATTTGGAAGGGATATATAAATTGATCATATTCTATTCATTTGTGTAAAAAAACTATTATCCCGGAAAGGAAAGAGTTTGTTGTAAAGGATTAAAGTGTGAGTTGATGTTTTGCATAAATATATTTAGGGTTTTCTCGCCCTTCCTGCCTCGGCAAATTTTCAGCTGTCACACTTTCAATGGCAATAGCACGATCTAGGAACACTGTACCTAAATGAAAGTTCTATAAGTTTGAGACAGAGCATTATTTTGGTGGCATTTAATCACCAAACAGGTTTTTTTTATTTTTTGCTAAATAGATTAAAAAAAAAAAAAGTCAACAAAAAGGTCTTAGTTTCTGTTATAAAATTTTGCAAATAAGCAATTTTTCTACTTCACAGATGGGCACTGAAATTGCACTAAATGATCAGTGTCCCAATTATAAGTGTGAACTTACTCACGGAACCCTCTCAGATTGGCTCCTTTCCTCATACCATTTCTCTGTCAGGAAAAGAGCCGATAACCGGAAAGGCTGCTTACATGTGACCAGCTGTGATTGGACACAGCTGATCACATGGTAAAGGGCCGCTGGGATTGGCCCTTTACCCCGATCTGTGATAAGCTGTGCCCAACCCAAAAGCATACACAGGCCACAGAGCATGCCTGATGCACACCCCAGGGGGCACAAGGACGGACATCCATGGACTTCCCTCCCAGAACAGAAAACCCGCACTGTAGCAGTCTTTTGGCTATAGTGCAGGCAGAAAGTGATTTAACACTACATTTTCCCTGCAATGACAACACTGCTGTGACTCCTATGCTCATTCATCTAGAATTGTGTCTCCCTTATACCAAAAGGGGTGTTCTGGACCAGTTCAAAAACCAAAGAAAAGAAAAAAACTGATGCAGACAGACACCGCAGCTAAAGTGATTGGTAAGCTGCGATATATTTTCTGTTTGGGGTTTAATATAGTTTTAAAGACATTTTGTCAAAGCGGTACAGTATCTCACAAAATTGAGTACACCCCTCACATTTGTTAATATTTTATATAGTTTCATGTGACAACATGACTTTGTTACAATGTAAAGTAGTGAGCGTAAAGCTTGTATAACAGTGTAAATGTGCTGTCCCCTCAAAATAACTCAACACACAGCCATTAATGTCTAAACCGCTGGCAACAAAAGTGAGTACACCCCTAAGTAAAAATATCCAAAATTGGGCCCAATCAGCTATTTTCCCTCCCCAATGTCATGTGACTCATTAGTGTTACAATGTCTCAGGTGTGAATGGGGAGCAGGTGTGTTAAATTTGGTGTTATCGCTCTCACTCTGGTCACTGGAAGTTCAACATGGCACCTCATACCAAATAACTGAGGATCTGAAAAAAAGAATTGTTGCTCTACATAAAGATGGCCTAGGCTATAAGAAGATTGCAAAGACCCTGAAACTGAGCTGCAGCAAGGTGGCCAAGACCATACAGTGGTTTAACAGGACAGGCTCCACTCAGAACAGGCCTCGCCATGGTCAACCAAAGAAGTTGCGTGCATGTGCTCTGCGTCATGCCCAGAGGTTGTCTTTAGAAAATAGACACGAGTGCTGCCAGCATTGCTGCAGAGGTTGAAGGGGGTGTCAGCCTGTCAGTGCTCAGATCATACACCACACACTGCATCAAATTGGTCTGCATGGCTGTCGTCCCAGAAGGAAGCCTCTTCTAAAGATGATGCACAAGAAAGCCTGCAGACGGTTGCTGAAGACAAGCAGACAAGACAAGATTACTGGAACCATGTCTTGTGGTCTGATGAGACCAAGATAAACTTATTTGGTTCAGATGGTGTCAAGTGTGTGTGTGTCAGCAAACAGTTGAGTACAAAGACAAGTGTGTCTTGCCTACAGTCAAGCATGGTGGTGGGAGTGTCATGTTCTGGGGCTGCATGAGTGCTCCCGGCAATGGGGAGGTACAGTTCATTGAGGGAACCATGAATGCTAACATGTACTGAGACATACTGAAGCAAAGCATGATGCCCTTCCTTCCGAGACTGGGCCACAGGGCAGTATTCCAACCCCAAACACACCTCCAAGGACGACCACTGCCTTGCTAAAGAAGCTGAGGGTAAAGGTGATGGACTGGCCAAGCATGTCTCCAGACCTAAACCCTATTGAGCATCTGTGGGACATCCTAAAATGGAGGGAGGATTAAGGAGCACAAGGTCTCTAACATCCACCAACTCCGTGATGTCATCATGGAGGAGTGAAAGAGGCCACCAGTGGCAACCTGTGAAGCTCTGCCATGCCCAAGAGGGTTAAGGCAGTGTTGGAAGATAATGGTGGCCACACAAAATATTGACACTTTGGGCCCAATTTTGACATTTTCACTTAGGGGTGTACTCACTTTTGTTGTCAGCGGTTTAGATATTAATGGCTGTGTGTTGAGTTATTTTGAGGGGACAGCAAATTTACACAAGCTGTACACTCACTACTTTACATTGTAGCAAAGTGTGATTTCTTCAGTGTTGGCACATGAAAAGATAGAATAAAATATTTACAAAAATGTGAGGGGTGTACTCACTTTTGTGAGATACTGTATGTGGAGTTGATGCCTCTCTCAGTCCCCATCTACAGTGATAAATGTAAGACAATGCAGTCAGTTACACTAGCCTTGGTCCTCCAATAAGAAAACCAGATAAAATTAGGATTTGTAAAGTTTATGATCCTTGGATACAATACAAGAGATTAAAATTACATTATACTCTCTGGGACCAGATAGCTTTTTTTTTTAAATAAAGGACACACAACAGAACTAGCTACTTGCATTTAATCTTCCTTTTGGCAAGTTAATCTGTATTTAGTTAAATAGACAATATAACTAACTGAAACGATACCATGTATTCTATCAAAAACAAAAGCAAAAACAGAGTTAAAGGATAAGTTCACCTTTGGGAACATGTAACATGTTCCCAATGCTGCAGCCAACCCTGTACTGTCACTGGCTAAAAACAGTACAGCCGTGCAGGGCTCCCCCCACAGGGCTGCATCATTCATACACACAACTGTGTGTGCGCATGAACTACAAGCCCCAACATCCTTAGCAGCTGTCAGCTTGTAGTGCTCAACAACCATGGCCCCCTTTTTTTTTTTCCTTTTTTAAATAGTGAACTTATCATTTAAAGATGGCATTGAAAATTTGACATCCACCTGTCAAAAATACCAGTCTACAGGGCAATCGAATATACAGCAAATAAATATCCTGGCAACTTGAATCTTTAGATCCTAGTATAAAAAAAGGTTTTATTTCATACAGTTTATAATGTTAAAATATTTTTGTGAAAATAAATAGGCATGCAATAACGGTGTTTTCAGCTGTGAAACTAAAAAAATTAGTTCAGAAGAAACCAAAAATTATGGCATTATATTGGAAATGTTTCTACTAGAAAGTGGGGGGTGGGGAGGTAGGCCATAGTCAGCAGCAAGGTTCTCCCACAATCAGGTGAACTGAACCCAAAGATCAGCAATTCATTACTCAGTCATAAAACACAAAAGCCGCTGACTGCACTGGATCTATGAAATGCTGGATCCACACGGTCAGCGTTATCCGGTCTGTTTTTTTTGACAAACAGACAGTTCACCGTGAGACATTTACTAAAGTTAGTCAGCCTAAAAGGATCAGCGTTATGGTATTACAGGGAAGGGGAAAAACCCTATTGCACACCCCTATAAGTTATAAATAACGCATGCACTGTCACAACAGCACAGTTTGGGCTTCTGCAATACACATTTTTTTGCAAACTGTGCCACTTTCTCATGATTAGGATTTAATAAACCGCACAACCCAGGTTATTCTCAACCAAGGATATATGCTAAACCAAATTAAGATTTTTGTACAGAAACTACAAAAGCCATTGCATTAAATTTACCAACTGTTTGGCTACTGTACACTAATAAGGATTTTATTTTGTTTTGCTTACAAGAAATGTAGAGCTACCCTTGAGGAATAAAACATCAATTTCAATTAATTATTTTTGTTTATACTAAACAAAGTCATAGTATTTTCAACAATAGGTGTTGAAGACCCATTTACCTAGACCCCCCCCCAAGAAAACTAAGAAAAAGATACAAAAAAAAAAAAAAAAAAAAAAAAAAAAAAA
>BLSH010049450.1:860-22037 GCA_018402905.1 Glandirana rugosa
ATTGGTGAACGGCTGCCGACTAGCCGTAAACTGCCGCTGTTTTGTCGCCGTCAAATGCCGATCAGCCGTCGGCAAGTGGTTAATGATGATGGTATCACTGTGCTTGATTGGCCAGCAAACTCACCAAACCCAAACTCCATAGAGAATCTGTGGGATATTGTCAAGAGGAAGATGAGGGACACCAGATCAAACAATGCAGACGAGCTGAAGGCGCCTATCAAAGCAACCTGGGCTTCCATAACACAGTAGTGCCATAGGCTGATCGCCTATTGATGCAGTAATTCATGCAAAAGGAGTCCCAACCAAGTATTGAGTGCATACTATACTGTACATGGATATACTTTTCAGTAAGCCGTTTCTTTATACATTTTTTTTTTTTTTTTTATTGGTCTTATGCAATATTCAAATTTTTTGAGATACTGAATTTTGGGTTTTGACTAGCTGTAAGCCATAATCATCAAAATTAAAAGAAAGAAATGCTTGAAATATATCACTCTGTATGTTACGCAGTTTTGCTTGTTGAAGTGAAATACTGAAATTAACTTTTTGATATTCTTTTTTTTTTTTAGCTGCGTATGTGTGTGTGTGTGTATATATACACATACATACACACACACAGTTGTGTTCATAAGTTTACACACCCTGGCAGAATTGATGATTTCTTGGCCATTTTTCAGAGAATATGAATAACACAAAAACTTTCCTGAAGTTATTTGTTGGTTTTGCTTTGCATCCCGAACAATTTTCCTGGCAGTTGTGGCTGAAACTTTAGTTGGTCTACCGGACCGTGGTTTGGTTTCAACTGAACCCCTCATTTTCCACTTCTTGATTAGAGTTTGAACACTGCTGATTGGCATTCTCAATTCCTTGGATATCTTTTTTTATATCCCTTTCCTGTGTTATACAGTTCAACTACCTTTTCTCGCAGATCCTTTGACAATTCTTTTGCTTTCCCCATGACTCAGAATCCAGAAACGTCAGTGCAGCACTGGATGAAAGATGCAAGGGTCTGTCAGGAGTCCAGAAACTCATTGGCCGTTTATATACACACACACTAATTACAAGCAAACAGATTACAGGTGAGGATGGTTACCTTTAATAGCCATGCAAACCCCTTTGAGTCAACTTGTGTGCATGTTATCAGGCCAAAATCACCAGGGTATGTAAACTTTTGATCAGGGTCATTTGGGTAGTTTCTGTTGTCAATATGATTTAAAAAGAGTAAACACAGTTGACTGATAATACATGGCTTCAGCCAAACACTAACCATGAGTGAAAGAAATGTTTTTGTGTTCTCATTCATATTCTCTGAAAAATTGACGAGAAATCATAAATTCTGCCAGGGCATGTAAACTTATGAGAACAACTGTATATGTATATGTGTGTGTATATATATATATATATATATACACACACACATAACCTCACAAAAGTGAGTACACCCCTCACAGATTTGTAAATATTTTTACAAAGGTCTCTAACATCTACCAGCTCTGTGATGTCATCATGGAAGAGTGGAACAGGAATCCAGGGCAACCTGTGAAGCTCTGGTGAACTCCATGCCCAAGAGGGTTAAGGTAGTGCTGGGAAATAATGGTGGCCACACAAAATATTGACACTGGGCCCAATTTGGATATTTTTCACTTAGGGGTGTACTCACTTTTGTTGATATCGTTTCATGTGACAACACTGAAGAAATGACACTTTGCTACAATGTAAAGTAGTGAGTGTACAGCTTGTATAACAGTGTAAATTTGCTGTCCCCTCAAGCTTTACCCTCAGCTTCTTTAGCAAGGCAGTGGTCTTCTTGGAGGTGTGTTTGGGGTCGTTATGTTGGAATACTGCCCTGCGGCCCAGTCTCTGAAGGGAGGGGATCATGCTCTGCTTCAGTATGTCACAGTTCATGTTGGCATTCATGGTTCCCTCAAACTGTAGCTCCCCGGTGCCGGCAGCACTCATGCAGCCCCAGACCATGACACTCCCACCACCATGCTTGACTGTAGACAAGACACACTTGTCTTTGTACTCCTTACCTGCTTGCCGCCACACACGCTTGACACCATCTGAGCCAAATAAGTCTATCTTGATCTCATCAGACCACAGGACATGGTTCCAGTAATCCATGTCCTTAGTTTGCTTGTCTTCAGCAAACTGTTTGCGGGCTCTCTTGTGCATCATCTTTAGAAGAGGCTTCCTTCTGGGACGACAGCCATGCAGACCAATTTGATGCGGTGTGCGGCTTATGGTCGGTCTGAGCACTGACAAGCTGACCCCCCCCGCCCCTTCCACCTCTGCAGCAATGCTGGCAGCACTCATATGTCTAATTCCCAAAGACAACCTCTGGATATGAGGCTGAACACGTGCACTCAACTTCTTTGGTCGACCATGGCGAGGCCTGTTCTGAGTGTAACCTGTCCTGTTAAACTGCTGTATGGTTTTGGTCA
The DNA here is from genome assembly GCA_018402905.1 of Glandirana rugosa. Lineage (NCBI taxonomy): Eukaryota > Metazoa > Chordata > Amphibia > Anura > Ranidae > Glandirana > Glandirana rugosa. The sequence goes on from BLSH010049450.1 coordinate 3,305, forward strand.
CCGTGCTGCAGCTCAGTTTAAGGGTCTTGGCAATCTTCTTATAGGCCATCTATATATTGCAACAATTCTTTTTTTCAGATCCTCAGAGAGTTCTTTGTCATGAGGTGCCATGTTGAACTTCCAGTAACCAGTATGAGAGAGTGAGAGCATCACAACAAACCGATGGCTGCGTGTGTTGTGGTGTGCATTAATGCAAGTGTGTTGTGCTGCACTGCCTAATGAATGACACCACATGTAACTGCAATAAAAGCATTGTTTCATGTTACCACAATGTGTGGTAGTGAGAATGAAGCCTGCATTCATGCCCATCAGCTCCTTCAACCACTTGCCGACCAAGTCGCGTACATTTACTGCTGCACTGTGCCCGCCGCATGCTACGTGAGTGTGGCCACGTGTCGGGCGGATTACGTCAACCTGCGCCCCCTAATACAGAGGCAGAACGGGGAACCGACAATGTTAACACAGCGGTTTCCCGTTCTGTCAAGGGACATGACAGTGATCTACTGATCCCTGTAATCGGGATCAGTTAGTTCTGTAATGTCCCTGACAGGCCAGCCCCCACAGTTAGAACACAGCGAGGGAACACATTTAACCCCTTGATTGCCCCCTTAGTGTTAACTCCTTCCCTGCCAGTGACATTTATACAGTTATCAGTGGCTATTTTTAGTGGATATTTAAATTTCTGATCGCTGTATAAATGTCAATGGTCCCAAAAAAGTGTCAAAAGTGTCAGATCTGTCTGCCGCAATATTGCAGTCCCGATAAAAATTGCAGATCGCCTCCATTACCAGTAAAAAAAATAAATACAAATGCCATAAATCAATTCTCATAGTTCGTAGACGCGATAACTTTTTGCGCAAACCACTCAATAAAACGCTTTTTGCGATTTTACCAAAAATATGTGGAAGAAAATATTTTGGCCTAAACTGATTAATACATTTTGTTTTTATATTTTTTTGGATATGTATTATAGCAAAAAGTAAAATAGTGTTTTTTTCCCAAAATTGTGGCTCTTTGTTTATAGCGAAAAAAATAAAAACCGCAGAGGTGATCAAATACCACCAAAAAAGCTCCATTTGTGGTAAAAAAGGACGTTAAATTTGCTTGGGTACCATGTCGAACGACCTCGCAATTGTCAGTTAAAACGACACTGCCGAATCGCAAAAAGTGCTCTGGTCAGGAAGGGGGTAAATCCTTCCGGGACTGAAGTGGTTAAGAGAGAGTTTTTATTACAGAGATATGCCACAATACAAATATTGACTAAGGCAATACTTTTACCCCTCTGTACCTAGGTGTGCATAATGACCAGCAACTATATGCATAACAGCACATTGTGTCCATTTTGTGAGGACATATTTAGCACCATTGGTAATAAATCACTGTGTGTTCATCATGACTAATGTGGCCTGACCTTCATTACAGACAAAGAATACATTTTTTTACAGATGGGTAGAGTCTATCCCTGGAACATGAAGCTGCATGACAAAAGAAAAAGTGCAAGTACTGTCTGCCACTTCCTCCTTCCTCTTTTGGTGTCCAAAGACTATGAATTAAGCATTGAAAAAAAATAAAAATAAATCACTCTCAGAATGTAATAAGAAGCACTTCTGGAAGCAATAATTAGACAGCCCTAAAGAATGCCATCCTCACCAAATGGTTACCCTAAACCACTGATTTGATGTGGGGCATTTATAGTAACCCAAAAACTATATTCGTGCTGAACATTATCTGAAATGTACTGCTTAGAGTGGTTTGCTAACAGGTAGACTCAACGTCCATTTCACTTTCCAGCGGTTGTACAATACAGGCAGTCCCTGGGTTACAAACAAGATAGGGTCTGTGGGTTTGTTTTTAAGTTGAATTTGTATGCAAGTCGGGACAGGTACATTTTTTTTTTTTTTTTTTTTTTTTTTTTGTAGCTCCAGCCAAAAAAAAAATATTTTTAAGCTTTTTGGATAGCATAGGGAAGGGTTACCACCCCCCTAGCATTTTTCGCTGTCTGTGCCCCTGTTCAGAAGATTTCACCTCACTTTCTGTCCCTGTGACAATTGGATTTTGAAAATTTTGGGGTGTTGTGGAAACAAGGATTAGTGATAAAGCTTCAGTGGAGCCACCTTTTTCCCATGATAACTCTTACAGGAGTGAATTTCCCTTCCTAGCGGTAGATTTCCTCTCACTTCCTGTTGTCTCACTCTGTAAGAAGAAGTCATACGTCAGATGTTTGTAACCCAGGGACTGCCTGTAATCCTGATCTGTTACAATAAAGCTGTTGTTTTTGTTTTTTTGTTTTTTCTTCTTTTAACTCCGTTTTGTAGAAGACCATAGAAACTACTTACAAAATGGAAAATTGAAGAAAAAGTATATTTTTATTTTAATATAAACATCTCAGCTAAAGATTAAAGATAAAGCATCTCAGCTAAAGTTTAAATTATGCAAATATGTTTGCTTAAGTATCATGTGAAGTACACATTGGCTTGACTTGGTGTATTATAATATGCTTGGTATTTTGCCGTGTAGTTGCTGCACAGCAGCTGTTTATGCAGACTCTTGTGTAACATTTTCCAAATAATCATCTTTCGACATGTTGACACAGAAGACAAACACCTCAGCAGCCATTTACAACTGATATACAGTATGTAACCTTCTCTTCTCTTGTGCACATCAGGTAGATGCAAGGCATCCCTAAATCAGTGATCTGGCTCATAATCACAGTCCATCTGTTCTTTATTTATACTAAGTGAGCAATCTTCAGCCTTCCTTATCTTCCATTTCTAAAAAGTCTGTCAAAGTTCCTAAGTCTAGTGGGATGATTAGATATTCAACTCCATCTGCACCCTGCAAATAAAAAAAAAAAAAAAAGACATTTTATACTTTAACAAAAAGGTCAAATGAATATCAAAAACCATACTAAAAATATTTGCCAGAATTTTTAACCCATACTACAAAATATTCACAAGGATTTATATGCATGGAACAAATCTTCATTCACAGCGTTCTGTTCTACTTGCAGATGATGCCAATTGTGTGGTCTAAAACCTTTTTACAAATCAGGAGTTTATTTACATAGTTTGTATGGAGTAATAAAAGACCAAAGTTAGCTTCAGGCTGGCCCATTTTGCTGGTATAGCTATGTAAAACAATAAACTGTTTAAAATCCAGTAACACTTTCTCCCTGCTCTGCACATGCTCAGTTGCTCTCCCATTTTAGGCATTTTTTTTTCCAAAAATATTTTTTATTAAAAGGGTTTTACATTTTTTTTTTTAACATACATACAATCAAAACGTAACACTTGGCACTTTAAAACAAAAGGGCTTAAGTTACAAAAATATTATATCCATTCTCACAACATACACAACTATTTGCATACTTAGGTGGATCAGTAAGAAAAGTCCGCAAAACATGAACTATGTCTATGTCCATCAGATACGAGTAGGACCCCTTTCACACCAAGACGCTTTACAGGCGTTTTTGAGCTAAAATAGCTCCTGTAAAGTGCCTCTAAAATGCCTCTTTTAACCACTTCAAGACCGGCACCGTCATTCTACAGTGGCCGTTTGAAGTGTAATAACATAGCTATGGTAGCAGATCGCTACCATAACCCCGGTATCTTTTTTTTCAGCAGGCGATTCTGCACAAGATAAAAGTGGTCTCAACGGTGGAGATCACTTTTATCAGTGGCAGAAGAGGTGCCCCCTCCCGTCGGTTTACAGTAATCTCTGCCGTTTAACAGACCCGCCGGCAGCGGCGGAGATGATCGGTTCCTCTCCCCCAGTGTACGTGAGCCGAGTGAGCGGCTGAAGCCGATCACTTGGCTCAATAACATGGCAGGGCAGAAGCGATGTTACAAGTCACTTGCGCCCAATGCTCTTAACCACTTACCAACCGGAAGGTTTTCCAGCTTTAGGACCAGAGCACTTTTTGCGATTCGGCGCTGCGTCGCTTTAACTGACAATTGCGCGGTCATGCGACGTTGCACCCAAACAAAATTTGCGTCCTTTTTTTCCCACAAATAGAGCTTTCTTTTGGTGGTATTTGATCGCCTCTGCGTCATTTCGGATCGCCGCTATAAACAAAAGAAGAGCGACCATTTTGCAAAAAAACCCAAATTTCTTACTTTTTGCTAAAATTCAAATCCAAAAAAAAAAATATAAAAAAACTTTTTTTCACCGTTTTTGGCCGATTTATAGATTTCCTCATATTTGTGATAAAAAAATCGCAATCGGCATTTATTGATTGATTTGCGCAAAAGTGGCCGCGTTTACGGATGATGAGAATTTATTTCTGGGGTTTTTTATTTTTTTTTAAATTTTTTACTAGTAATGGCGGCGATCTGCGATTTTTAGCGGTACTGCGATATTGCAGCGGACATGTCGGACATTTTTGACACTTTTTTGGGACCAATGACATTTATTCAGCGATCAGAAATGTCCACTGATTACTGTATAAATGTCATTGGCAGTGAAGGGGTTAACCTGGGGGGGACAGCTAGGGGTTAACTGTGTTCCCTGGGTGTGTTCTTACTGTGGGGGGGGGGGGGGGGTTGGGCTAACATGGGCATGAGAGATCTAACTGATCCCAATGACAGGGATCAGTAGATCACTTATGCCCCTACTAACAGAGGGGAACCGCCGTGTTTACATCGGCGGTTCCCGGTTCTTTCCCTGTGGCCGCTCATCGGGTCCGCCCAAGCCGCGGGCACACTCCTCAGGAGTGCAGCGGGCGCGCGCCCCCTAGTGGCTGTTCGCATATCGCCGCCTTTTACGGCGATTCGCACTCAGCATCCCGACTGCCGATGTGAAAACACGGCGCGTGGTGAGGAAGTGGTTAAAGCAGTGTTTCTCAACCCTGTCCTTAAGTACCCCCAACAGGCCATGTTTGCAGGTTTTCCTTTATCTTGCACAGGTGCTTTAAATCAGTCAAAGGCTTGGTATTTTGGACAACTACTTTATCTAAGAGAAATTTCCAAAACATGGCCTGTTGGGGGTACTTGAGGACAGGGTTGAGAACCACTGTCTTAAAGGACCCATTTTTTTCAAATGATTATTTTTTTTTTTTTTTGCATTTTACTGTAAATATGATATCTGAGCTCTTTTTGACCCCTCATATTTAAGAGGTCCTGTCCTGCTTTTTTCTATTACAAGTAATGTTTACATTTCTTTTAATAGGAATAAAAGCGATCAAAATCTTTTTTTTTTTTTTAAAAAAGAACAGTGTAAAAATAAAAAGTAAAATAAATAATTAAAAAATTATTTTTTTTAAAGCGTCCCGTCCCCGTGAGCTCGCGCGCAGAAGCGAGCGCATACACAAGTCCCACTCACGTATGAAAACGGTGTTCAAACCACACATGTGAGGTATCGTCCAGATCGTTCGAGCAAGTGCAATCATTTTAGACCTCCTGCCACTCAAAACATTTTTTTAAATGTCGCCAATGGAGATTTTTAAGTTGCAAAGTTTGTCGCCATTCTGCGAGCAGATGCAATTTTGAAGCATGACATGTTGGGTATCATTTTACTCGGCGTAACATTATCTTTCACAATATGGAAAAAATTGGCCTAACTTTACTGTTGTCTTATTTTTTAACTCAAAAAAAGATTTTTTTTTAAAATCGCACTTGAAAGACCGCTGCGCAAATACGGTGTGACAAAGTTTTGCAACGACCGCCATTTTATTCTCTAGGGTGTTAGAAAAAAATATATAATAATGTTTGGGGGTTAAAAGTAATTTTATAGCAAAAAAACTTGGTATTAACTTGTAAACACCAAACTCCAAAAAGAGGCTCAGTCTTAAAGTGGTTAACCACTTCAGCCCTGGAAGGATTTCCCATCTTAGGACCACTTTTTGAGATTCGATACTGCGTCGCTTTAACTGACAATTGCGTGGTCGTGCGACGCTGTACCCAAACAAAATTTGCGTCCTTTTTTTCCCACAAATAGAGCTTTCTTTTGGTGGTATTCGATTACCTCTGCGTCATTTCTGATCCCCTCTATAAACAAATAAAAGCGACAATTTTGAAAAAAAAAAAAACTATATTTCTTACCTTTTGTTATAATACATATCAAAAAAAATATATAGAAAAACAAAATGTATTAATCGGTTTTGGCCGATTTATATTCTTCATATTTTTGTTAAAAAAAAAAAGTCACAATCAGTGTTTATTGATTAGTTTGCGCAAAAGTTGCCGCGTTTACAAACTATGATAATTCATTTTTGGCGTTTTTACAATTTTTTTTTCTTTTCACTAGTAATGGTGGCGATCTGCGATTTTTATCAGGACTACGATATTGCAGCGGACATGTCGGACATTTTTGACACTTTTTTCGGACCAATGACATTTATACAGCGATCAGAAATTTAAATATCCACTGATTACTGTATAAATGTCATTGGCAGGGAAGAGGTTAACCTGCAGGGGGCAGTAAAGGGGTTAACTGTATTGCCTGGGTGTGTGCTAACTGTATGGGGTCTGGGCTGGCAGGGGCACCAGAGATCTAAGCAATCCCGAGTACAAGGATCAGTAGATGTTCTTCACAGTGGACACTGACAGCTTATATCTCTGCGATAACTTTTTGTAGCCTTCCCCGAAACCATAATGTAGAACAATCTTTGTTTTCAGGTCATTTGAGAGTTGTTTTGAGGCCCCCATGTTGCCACTCTTCAGAGGAGAGTCAAAGAGAAAAACAACTTGCAATTGACCACCTTAAATACCTAACCCGTGATTGGATGCACCTGTCTATGAAGTTCAAGGCTTAATGAGCTCACCAAACCAATTGTGTGTTCCAATTAATCAGTGCTAAGTAGTTACAGGTATTCAAATCAACAAAATGACAAGGGTGCCCAAATTTATGCACCTGTCTAATTTTGTTTTGATGCATATTGCGCATTTTCTGTTAATCCAATAAACCTCATTTCACTACTGAAATATTACTGTGTCCTTAAGTTATTTGATAGATCAAAATGCAATTGCTGATCCAAACACCCAAATATTTATAATTGACAGTCATGGAAATTGTCAGGGGTTCCTAAACGTTTGCATACAACTGTATGTAAATCAGGGTGTTCTTACTGCCAAAAGCAAGGTATACAGCGAGAATCAGTAAAACTAGCACTGTAACAGTGTCCCTAAACAGTTCTTAACTAAAACCAATCATAGAAAAGCATGCCAGTGTGAGGTGGGTAGAGGGCATCTCTCAGTCAATTTGTACAAACACACAAGAATTAGATAGCCCATGGGACTTATGATACACACCACAAAAAAAAAGTAAAAAATTAACAAAATGTATTGTTTGCATAAAGATCACAACATGTATAAAAAAAAGTTCACTTTTTTTCAGAAATCACGTTGAAAATTACAACAATTCTTCAACTTAGAAACCCTATGTAGAAACCTGGTGGTTTTGGAAGTGTCCACCATGCATTCAAACTGTCTGTGCTGACGGTCGACGTGTTTCGCAAGATAAATTTGCTTCCTCAGGAGAAGCGCATGATCACATCTGCAGGGAAAGAACCCATGTAAGATACCAGGGAGGAAAAAAAAAAAACAAACAAAATACCAACTTACAGTTAGATCAAAAAATTGTCATCTCTCTTCACAGTGATTTTCTTAAAAATAGAAGCATGATTAAAAACTGATCAAAAATCTTCAAGTGTATAAAAACCAAATAGAACCACACTCAGGTTCATCATATACTCTTCCCCACCGGGGTTGTGGTAGGTGGGGAAAAGCAAGGAAGGTGAGGCCCACCCAAGGTGTACCACTCCCTAGATCGCTGCAGAGCATTAGGAAGAGGTGGATGGATCCTAGAAAATAGACAAAGAGCCTCATAAGTACATTCACTGTGAATAATAAAAAAAAAAAAAATGTGTATAGGTCAATGCAATATACTAAATATAACGACCAAATTACTTAATAACCTGGGCTTGAGTTAAGTAATTTGGTGATGATCTTTAGTACATTGCATTGACCTATACACATTTTTTTTATTATTCACGGTGAATGTACTTATGAGGCTCTTTGTCTATTTTCTAGGATCCGTCCACCTCTTCCCAATGCCCTGCAGCGATCTAGGGAGGGGTACAACTTTGGTGTGCCTCACTGCCCTTGGGGGGGAGAGTATATAACGAACCTGAGGGTGGTTCTATTTGGTTTTTATACACGTGAAGATTTTTGATCAGTTTTTAATCATGTTTATATTTTTAAGAAAATCACTGTGAAGAGATGACAATTTTTTGATCTAACTCTAAATTGGTATTTTGGGTTTTTTCCCTCCTCCCTGGTATCTTACATGTGTTCTTTAACTCCAGATGTGATCATGTGCTTCTCTTGAGGAAGCCAATATATCATCTCACGAAACGCGTAGAGAATGACAGCTTAGACAGTTTGAATGCATGGTGGACCCTTACAAAACCACCTGGTTTCTATATAGGGTTTCTAACTTGGAGAATTGTAATTTTCTACGTGATTTCTGAAAAAAGTGAAAAAAAAAAAAAAAAGTTTATACATGTGATCTTTATGCAAACAATAAATTTTGTTAATTTTTTTGTGGTGTATATCATAAAAGTCCCATGGGCTATCTAATTCTTGCGTGTTTAATTAAAACCAAACCTACAACAATCAGCAAGGTTTTAAGTCAAACAGCACTAGGTCTTTCAGCATCCGGACAAATTAACAATTATCTTGAGTTTTGCCTACCTACACGTGCCTGAAACTCCCTTATAGGCCCTGCAGAATTTTCATAGAGACAAGGGCTAGTGGCGCTAACCCTGCTACCCGTATCCAGGGGTCCTATATTTTATTAAATTTAAATGGAGTACCTCGGGATTTCAGTAGGGTGCCTTTTTTTGAGTAAGGTAGTATTCACTTAGATGCGCCATTCCTCAAACATAGGCGGGGGATAGGCTATCCATTTACGTGCCAAATATAACAAGCGAGTGATGGCAGTACGAACATGAGGTGTAAAACCTTCTTCATCAATAAAACCCAGAATGCACGTCAGAGGGTAATTTTGAAGGGAGACCTGAAAAGCTTGATAAATGACTGAAATAATTTTGTTCCAGTAACTTACAAGCTTGGGGCACCTCCACAACATATGTAGATGGTCAGCTGGAGTACCCCCGCACCTGGCGTAGTCTGGGTTCTCTCTATAATGCCATTTAAACAAATGGAGGCCCCTTTCACACATGTGCTACTTTTCCTGCGACTTTGGACATCCGAGTCGCATGACAAGTCATACTCCATGTTTCCCATGGATAACGATTCATATCTATGCGATTTTTAAAGTAGTCCCTGTACTGCTTTTGGTCCGACTTTAATGTGAGTTTAGGTCCGTAGACATCAAATTTACACAGGCATTCCCTAAAATTGCGTCAGGGGTCATCAAGGCAGAGGATAAGGATCTGCAGGGCAGTGTACATTCCAGGGTGGGTTTGCAGATATGATTTTTTGAATGCATCTCCCCTTATCAGTGTTTTTGACACCAACAGTATTACCACTCCAAGGATTGTGGTCTTTTTGTTTGTTTGTACATTGAAAATCCTCCCACCCTCTCCTAGCACAAATACTCCCCCTCCCCCCACCAAGCACATATACCCCCATGGACACTGTGCCTGGTCGTTGAGCCCCTCTCTTCACTCTTCAGCCCCACACTCAGGGCCAGGACAAGGTAGGGTTGAGGGGTCAGCCTGGTGCAGTGAACTACAGTAACAAAGTCTAGAGCAATGTGAGAGTGGCACAGAGGAGAGAGCTGGCCCAGAGTGTGGGGATGTCCCCTCCAGCCACAACAGGAGGTAAACATATTGCTCTTACACGATTTAATTAGTACCAAACTGTAGACACATACCCATAATTATTTATTTTACCACAAAAAAACCCCCATAAAAAATGAAAATTAGCAGGGATGGTGAAAACCCCTCCTATAGATATTTTGCAATGCAGATTAACTTCAACTGCAATCATTCCAGTGCTATGTTAAAACTTAGCAGGGGTGGTGGAAACCCCTCTGCTACATATTTGCAATACAAAATAACTACAACTGCAACAACTGGATGTTCCCACCACTATTGCGCTTCGGATATTTTTTTTAGATTGTTACAATGAATTTTATATATTTTACTTACTATTATAAATGTGAATTACTGCACTTGAATTTAATTGGTATTGCAAATACAGTATCCGTAGAGGGGTTTCCACCACCTGTTCTATTTAAAAAAGTGTTATCACTTATTCTCATTTTTATGTGTATTCAGGGCTTTTTTTCAGCAGGAACTTGGTGGAACTCAGTTCCACCACCTCTGGTCTTGTGGGAGGAGCAATATTTATAATACTGAATTACAGCAGAGTACAGTGGGTGAAATATATCATATTGACATGTGTCTACAGTTCAGCAATGATTAAATAAATCATGCAAGAGCAATATGTTTACCTCATGTTGTGGCTTCAAGGGGACAGATGTTATGTGAAGGTAGCAGCTATAGCCAGCAACAGAAAACCTAGAGAAGGGAAAATTCATTATTTAATGAAAGTAGACTACATAGACTGAACTAAACATTTTGCATATGCAAGCTTTACATTTATAAGATTGTCATCTAACTCTCTGTGTGCTCAGCAGTGTAGCTGGAAAATGAGCGGGTGTGATTTATGTTGAAGTGGGCGATTGCACATTCAACATGTACAGGCTTAGGGTACACGCCCACATTTACTGCAATTCCCAAAGGTTCGTGGGAAATGTAGTTACTTTTCCTGTATAGAGAGAGGAGAGGATATGATGTAATCACTGCTGTAACACCTCCTCCTTGGCAGAGCAGAGGCTGTAATCTTTTAAATTAGAGAGATGTCTAAATGAAAATTAAGCAGATCACATTAAAAGTTTTAGGATTGTAAAATATTGCTTAATGTGAATAACTTTTGGTGCGATTTCCCAAATGATCTGAAATTTTCAGAATATGTTGGCATGGACAGAGTCTTGTATTGTATGAAGTTTGGTAATTGGTTAACATCTAAGCTCTTTTTAGTACGTTAAGCAACATTAAGAGCCCCAAAAATCAAGCTTAATGTCCTTAGTTTGCCTTGTGGGAAAGCATATCCTACAAAACTTCCAGGTTAGGTTTGGGAAGTTGAGAACTTAGGTTGTGCAAAGTTTCAGGGCAATTGATTGAGGTTTAGGCACTTTATTACACGTTAAGCAACATTAAGTAATTTTCACATTAAAGTGGTCGTCAAGTCATGTCAATAAGGCTTACCTGTAGGTCCAGGAAATATCTCCTAAACCTGTACGGTTTAGGAGATATCCCCTGTATCTGTATGTGCCGACGTCATCGGCACATGCGCACTGAGGAATTGGCACCCGGGGTAGCCCAGGGTGCCGTTTCTTCTGTATTTGTGCCGTAAATGATGGCTCCCATGCGCATGAGTGACATCAGTGCGGCTCCACCAATCACAGCACTGGAGCCCGTGCTGTGATTGGACGGAGCTGTAGACCCAGAAGACTGATGTCGCCGGTCACAGCTTTGTTCCGAGGTAAGTGTTTTATAATGAGCTAGTATGCGCTGCATACTAGCTCATTATACTTTTGCTTTACAGGTTTTTTTTTTTGAGATGCATTATTGTCTATGGAACCATGCACACAGCAGATTAAAGATCAGAAATACAGTGCTGAGTACAGAGCAATAAAACAAAAATAGAAAAGGTTACATTTGAGTGCAGTAATGTACTTTACAGGAGTATAAATGAGTATATTACAATACTGGCAGCGAAGAAGAATTTTACTCGTCTATACCAGGGCTCAAAATTTCAAAAAAAGTCCTGAGGCACTAGCCAGGCCTGAAGAGTTACTCGCCACCAGTTGACCCACCCAACCCCTACACTGCCCCGCCCCTAAGTCCACCCTTAAACACGCCCTCGTTAATTCTCTCACGAAATTACACTGTTAAATGTTTTATGCAGAGTTCCAAAACTATATATTAACCATTTCAGGACCGCGCTATAGCCGAAAGACGGCTACAGCGCAGCTCTGAAATGCCCGGCGGACGTCTATGGACGTCCTGCCTTGTGCACGCTCTCTGCGCGCACTCGCGGCCGCCACACGCTGCATGGGCGTGCCCGCGGGTTGAGCCGACTCGATGTCCTCCCGAGACCCGCCGATCACCTGTAGCAGCTGCAGAACGGGGAACCGCAGATGTAAACACGGTGGTTCTCCGTTCTCTGAATGGGACATACCACATCTACTGATCCCTGTCACTGGGATCAGTTAGATCTCTTATGTCCCGACCAGCCCCGCCCCCCCACAGTTAGAACACACCCAGGGAACACTGTTAATCCCTTCACTGCCAATGACATTTATACAGTAATCAGTGGACATTTAAATTTCTGATCGCTGTATAAATGTCATTGGTCCCAAAAAAAGTGTCAAAAATGTCCGACATGTCCGCTGCAATATCGCAGTCCGGATAAAAATCGCAGATCGCCGCCATTACTAGTAAAAAAAAAAAAAAAATAGTCATAAAAAAAACGCCATAAATCTATTCCCATAGTTTGTAGACGTGATTACTTTTGCGCAAACCAATCAAAAAACGCCGATTGCGATTTTTTAAACTAAAAATATGTAGAATATATATTGGCCAAAACTGATGAATAATTTTCTTTTTTATATTTTTTTTTGGATATTTATTATAGTAAAAAATATTGTTCTATTTTTCAAAATCGTCACTTTGTTTATAGCATAAAAAATAAAAACCGCAGAGGTGATCAAATACCACCAAAAGACTTACCGTAAAATCCTTTTCTCTGAGTTCATTGACGGACGCAGCCTCTTATTGACATGTGGGTTTATGCACCTTTCACTAGGAGTGGACTAGGCAGAACGTAGTTTAGCTAAAAGCAGACACAGCCCCTCCCAGGGGGCAGTCCTCACTAGGCATAACCCCTCAATCCCTGCTCAGCAACTCAGTTCGTAACAAGCAGTACAAACTCAAACAAGGAGGGGTGGGTGCTGCGTCCGTCAATGAACTCAGAGAAAAGGATTTTACTGTAAGTCAAAAAATCCTATTTTCTCTTTCGTTCTTTGACGGATGCAGCCTCTTATTCTTGACATGTGGGAATGTCCCAAAGCAGTGTCACAACGAGGAGTGGGCAACAACAAACAACAGGACCCAACAGAAGAGGTCTCCGGAAGGTGCCAGACGCGCCTCACACCACCGCCTGCAAAACTTTGCGGCCAAAAGCAGCACCTGAGGATGCTGCAACATCAACTCTGTAAAACTTTGAAAAAGTGTGCACCGAGGTCCAAGTAGCCGCCTTGCACACCTGAGAAACCGACGCCTGATGTCGGAAAGCCCAGGAAGTACTAATCGCCCTGGTAGAGTGAGCCGCGACCGGAAAGGGGGGGCTCCTGGCCCCGAATAGCATATGCACGGGTCACCGCCTGTCGTATCCAATGGGAAATAGTGGCCGACGAGGCCGCCATCCCCTTGCGCGGACCATCCACCGTTACAAACGGCGCATCCGACCTCCGCCAGATACACCCGCAGAGCCCTAACCACATCCAGGGAGTGCAAAGCAACCTCCTTAGGATGAGATGGGCGCGGACACATCGAAGGGAGGACAATGTCCTCATTGATGTGAAAAGAAGAGACCACCTTTGGTAAGAAGGAAGGAGAAGGGCGCAAAACCGCCTTGTCCCTATGTAGGACCAAGTACGGGGACCTACAGGACAGAGCCGCCAGCTCAGACACCCGCCTAGCGGATGTAATTGCCACCAGGAAGGCCACTTTCTGCGAAAGCAGCTGCAGGGAGATTTCAGTGATATTTTCGAAAGGCAGCTTCTCAAGCACTGAAAGGACCAGATTAAGGTCCCAAGGCTCCCCTACTTGGGGAGCGACATGACGAAACCCCTGGACAAAGGTACGAATCAATGAATGCGTCGCCAAGGGACGCTGAAAGAGAAGCGTGCTCAATGCAAACTTGTGATCTAGGCCTTGCTGAAGGAAGGTCAGCACCCGAGCCACTGAGAAAGAACGGGGGTTCCAACCCCCCCACCTCGCACCAGGCAACGTAAGCCTTCCAGGTGCGGTGATAGATCTTACGCAAAGTGGCCTTACGCTCCTTGAGCATAGTGGGAATTACAGACTCAGAGAGTCCCCTATCTTTTAACACCTGGGACTCAATAGCCAGGCCATTAAAGCCAGCGAGGGTAAAGCAGGGTGCAAGATGGGCCCCTGTGAAAGTAGGTCCTCGCGAAGCGGGAGCCGCCAGGGAACATCGACCACCATCCGCACCACGTCGGCGTACCAAGGACGCCGAGGCCAATCTGGCGCTACCAGAATGGTTGGGATCCCTTCCGCCTCTATTCTGCGCAGTAGGCGCAGGAGCAGCGGAAGCGGAAGGAAGGCATAGAGCAGTCGGTACCATGACTACGGAGCCACGAGGGCATCCGCCGCGTCTGCCAACGGATCCCTTGTTCTGCTCACGAAGGCCTGCACCTTCCGATTGAGTCAGGATGCCAGTAGGTCCACGTCTGGCGTGCCCCACTTTTGACAAATCTGGCGGAACACCTCCGGGTGCAGGGACCACTCTCCCTGATCCAGCCTCTGGCAACTGAGGAAGTCCGTCTACCAATTTTAGATGCCCGGAATGTGAACGGCGGAGATTGCCGGCACGTGAAGCTCTGCCCACCTCAGAATGTGGGCCACTTCTGATGTCGCTGCCGCGCTCCTCCCTGATGATTCATGTAAGCAACAGCCGTGGCGTTGTCCGACTGGACCTGAACAGGACGACCGTGCAACTTCCCTGACCAGTGGGGGAGGCAAAGCCTGATCGCTCAATGAGACTCCTCCGGGGACCAGCGACCTTGGGTTGACAACAGCCCCAGCACCCCCCAGCCGGATAGGCTGGCATCCGTCGTGACCGCCATCCATTCTGCGGGTATTAACGACTTCCCCAGCCCCAACGCCGGGGCCTGCAGCCACCAGGCGAGGGAACCTTGGGTCCGGTGATCCAACCTGATCACCCGATCCAGGGATAACGGAGACTTGTCCCACTGCAGCAGAATTGCCCGCTGCAGGTGTGACTCTGGGCATAGGGCACCGCCTCGAAGGTGGAGACCATCAGCCCCAACACCCTCATGCAAAATCAGAGAGGACCACCGCTGGGACAGCAGGGCCCGCATGGCAACTTGGAGCGTCATCACCTTGGCGGCAGGGAGAAATACCTTTGCCCGTTCCGTGTCCAGGACCAAGCCCAGATATTCCAACCGGCGCAACAGAGTCAGTACCAACTTCGGAAGGTTGATCACTCAGCCGAAGTCCCGCAGGAAACCGAGGGTGATGTCCACACTGTGCCTCAAGGTCGTCGAGATGTGCCACCAATGCTATGCCCCTCTGCCACAGCAGAGCCAGCACTGGGGCTAGGAGCTTGGCGAAGACCCGCAGGGCTGAGGCCAGACTGAACGGAAGGGCCACAAACTGGTAGTGGAGATCCCCTACCGCAAAGCGCAGAAAGCGCTGGTGGCGCACATATGGGCACGTGCAGATACGCGTCCTTGATGTCCAAGAAGTCTCCCTGACAAAGCGCCACCACCACAGAGCGGACAGATTCCATTCTGAATTTCCGCACCTCACAAAGAGGTTGAGAGCCTTCAGGTCCAATACAGGCCTGACCCCATCTTTTTTTCAGAACCACAAAAAGATTTGAATAAAAACCGCGGAAACGTTCCACAGAGGGGACCGGAACAATCACCCCCTGATGGAGCAGGACTTGCAGGGCCCCAAACAGGGCCTGCTGTCGCCAGGGGGAAAGCCTAAGATTGGAGGTGAAGAACCTGTCCGGGGGCTGGGTACGGAACTTTATCTTGTACCCGGACGAAACCACCTCGCGCACCCAGATATCCGAGATGCGAGAGGTCCACCCTTCTGCGAACCGCAAGAGCCGTCCCCCCACCCGAACAACGGGCGGGGCGACCCATCATGCGGAGGACGACTTCTCCGCCTTCTTGGCCTTACGCTGCCAGGGACGGTTCTGACCCCCCGCGGAGGCCTTAGCGGGCTGAGGGACCTTGTTCGAGGCACGTGGCGCACGAAAAAAACCTCTTGAGTAGGGAAGGAATGGCCCGCCCTACTCCGGGGCTCCTTGCCCCTTCTAGGCTCCAGGAGGAACGTACTCTTAGCGGGCTGAGCCTATTAGGCTCTAATGAAGAGGGTTCGCCCTGGAAACGCGTCAGCCTGGCCATACAGACACCGTCTGGTCTCTCTGCTGAGGCGTGGTGTGTCTACTCTGTTGGAGGTGTATTTATTCCAATGCCTTGTCACTTGCTCCGTTTGTGAGTATATGGATTTTATTTAATATTTTTAATAAATACTTTTTAATGGTATTGCATGAGGTCGGTGCGCCCTTCTTGTTTGTGTTCGCTCTTCAGTGTATTTGGATTCCCATGATCCGGAAGGGGGGCAGAAAGACCACAAGGTGCTAAGTTACCACCATGTTCACAGAAACCACATATTGAACTGAGTGCCCTTGCTATAATATGTAACATCTGGTAGACGTTCTTGAGCGCAGGAGTTTTTTGTTTTTCTCGAACTGCAGATCCCAGCAGGAAGCCAGGTCCTACTCCTTGCACTAGGCAGAAAAAACTGAGTTGCTGAGCAGGGCAGGGGGGGTTATGCCTAGTGAGGACTGCCCCCTGGGAGGGGCTGTGCCTGCTTTTAGCTGAACTACGTTCTGCCTAGTCCACTCCTAGTGAAAGGTGCATAAACCCACATGTCAATAAGAGGCTGCGTCCGTTAATGAACGAAAGCGAAAAATGATAAAAATCTTGTTTGAGGACAATGTCGCACGACTGCGCAATTGTCATTCAAAATGCGACAGCGTTGAAAGCCTAAAATTGGTCTGGGCAGGAGGGGGGTTTAAGTGCCCAGTAAGGAAGTGGCTGACAACTTTAATAATATTAACATAAAGCATATCAGTACTTATTAGTGCCCATCAGTAGAGTCCCATCAGGGCAGCCTATCAGTGCCCACCAGTACAGTCCCATCAGTGCAGCTTATCAGTTCCACCTCATCAGTGGCCATCAGTGCAGCCCATCATTGGCCATCAGTGCAGCCTCATCAGTGCTCATCAATTCAGCCTATCATTGCCCATCAGTGCAGCACAGCATTGCCCATTACTGCAGTGTATCAGTGCCCATTCGTGCAGTATTTAATGGCCCATCAGTGCAGTGTCAGTGCAGCCTATCACTGCCAATCAGTGCAGTCTCATTCCCCATCAGTGCAGCCTATCATTCCCCATCAGTGCAGACTATCACTCACCATCAGTTCAGCGTATGATTGCCCATAAAAGCACAGCCTCATCATCAGTGCCCAGCAATCATGGAGGAATCTGGAGGATCAGGCAGTCATATGACACAGAGTGCGGTTTTCCCACTGAGATGCAGCTTGTATATGAATAGCCGGGTGCTGGCAATTGATGTCCCGCCTCCTAGACCGATCCAGGAGGCGGGACTACATTTGTCAGTGGCCGGCTATTCATATACAAGCCGCGTCTCATCGGGAGAACCCTGCTCTGTGTCATACGGCTGCCCGATCCTCCTGACAGGTTCCTGGCCGATTGCTTCTGGCAGAAGCGGTGCAGTCTTTTATTACAGGGCATCAGAGCGGCCCTAGGGGGGCAGGGAGTCCCCCCTCCGTGACGCTCTGATGGCCACACTGCTTCTGATCAGCCAGGAACCTGTCAGCTCAATCCGCCCCTGCTCCACTGCTCGCCCTACACTAATTTTCACTCGCCAAATGTAAGCAGGCTAGTGAAAATTTTGAGGGCTGGTCTATACTCAACATTACTCAGGTCTTTACATACAGTTTCTTTGTTTTGATTTTTTTACTGACAGACTGTGTCAACAAGTTCCTGAATAGACATCAGTAAATTATTACGCCCGTGTGCAACTGGCCTTTCCTGGCAATTCTTAACTGGCAGTTCCATGCAGCCTATATGCTATGGGTACATAGGCTTTGAAGCATAAGATGGATCATGATGGCTCCTTGGCACCACTAATCTGGTCAGGGCCCGGATCTGAAACATCGAACTGTTGGGTTTGGCGATGTCTCTTTTTGCTGAGCCACTTGGAGTGCTGGACAGCTCCCTGGATGATTCCTTGAAGTATCCTGCCTTGAACTTTGTGTTGAACCTTAAACCCTTTGCTCCTCCCATGAACTTTCTAGTTAAGTCACGCCTTTGCACTTCCTGTTCGCTAGATTATCACGCTCCCTCCAAACAATATCTCGCTCTTGTTAGTCCTGCTGCCATCTGTATCATTGCTATCATTCCATTACCCATCCTTGACTTGCTCCTCGACTACACTTTTTCTTGGTCCCAACCTGCCACCACTTAATCCTGAACTTTGGCTTGTTTACGGACTACACTTCTGCTCATCTCTACCTACTAAGATTGCCACTGGATCCCAGCTTTCTCAGCCCCCAATAGGGCGATCCTGAGGACCATGACCATCTCCACCATCAGGAGCTCTGGTGAACACTGCTTAGTACTTAAGACTCCACAACTCAGGTGAGACTGTCATCTGCCAGAGTGACCTTCTGTATTTATCCAGCTGGTCAGTAGGTGCCTCACTGCTGCTATTGTTACTGGTCTTTAGAGACTTTGAGGGAGAGGTTTGGGGCACTATACGGAACATTTCTTTTCTTCATATGTATCTAATATCTGCTCTACCTCCGCCCCCCCCCCCCCGCCCACCCAGT
>BLSH010049450.1:55227-65925 GCA_018402905.1 Glandirana rugosa
AAAAAATTTAAATAAAAGGTTTTTTTTTTTTTAATTCATTTACACAAAAAAAAAAAAAAACAAAACAAAAAATGTATGCCAGTTGTCACGTCATTTCGCCGCAGGATACTGAACACACCGCCACTAGTCTCTATGACTGACCACTGTCATACATTTTTTTTAGGAAAAACAAAAAAAAAAAAAAATGTAAAAGCAAACGAAAAAGAATGCTATAAATAAAAAAATGTAATACAGTAGTCTCATCAAGTCACAGTGATATCACACATTATACATCATACACACACACACACACAAATACATACACACTACTATTACTACATATTACACACTATAGTGACACTGAACTACTCTGATGACATAATGTAAAAAAATAAATATCGTAAGAAAAAGCAAACGAAAATGTAAAAAAAAAAAAAAACAAAAAGGATTTTTTTTACATACTGTCACCAGTCAGTATCTCTGATCACCGCCACACAAGTCATAGGACGCCGCTTTACTGCACTGTTGACCGTATGTAAAAAACAAAACAAAAAAAAAAAAAAACACATTTACTTAATTTTTTTTTTTTTGGAAAATAAATTTAAAAAAGTGAGAAAAAAAGCCTCTTACTAAATACCTTGGACTGTCCACATTCCAAAAAGGGGTCATTTGTATTGTCTTGCCATTTTAGGGCCTCAAGAAAGGAGATAGGCCATCAGTACAACAGGACTGATCAATTTTCAAATATATATACCATAGTTTGTAGCAGAATACATTTTGGTCTAAATTTATGAAGAAAAGTGATCTTATTGGATAGATTTAACAAAGTAGAATATCTAGGGTTTTTTTTTCAAAATTTTTAGCAAAAGAATAAAAAAAACCCAGTGGAAATTAAAATACCACCAAAGGAAATCTCTATTTGTGTGAAAAAAATGAATTTGGGTGCAGTGTTGCATGACCACGCAAACTGCCAGTTAACCACTTCAGATCCTTAGGACGTCCTCGGATTTCAGTGGTGATATCTCAATGATGCCGGCACCTGCAGGCATCATTGAGGTATCGTTTTTTTCCTCAGGCGATTCCCATCACCGTAAGAACAATCATAGCGGCAGGTCAGCCGTTTGATCGTTCTTACAGGCGGCGGGAGGGGGGGGGGATCCTCCGGTGCTTCTCCCGGCTCACCTGAGCGATCGGTGACCGGGAGAAGGAATCGCCTGCCGCCGGATCTTGAAGCCAGAGATTTCCGAGAGACAGATGTCCCTCGGTCATCTCTATTGCTCTCGGAGGCCCGGGCGCTCGTCGTGACGTCACTTCCGGGTCTCCGAAGTAAACAACAGCCGTTAAAGGGGAAGGAAAGCCTGAGATCGTCTGTTTTTATTTTTCTGATCTCAGCCTTTCCAGCCTGTAGAGACCCTGCATCTGTCCATAAAGAGGACCTGTCACTCACTTTTCCTATTACAAGGGATGTTTACATTCCTTGTAATAGGAATAAAAGTGATCAAAAAAAAAAAAAAAAAAAGTGAAAGTGTAAAAATAAAAAAAAATAAAAGTAAAATAAGAAATAAATAATAACTTTTTTTTTAAAGCGCCCCGTCCCTGCGAGCTCGCGCACAGAAGCGAACGCATACGTAAATCGTGCCCGCATATGTAAATGGTGTCCAAACCACACATGTGAGGTATCGCCGCGTGCGTTAGAGTGAGAGCAATAATTCTAGCCCAAGACCCCCTCTGTAACTCAAAACACCTAACCTGTAAAAATTTTTAAAGCAGCGCCTATGGAGATTTTTAATAACCAAAGTTCGGTGCCATTCCACAAGTTTGCGCAATTTTAAAATGTGACATGTTGGGTATCTATTTACTCGGCGTAACATCATCTTTCACATTATGAAAAATAATTGGGCTAACTTTATGGTTTCGTTTTTTTTTAATTCACGAAAAATCGCTGCGCAAATACCGCATGACATAAAAAGTTGCAACAACCGCCATTTTATTCCCTAGAATCTTTGCTAAAAAAACATATATAATGTTTGGGTTCTGAGTAATTTTCTAGCAAAAAAATTACGATTTGTACATGTAGGAGAGGAGTGCCAGAAATGGCCCGGATATGAAGGGGTTAAAGTAGCGCAGTGCTGAATAGCAAAAAATGCTGTGGTCACAAAGGGGGTAAAACCTTCTGGAGGTCAAGTGCTTATACCCCTATTTAATACACATGAATGGGGCCACAGAGAAAAACATAATGACAGTAAAAGAAAAGTGTCCTATGGTAAAAAACTAGATTTACTCACACTGGGCAACATATTGTGCCACAGTTGCCAAGCACAGTTTATATCCTGATCATATAGGAAAAGCCCACTGCCCAACTTCCTGCTTACTAGGTATCAAAAGTTATAAGTAGAAACATTTAAAAAAGTAGCAACTATGTGGGCACTCCACAGCACAGTATAGCTGAGCAAGTCTAAAGCCTAGTACAGGCGGTCCATTAGTTACAAACATCCGACTTACAAACGGAGGTAGACAACAGGAAGTGAGAGGAAATCTCCCCCTAGGAAGGGAAATTCACTCCTGTAGGAGTTATTATGGGAAAAAGGTTACCCCTTCCCTATGCCATCCAAAAAGTTCAAAAATTGTTTTTTTGGCTGAAGCTACACTTAAAAAATGTACCTGTTCCGACCTACAAACAAATTCAACGTATGAACAAACCTACAGTCCCTATCTTGTTTGTAAGCCTGTACACAATGCGATTTTTTTTTTTCCATTCAACCCAGTGGGCGTAACGTAAAAAAAAACTAACAGCTCACTGCAGCTCAGAGCTGCTGTACTATTGTATCCCCCCCACTTCAACACACTCAGTCAGTGCTCTCGTCGGACGGCAGACCTTTTTCGATCATGCCCCTTTGACTGAAGCTGGCTTCTGTGCGACCAGCTGCAGTACACACAGGCCGAATGTCGCTTGCTTCCTAATAAACGGGCTGATGTGTCTCCCAACATTTGGCCGTGTGTACTAGGCTTAAGGGGGGGTGGGACCTATGAATTTTCATTCCTGCACCTCATGTGTCAATCATACTAATGCAATGGTGGTCACAGTGGAACATCATTCTAGATGGTTTGCCTAGGAGATCAGCTTATCTCCACATAAGCAGCATGTGCAGAGAAAAAGATATTGAGATGGAATTGTTAACAGATTAGATTTAGAGATCTAAACAGCTCTGTGATCTTCTAGAAATATTAGAAAAGCTTATGCAGGCCTGTAGTGATACTGCTAAAATATAGAGCAGATTTTCCTTACCTGGCATTTGGGGTAAGACTGCGCATCACATGAGTAAGAGAACTGAGGGCCAGGGCTCCAGAGCGTTTAACCAGCAATGAGTTCTCATAGGATGTCTCTTCCACATAGGAGTTGTATGTTGTAGTTTCATACCACAGCCAATTATACAGGCTTTGCTTTGACTGATCCCACACTAAAAAACAAACAAAAAAAAAAACTACTATGCATATTCAAGTGCAGGATTTTTCTTCAATACGAAAGACATTTCAGTATTATAAGGAAGGTTAAAGTGGAACTGCACTGCATCTGAGCACCACAAACCAAAACAGCGATTGAATTCATTTTTAATATTAAAAGCAAATCTAGTCATGTCTGCATGCCTTCTTTTGCTAAGAAATCACTTTGAAAAACACTCCTTAGCATTTCTGGTCAGTCATCTTGAGTACAGGCAAATGATTATTGTAGCATTTACATCTTGGAATCCATCTGCCTTTGGCTCAGGCATGCAGGCAGGAGGGTGTGCATAGCTGAGAAAGTTACTCGCCCCCTCCTGAAATGTAGGATATAACTTGCTTAGGCCTGGAGACCCAAAAGTAGGAGAAGAAATGTTATAAAAAAAAAAAAAATGTTTGACACAAGGGTCCCACTCTCCTCTATGGGGAGATTGGATGAGAACGAACCGCCTGTCCATTGTCATCCGATGCCATCTGATCCGATCCTCCAGACGGATGGAAAAAAGGGATTTTATTAAAACTTACCGTAAAATCCTTTTTTCTTTTACGTTCACTGACAGACGCAGCCCTTCATTTGACAAGTGGGGATGTCCCAAAGCTGTGTCAGTCAAGAGGGTTGGGTAAACAACTGTACCCAACGGAGTCCTCTTAGGAAGCACCAGCCACGCCTACACCGCCGCCTGCAAAACTTTGCGGCCAAAAGGCAGCATCCGCGGATTCTGAAATATCCACTTTGTAAAACTTAGTAAACGTGTGCACTGAGGTCCAAGTAGCCGCCTTGCACACCTGTGACACCGAAGCCTGGTGTCTGAAAGCCCAGAAAGTGCTAACTGCCCTGGTGGAATGAGCCGTGACTGGAAAAGGGGGTACCTTGCCCCAAACAGTATACGCATGGGTCACGGTCTGTCTGATCCAACGGGAAACAGTAGCCGACGAGGCCGCCAACCCTTTGTGCGGTCCTTCCGTCAGCACAAACAATGCATCAGACTTCCGAAAATAAGCTGTAGCCACCAAATACACCCGCAAAGCCCTCACCACATCCAAAGAATGTAAATCAAATTCCTTGGCATGCGACGGGTGCGGACATAATGAAGGAAGAACAATATCCTCATTAATGTGAAAAGAGGAGACCACCTTCGGTAGAAACGAAGGAGAAAGTCGCAAGACCGCCTTGTCCTTATGAAGGACCAAGTAAGGAGACTTACAGGGCAACGCTGCCAACTCAGACACCCGCTTAGCGGATGTAATGGCCACCAAGAAAGCCACTTTTAGCGACAGGAATTGTAGGGGAATCCCTGATTTTCACAAATGGCGGTTTCTGCAGTACAGAAAGTACCAAATTCAAATCCCACGGCGCCAAATGGCGACTGTATCTGAGGAGCCACATGGCGTACACCCTGTACAAATGTACGTATCAACAAATGTGACGCCAAAGGCCGTTGAAAGAGAATCGCCAGAGCTGAAATCTGACCCTTGAGAGTACTCAATGCCAACTTGTTATCCAGGCCCTGCTGCAAAAAAGCCAGCACCCGGGACACAACGTAAGAGCGGGGATTCCAACCCCCCACCTCGCATCAGGCAATATAGGCCTTCCAGGTGCGATGATGAATCTTGCGCGAAGTACACTTGCGCGCCTTAAGCATGGTAGGGATCACGGAGTCAGAGACGCCCCTATTCCTCAGCACCTGGGACTCAATAGCCAAGACGTCAAAGCCAGGTGCAGGATGGGTCCCTGTGACAGCAGATCTTCTCGCAGCGGCAGACGCCAGGGAACATCTGTCACCATCCGCACCACGTCGATGTACCAATCCGGAGCTACCAGGATTGTCGGGATTCCCTCCGCTTCTTCCCTGCGCAGGAGCCGATACCGACCCCAAAGCGCTACCAACGCGTCCGTGGCGGCCGCCAACGGGTCCCTTGATCTGCACACGAAGGTCTGCACCTTGTGATTGAACCTGGATGCCATGAGGTCCACGTCTGGCGTGTCCTACTTGTTGCAAATCTGTCGGAACACCTCTGGATGTAGGGACCATTCCCCCTGATCCAGTGTCTGGCGACTGAGAAAGTCCGCCTGCCAATTCTCTACACCTGGAATGTAAATGGCGGAGATTGCCGCCACGTGAAGTTCTGCTCATTGCAGAATGAGAGCCGCTGCCGAGCTCCTCGTTCCGCCCTGATGGTTCACATACGCCACAGCCGTGGCGTTGTCTGACTGAACCCGAACCGGGAGGCGGCGCAGCCTTACCGTCCAGTGGGAGAGGCAGAGCCTGATTGCCCTCAGCTCCAGCACATTTAACGGAAGGCGGAATTCCTGCGCTGACCAACGGCCCTGAGCAGACAGCTGCCCCAGGACCCCCCCCAGCCTAATAGGCTGGCGTCCATCGTGACTATCAACCAATTCAGGGGGAGGAAGACTTCCCCAACGTTTGAGCCGGGACCCGAAGCGACCAGGTCAACGGTCCTCTGGTCTGATGATCCAATCTGATCAGCTGGTCCAGGGACAGCGGAGACTTGTCCCACCTTGACAGAATCGATCGCTGCAGGAGCCGAGTGCGACTCTGAGCGTAAGGTATCGCCTCGAAGGCTGAAACCATGAGCCCCAACACCCGCATACAGAACTGTAAGGAGGACCACTGGCGTGACAGCAGGGTTCGCACCGCTGCTTGCAGTGTTAGAAACTTGGCTGGAGGCAAGAACACTTTCGCCTGCTCCGTGTCCAGAATCAGACCCAGATATTCCATTCAACAAGACGGGGCCAACGTCGACTTCTGCAGATTGATCAGCCAGCCGAAGTCTCTCAACGAGGCCATGGTGATAGCCACATTCTTCTCCAGGGCCGAAGCAGACTCCGCTCGCAGGAGTAAGTGGTCGATGTATGCTACCACCGCAATGCCTCTCTGCCTCAATAGTGCCAGCACCGGAGCCACCAGCTTGGTGAGCTAGGAGCCAAGGCCAGACTGAAGGGAAGTTGACAATGTAGATCCCCCACCGCAAAGCGCTGGTGCCGGGGACAAATGGGAACAAGGAGATACGCATCCCTGATATCCAGAGACGCCATGAAATCCCCTTGGTGCAGGGCGGCCACGACCGATCGGACAGATTCCATCCGGAATTTTAGCGCCTTCACAAAGTGGTTTAGCGCTTTTAGGTCCAGAACTGGCCTGACCCCACCCTCTTTGGGCACCACGAAGAGGTTTGAATAGAAGCCGCGGAACCTTTCCAACGGAGGTACCGGCACAATCACCCCTTGTTCGGAGAGCGTCTGAACAGCCCTTAGGGGAGCCTCTCGACGCCCCTGAGGGAGTCTCAAGTTCGATGGGAAGAACATGTCTGGGGGTAGAGTGCTGAACTCTATGCTGTATCCTGAGGACACCACTTCCTGCACCCACCGGTCGGAAATGCGGGCAGTCCACCTGTCTGCGAACTCGGGTGGGGGCAACCCATCATACGGAGGAGGACTTTTCCTCCGTCTCTTCGCTCTTGCGCTGCCAGGGCCATTTACCGGACCCCGAGGCAGACTTGCCGGGCCTTGAGCCCTTGCCCGCTGCACCGGCGCACGAAAAAACCTCTTCTGACCCGAAGAAGCAGGGCCCTAGTTACGGCGGAATTCCCGCAGCCTGGGCTCCGGAAGAAAGGTACTCTTCCCCCCGGTGAAATCCTTAATGATTTCATCCAATCGTGCCCCAAAGGGCCGACCACCCTGAAAGGGAAGGTCCGTAAGGCCCTTTTAGACGTGTGGTCCCCCGACCAACAGCGTAACCACAGCACCCGTCTGATAATTACTGCAAAAACAGACATCTAGACAGCATGGGAAACAGGTCCAAGGCTGCGTCACACAGGTACCGAAGACCCTATAGCAGCTGGTCCGTCCGCTGTGAAGCCTCAGGCGAGCACCCGCAGCTCAACTCGTTGTGCAACTCAGTTGCACACTCGGTAAGAGATGGCTGACGCCAGAGCTGGTCTCATGGCAGTCCCCGCAACCAAGAACAGTGCCTTGGATACCGCCTCCGCCCGCCTATCGGCCGGATCCGTAAAAGAGGGAGACCCCTCCAATGGGATGGTCGTTGCCATATTCAGGCGAACCACCGGAGGGTCCACTGTGGGGGATGCCTACTTCATCACAAAAACTATCCTCAAAGGGATAGCGTACAGCGAAACGTTTGGGCAAAGAAAGGAATTCTGTGGACGCTGCCATTCCTTGTAGACAGGCTGATCAAAAATTGATCATAAGGGCATGCCCTGGGGGTCCGTGACGGTCTAACGACCCACAGACGTATGACGCCTCCTGCGACTCCCCGCCTGGTCCAGTCGCAAGGACGCACGGAGATCGGTGATCAGGGAGGCCACCAGCGCCTTTTCGCGCGCCACCCAGGCCCCCTGGTCTTCCTCACTGTACAATGGCTCCAGCTCACCCTCTGAGAGCACCAGCACGGAACCCCCTGGAAAAAGAAGCCCCCCAAAATGGGCGTCAGTTGATCCAGGGGGACCACAGGCCCCAGCGCAGCCTGCGCTTCTGCCGCTCCCTCCAGGGAAGAACCTGCAGGCTCAAACGGCATTATGCCACCAGAGCTCTACATAGGAGACCCACCACCGCCCACAGAACGACCGGGATAATGCCCAGGAGGACTGTGCCCACCACTGCCGACACCCCAGGAGGACCAGCTATACTTGCTGTTCTGTGCCCCTCAAGCGCTGTCCCAAAAGGATGCTGACCGCCACTAGCCCCGCTGCCTTTACCGATATCAGGAGAGGAGAGAGATAAAAACGGCATCGCATGCACGTTTTACTTCCAGGCCGACACCTCAAACATGGCCGTCGGGCGGACACAAGAGGCCAAAACACGCCTGTACAAGCTGTGACTATGGCAATATGGCCACCGCAAAATGGCCGCGGCTACGGCAAAATGGCGGCAATCCGCTGAAAAATGGCGGCGGGAAAACGCAGGCAGTCGAGCACGGGGTGCGGCGCGGGGGGTAGGGAGAAAAAAACAGTGACCATAACGCGTCCCTGAAACCCTCCACCGGATAGCCCCAAAATCAGCCAGTCACCCGGCAGCCCCCTTCCGCACCCCCGGGGGGGGAAAGAGCGGAGTCACTCACCACTCCGACAGGCGCAGCGGGTAGCCACCTGGACGTAGACTTTTCTCCCATCGCAGGGAGGGATGCTGCCGGCCAAACGTGCCCTCGGACGCGAGCACATTTCACCACTGACATCCGCTGCTCCATAACAGTGAATGGAGGCTCCAATCAGGTCCACCTGAAAAACTGACAGGCAGACCTGATCGGAAAGTCTGTGTGAAAGGGGCGGAAATATGATGAACTTTCCTATTTACTAATGATAGCAGTATAAAGATTAAAAATAATCAATGCTGATTGAGAGAGTGAAGTTTCACTTTAAAATTAATGTCTAGAATAGAACATGTTAAATTTCTGAAAAACGAGTTGAAGATCTTCTGATCACAGATTTTGCTGACAATGAAGACTTAAAGTGTTACTAAACCCACAACAGTAAAATCAGTGTGGAACCTAAAGGGTTAATCCTCTGGATTGTGTATAAAGGCTGTTTAATCCTTTCTCTCTGATCCCCCTCCTCTTTAACCACTCACTTCAAGACCAAGCCTCTTTTTGAGATTCAGTGTTTACAAGTTAAAATCAGGTTTTTTTTTTGCTATAAAACGACTTAGAACCCCCGACACTATATATTTATTTCGAGCACCCTAGGGAATAAAATAGCGGTTGTTGCAATACTTTATGTCACACTGTATTTGAGCAGCGGTCTTACAAGGAAATTCAGTTTTTTAAGTTAAAATATAAGACAACAGTAAATTGAGCCCAAATGTTTTCCATATTGTGAAAGATTATGTTATGCTGAGTAAAATGATACCCAACATGTCGGCAACCTTTAAAGATTCCTACAGGTTACCAGTTTTGAGTTACAGAGTAGGTCTAGAGCTAAAATTATTGCACCAAGGATCGCAGCGATACCTCACATTTGTGGTTTTAACACCGTTTTCATATGCGGGAGGGACTTACATATGCAGCTGCTTCTGTGAGCGAGCTCGACGGGACAGGGCGCTTTAAATTTTTTTTATTTTACTTTTTATTTTTACACCGTCCTTTTAAAAAAAAAAAAAAAATCACTTTTATTCCTATTACAGAAAATGTAAACATTCCTTGTAATAGAAAAAAGCATGCCAGGACTTCCTAAATATGAGATCTGGGGTCAAAAAGACCTCAGATCTCATATTTACACTTAAATGCAATAAAAAAAAGACGACACTTCAATTAAAAAAAAAAAAAAAAAAGTCTCCTTTAAGAGCTATGGGCGGAAGTGATGTTTGACGTTGCTTCTGCCCTGCAATGCTATGGAGCCGAGTGGACGGTATCTTCCGCTCACAGGCAGTGGGGGGGGGGAACGGACCCGATAGTCTCTGCTGCTACCAGCGGGTCCGGTAAGTGGTGGAGATGATGGGAAAGTGGCGGGGGCGGTGAGGGTGGTTGGGGGTTCTCACAATGAATCCGCAGCAGAGACCACTTTTATCAGAAAGCTGTCCGTCCGCCGTTTAAAAAAAAATACCGGGTTTATGGTAGCTATTTGCTACCATGGCAATGGTATTGAACTGCAAAGTACCGCCGTATAATGACGGCGGGCGGTCCGGAAGTGGTCAACTGACTCCAACCCATCTTGGGACAGAACAGAGAATTAGGAGTCAGGCTGCAAATGCTCAGTTTGCTGTGTATTGCTAGAGAGTTGTTTTTTTTTTTTTCTCCTTGGAAGAGGGCTTCTTTACAATGACCACAGTACTCAATGACATTGGCTGTATGTTTGGGGTCGTTTTCCTTTTGCAGAATAAATTTGGGGCCATTCACACACCTCCCTGATGGTATGGCATGATAGATAAAGACCTGCCTGCATTTCTCAGCATCGATCCTGACCAAATCTCCAACTCCATTTCCAGAGATGCAGCCCCAAACTTGCAAAGAACCTCCACCATGTTTCACTGTTGCCTAGGGTTGCCACCTGTACGGGATTCACCTGGACAGTACGGGTTCTGCATCATCTGCCCGGTTTTCAGGTTGCCTGAAACCCGGACAGACCATTCAGGCAGGGGGAGCTGCAGTAGCATAGCTGCCACTGTGTAGACAGCATTACTTTTAAATACACACACACTGTGCTGGTGTGTATGGTGGAGTCGGAAGCTCCTTTCTGTGTACCCCCCCC
>BLSH010049502.1:6640-20282 GCA_018402905.1 Glandirana rugosa
GGGACGTGGAGACCTGGGGAAAAGTAATGTGTCGGGGGACGTGGAGACCTGGGGAAACGTAATGTGTCTAGGGACGTGGAGACCTGTGGAAATGTAATGTGTCTGGGGACGTGGAGACCTGCAGGGGGCTGTGTAATGAAAAGGGGTCCAGAGGTGCAGGGGGCTGTGTAATGAAAAGGGGTCCAGAGGTGCAGGGGTCTGTGTAATGTAAAGGTGTCCAGAGGTGCAGGGATCTGTGTAATGCAAAGGGGTCCAGAGGTGCAGGGGGCTGTGTAATGAAAAGGGGTCCAGAGGTGCAGGGGGCTGTGTAATGAAAAGGGGTCCAGAGGTGCAGGGGTCTGTGTAATGTAAAGGTGTCCAGAGGTGCAGGGGTCTGTTCAATGTAAAGGGGTCCAGAGGTGCAGGGGCTTGTGTAATGTAAAGGGGATGTTGAGGAGCACCTCCCAAACCACCCCTCTACCTACTTTTCCTAGGCGATGGGTATTGGTAATCGGTATCAGTGCTATCGGTGCAACTCTGGTGCCGACCATTCTCTAGCGTTCCCAACAACCAGAGGTGGGAGACTCTAATGGCGCTCTCTGTTTTTTCTTTCAGAATTATGGAAAGTACCCGGAGGATCATTCTTCCAGAATCCACTTACAGGCATCTTCTCGGGTGTAAGAATGAGATCACCGACCTCTTCCTCAGGAAGTTCAGTTGTGTGGTGGAGTTGAGCGGCCCTGAGCCCAGCAAATCTCACACTGCATCAGTCAAGGCTGAAAAAGTTTATGAGAAGAGAACCTTGGGGGGCCCTGTGGTCAGTGTATGGAAGGGCGACCTCACTAAGCAGGACGCTGATGTTGTGGTGAATGCCGCTAATGAACAACTGGATCATGCCGGGGGGTTGGCCCGTGCCTTGGTGGAAGCCGGAGGACCAATCATTGAAAGTGACAGCAAACACTACATTAAGACCAAAGGAGACCTAAAAACCGGAGAGTGCGCAGTGACACGCGCCGGCAATCTCCCCTGTAAGCGTCTAATTCACGCTGTGGGTCCGGTGTGGTTCAATGATACAGCCGCTAAATGTAACTTTGAGCTTGCTGAATGCATTAAGAATGTGTTGAATTATATGAATCAGAACAAGGAATACAAATCTGTGGCCATCCCAGCCGTGAGCTCCGGGATCTTTGGGTTTCCTGTCCAACAATGTGCAGATATTATTGTGGAGACCATTCGTAAATTCTGTTACACTGCAACACCTTCCCACCTAAAGGAAATCCGACTGGTGAATAACAACGACCCGGCTATCCAAGCCATGAAGTCGGCCTGTGAAAAGTCTTTTGGGCGAAGTGATGACCTCAGTGGAGCCACATCAGCTCCCCCTGATGAATCGGGGCCAATGACACGCAGCAAAAGCTCTAAATCACAACCCTCACCAATGGCGTCCAGCTATAAGGAAGCTCTTATGCAGCCCTCAGCACACAGACCCTCTACAGAGATGTCACAGCCAATCACCATCAATGGATTAACCCTTCACCTGACACATGGACTGATAGAGGAACAGAAGGTAAGTCCATCATATGTCTCTTCCCATCCATCTCTATATATGATGAATACCGGCATACATGCTACTACAAAGTAGAAACTTTTCCTTGCTGTCTTTTTTGATAACACGAAAAGATTTCATCTGCCGTTCTCTTCTGGATTGCTGTGGTTGGGCTCTGGGGTTTGTAAAAGCAAACCCCTTGTAAGGCCTGGTTCACACCAATGCGGTTTATCACTTTTGCAGAAACACACTACAGTCCAATGGTTTCCTATGGGTCACGCTCACACCTGTGTGTTTTTAACCAGTGCTTGTTTAGCAAAGAGTCAGGGACTTTGCCCACAGCAAGTTGCGTTTTTGGTTCCATAGACTTCAATAGAAACGCAGCAGAAATGCATCAAAAACCTTCCTCCCAAAATGCATGTGAAAAAAAAAAACACACAGGGAAAGCGCATAAACTGCAACCTGCATTGGTGTGAACCTAGTCTAAAGCCCAGCTGAGCTTTTCGTTTAAATCAGCTAAATACATTGCCGGTGCATCAAAACAAGAATTATACAGTCTTAGTTTGATTTTCTAAGAAAGCATGTTTCCTGCCAGCATGCTGCAGAAAAGGACCCTTGCTCTGTGTGGAAGCATTGGTCTCTCTGCAACGGCCCGATGCGCCCCCTGCTGAATCAGACCTCTACAGCTCTGCAATCATCAAACATGAGGATTTCTGTCGATCGCCGAGGTCTAGCTCTGACTCCAGTCTGGCTGCATTGGACCTCTGAAGAGAGACCACTGCTTCCACACGGAGAACAAGAGTTCTTCTCATCCACAAGATGGCCGTATAATAACCAACAATACAGAAGTTAATAAGAATGGCTTATAAAAATAACTATATCAATATTAACATAATGTGTAACAGTGTTACAGTTCTAGATAAGATTCCGACACCGGGCTCTGGATACACGGTGAATCACATGTACACAGCTTAAACACATGACTTACATTGCAGCCTTAATAATAGAATTTGCTTTGACTCTTTTGCAGACAAGGATTATCGTGAACTCGGTCTCCTCTAATCTGGACCTAAATGCTGGAGCGATCTCAAAAGCAATTGCCTCCAAGGCCGGGTATGAATTACAGCAGGAAATCAAAAAACAAAGCAGTTACCTTCGTACCATGATCCCCACCAGGGGCTACAGGCTGCCCTGTGATTTTGTCTACCATGTCATTTTACCGTTTGTTTCTTCAGCAAACTATCAGTATGCTCTGCAGGTAAGTGCCTCCATTCATTTCTCCATCCTTCTCTGCAAGAAACAAAAACTGCAAATTCTCTATAGAAGAGGCCTCTATGGGAAAGCAATGATGACTCCTCCACACTGTTCCCTTCTCATTCAGGGTAGCAATGGGGCTCATTTATGATGGACGGAGAATATCGCTCTCTGCTCTGCTTTATACTCCGGTCCTAATACCACAGCCTGAATTTTTATAAAAGTTAATATAATGTGGGGTGCGGTATTGAACCTGCAATACCTCAGAGGCCTCCTGTGCTTAAAGCGGTTGTATCCCCAAAAAAAAAAACAACAAACCTGCAAGACAAAGGCATATAATGAGCTAGTAAGCACTGCATACTAGCTCATTATGAAATACTCCCCTTAGAACGAAGATCCGTCAGGGCTGCTCGGTCCCCGCAGAGGGAGCTGCCATCTTCCCTTCGCGGATCCTTCCGGGTACGCGGCTCTGGCACTGTGAGTGGCCGGAGCCGCAAGACGTCACTCCCGCCCATGCACACAGGAGCCCGTCTTTCCGGCAAGGTCCGGCGCTATGAGCCGGGGACATCACCGCGCTGTGACGTCAGTGGCTGCTTGCAGTGGGAATATCTCCTAAACCGTACAGGTTTAGTAGATATTAATTCTACCTACAGGTAAGCCACCTTTATAGGTCGTATTATAGACTTAGCTGTAGGTAAAAATTTACATTTTAAGGGATACAACCGCTTTAATGCAGATGAGAGCTCAGTACTTGGAGGTCGGGTCATCTGACCAAGCTTGTTCATTTTGTGAGCACCACCAGCTTCAGAGTCCCAGAATACACATTTCTAAAGTATATCACTGGGCAGGAATACCAAATGCCAGGAAGGTGCGGTGAGGGGAGAGGCTGGTATCAGAGCCAGATACACACAGATTACATACACCTCAAACATTAGAGCGAGAGCAATAATTCTAGCACTAGACCTCCTCTGTAACTCTAAACATGGAACCTCTAAAAAAATTTAAGGCCTCATACACACGGGGTCTGCAAAAAAATAAGCAAAACGCCGGGCCTGACATCAGCGAAAAAATTGCCATTTTACTCTGCGTTTTGCATTGACGTCAATGCACGTTTTTTAACGCTGGGTTTCAGCGGCGTTTTCTGCCTCTATTCAAAATCAATGGTTCCCTATGGGAGCCCATTGATTTGATTAGAAGCCGCACCACAAGTTGGATCACAATGATCCGACTTGTGACGCGACTTATGTGCTAGGGGTCTTAAAGGGGAACCCCCGCAAAAAATTTGCGCGTGGTTCCCCCTCAAAGGGCATACCAGGCTCTTCGATCTGGAATGGATTTTAAGAGGAAACCCCACGCCGAAAAAAACGGCGTAGGGTCCCCCCCAAAACCAGACCCTTATCCAAGCACGCAGCCTGGCCGTCCAGGAAAGGGGGTGGGGACGGGCGAGCGCCCACGCCCCCTCCTGGACCATACCAGGCCGCATGCCCTCAACATGGGGAGTATGGGTGGTTTGGGGCATGGGGGGCACTGCCCCCCCCCACCCCAAAGCACCCATACTCCCCATGTTGATGTGGACAAGAGCCTCTTCCCGACAACCCTGGCCAGTGGTTGTCGGGGTCTGCGGGCGGGGGTTTATCAGAAACTGGAAGCCCCCTTTAATAAAGGGGCCCCCAGATGCCGGGCCCCCCACCCTATGTAAATGAGTATGGGGTACATCGTACCCCTACCCATTTACCTGGGAAAAAAGTGTACCAATAAAAAACACTACACAGCTTTTTAAAATATTTTATTAAATCAGCTCCAGGGTCTTCTGCTCTTTTGCGGGGTCTTCTGTCTTCTGCTCTTTTGCCGCTGTCTCCTCGGCTAGCTTCTCCCGCTGCTGCTTCTTCTCTTCTAGAGGTGTTGACTCGTCGCTCTCTTCCACTCAAATGCCGGGTCCGTGCTGCGCGGTTGCCTTATATTGACACGGGGCGGGGCCACACGATGACGACATCAGCCCCACCCTCATGATGTCACATCCTGGGGCGGGCCATCACATCACAGCCCCGCCCCAGGATGTGACATCATGAGGGTGGGGCTGATGATGACGTCATCGTGTGGCATTAGAGTGGAAGAGAGCGACGAGTCAACATCTCTAGAAGAGAAGAAGAAGCAGCGGGAGAAGCTAGCCGAGGAGACCCCGCAAAAGAGCAGAAGAGATGGGAGAAGACGCCGGAGCTGATTTAATAAAATATTTTAAAAAGCTGTGTAGTTTGTTTTTTATTGGTACATTTTTTTCCCCAGGTAAAGGGGTTGGGGTACGATGTACCCCATACTCATTTACATAGGGTGGGGGGCCTGGCATCTGGGGGCCCCTTTTATTAAAGGGGGCTTCCAGATTCCGATAAGCCTCCGCCCGCAGACCCCGACAACCACCGGCCAGGGTTGTCGGGAAGAGGCTCTTGTTCCCATCAACATGGGGACAAGGTGCTTTGGGGTGGGGGGCGCAGTGCCCCCCCCTGCCCCAAGCACCCATACTCCCCATGTTGAGGGCATGCGGCCTGGTACGGTCCAGGAGGGGGGGGGCGCTCGCTCGTTCCCACCCCCTTTCCTGGATGGCCAGGCTGCGTGCTCGGATAAGGGTCTGGTATGGATTTTGGGGGGGGACCCTACAACATTTTTTCGGCTTGGGGTTTCCTCTTAAAATCCATTCCAGATCGAAGAGCCTGGTATGCCCTTTGGGGGGAACCACATGCACATTTTTTGCAGGGGTTCCCCTTTAAGACCCCTAGCACACAAGTCGCATCATCGTGATCTGACTTGTGGTGCGGCCTCTATTCAAATCAATGGGCTCCCATAGGGAACCATTGATTTTTGAATAGAACGCCTAACGAGGCTTAACGCTATGTATAGAACGTTAAGCAACGTTATTGAGCGTTTTGCCGGCTCAGCGTCAAAAACGCCATGACGCTGCAGCTTCGGAACGCACTGGTCCCGCGTTCTAGCTACGGCTCACTAACGCCGACGCCCTCTACTGCTCAAAAACGTCAGCGTTTTTAGAGGGCCATTGAATAACATGGAGAGCTGCAAAAAACGTGGAGTTAAAAAACGCCCGTGTGTATGAGGGCTAAAGCTAAAGAGATCTTTAACCACTTACGGACCACCTGCCATCATTATACAGCAGTAATTTGTGGTTGAACACAGTTGTTATGATAGCAGATGGCTGCCATAACCCCAGTATTATTTTAACCTCTTCAGATCCATGCCATAGCCGATTGACGGGCACAGCGCAGATCTGAATTGCCAGGACACTGTCAATAGACGCCATCCCGTGCGCAAGCTGCCTGTGCGCCCTGTGATCAGAGTCTGAGACTCTGCTGATCACAGATCGTTGTAAGGGGCCGGTCCCGGCCCCTTACCACGTGATCAGCTGTCAGCCCGAGGGGGAAAAAAGCCGATCACCGGCAATAGACACAGACATCAGTCCCGCACACGGAGAGGCACTGCTGCTATGCAGTGCCATCTACCAGTGCCACCTACAGGTGAACATCAGTGCCACCTATCAGTGTGGACCAGTGCCACCTATCTATGCCCATCAGTGCTGCCCACCAGTGCCATCTATCAATGCCCACCATCTATGCCCGCCAGTGCTGTCACCTATCAGTGCCCACCAGTGCCACCTATCAATGCCCACCAGTGTCGCCTATCTATGCCCATCAGTGCTGCCCACCAGTGCCACCAACCAGTGCCCGCCAGTGCCACCAGCCAGTGCCGCCAACCAGTGCCCGCCAGTGCCACCTATCAGTGTCTTTTTTGTTTTTTTAGCAAAAATTAAAAAGCCCAGCAGTGATTAAATGTCACCAAAATAAAGCTCAAATTGCGAGAAAAAAATTATAAAAATGTCATGTGTACAGCGTTGCATGACCACTCAATTGTCATTCAAAGTGTGACAGCGCTGAAAGCTGAGAATTGGTCTGGGCAGGAGAGGGGATTAAGTGCCCAGTAAGCAAGAGGTTAAACAGCGGGCGGCCTGCTTTCTGATAAGTGGCCTCTTCTGCGGATTTGCCGCAAGATCACTTTTATCGGGGGTAGGAGAGGTGCCCACCCCCCTCCCACCGCTTTCCGGTCATCTCCGCCGCTTATCAGAGCCGTCTGTAGCGGCGGAGATGATCGGTTCCTCTCTCCTCTATGCCTGGATGCCGACTGAGGGGAAGATGGCCCCAGTTCGGCTCCATAACATTGAATGGCAGAAGTGACGTCAAACGTCACTTCCGCCCAATGCTCTTAAAGGAGACATCATTATTATTTTTTTTTTATTGCATTTTACTGTAAATATGAGATGTGACGTCTGTTTGACCCCAGATCTCATATTTAAGAGGTCCTGTCATGCTTTTTTCTATTACAAGGGATGTTTACATTTCTTGTAATAGGAATAAAAGTGACCCAAATGTTTTTTTTGAAATGGACAGTGAAAAATAAAAATAAAAGAAGCAAAGAAAAAAAAAAAATGTAAAGTGCCCGTCCCGCCAAGCTCACGCACAGAAGCAAACGCATAAGTCTCGCCCGCATATGAATATGATGTTCAAACCACACATGGGAGGTATCGCCGTGATCGTTGGAGCGAAAGCAACAATTCCATCACTAGACCTCCTCTGTAACTCTAAAATGGTAACCTGTAGACCTTTTTAAACATCGCCAATGGAGATTTTAGAGTGCCAAAGTTTGTCACCATTCCACCAGCGAGCGGAATTTTGAAGCATGACATGTTGGGTATCAATTTACTCGGCGTAACATTATCTTTCACTATATGGAAAAAAATTGTGCTAACTTTACTGTTGTCTTATTTTTTTAATGCAAAAAAGTGATTTTTTTTTTCCACAAAATTACGCTTGTACGACCGTTGCGCAAATACAGTGTGACATAAAGTATTGAAATGACCACCATTTTATTCTCTAGGGTGTTAGAACTCCCAAACATTATATATATTTTTTTCTAAGTAATTTTATAGCAGAAAAACGAATTTTAACCTGTAAACACCGAATCTCAAAAAGAGGCTTGCCCCTTAAGTGGTTAAAGTGGATGTAAACCCTCCATATACTCAGTGAAGTGAACAGCCTCAGATGATACACAGAGATTATACAAATCTCCCTATATATAGTATCTCACATAAGTGAGTACACCCCTAAGTGAAAATGTCCAAATTGGGCCCAATTAGCTATTTTCCCTCCCCGGTGTCATGTGACTTGTTAGTGTTACAAGGCCTCAGGTGTGAATGGGGAGCAGGTGTGTTAAATTTGGTGTTATCGCTCTCACTCTCTCATACTGGTCACTGGAAGTTCAACATGGCACCTCGTGGCAAAGAACTCTCTGTGGATCTGGAAAAAAAGAATTGTTGCTCTACATAAAGATGGCCTAGGCTAAGAAGACTGCCAAGACCCTGAGACTGAGCTGCAGCACGGTGGCCAAGACCATACAGCGGTGTAACAGGAGAGGTTCCACTCAGAACAGCGCCTCACCATGGTCCACCAAAGAAGTTGAGTGCCGTGCTCAGCGTCATATCCAGAGGTTGTCTTTGGGAAATAGACGTATGAGTGCTGCCAGCATTGCTGCAGAGGTTGAAGGGGTGGGGGGTCAGCCTGTCAGTGCTCAGACCATACGCCGCACACTGCATCAAATTGGTCCTAGATCTCTTATCTTTAGACAAAGAGTTTACCCCTTCTCCACCATGGGAATGTAGGGCATTGGGGGAGCCCTGCCTCAAAGTGTTTCTTTTTTCCAGACCCTTTTTAGCCCCCCCTCTCTGTTTTCATGGGTTTGGGTTCTATGCAGGCCATCAGTCCTTTTTCTAAGAACCAGGTAGTCCCTGGCTTGATCACTCACCCTGGTCAGGCAACTGGGGTAGTTCTCCTCCCCACACATCCATCCCCATGGCTACTGTCTGGTTTCCGAAAAAAGATAGTTCCCTCCAAATTGCAGATCCTACCTTGAGCAAGTTACTGGGTTTAGACTTAGTTGGACACCATCCATACCTCCCAACGTTTTAAGATGGAAATGAGGGACACCTATTAAAAGTATGTATGCATAGGAAACACACCCCTGCCACGCCCCCTTAAAGGGGCTTATATGAAAAAAAGCATGCACCCTACCTCTTTAGTCACCGTGACTTTACAGGATTGATTTCCTGAGTTCTCTAGTGGTGTCGTGAGTAACTTCACACCCCTTATGTTCTGATATTGTAAATCCTCTGGTATACCCCACAAGATTTATTGTCTGACTAGGCAACCCCTTTCATCAGTTTCCATCCCCTTGAGCTTATAGGTTAGGGGTGTATGGCCTTGGACCTTTTCATGTAGACTAGTGGTTGTTCCTGGTATTGAGCATCAGGTTAATTCCTAGTGCCCTGCCATCAATCATTTGGACGCCTTTTGGATGCCCTGACTGTATCTGATTTCCTGTGTCCATCAATGCATGACAAAGAAAATAGAATTTTTGTGTTTACTGCAAAACCTTTTTGTTGGAGTCCTTTTGAGGGACACCCTCTGTGTTTTTGGTTCAGACTCTTGGTATTGCTTTACCATAAAACTGAGGCATGCTGGGTAGAAGAGGAAATGGCTTGCAATTTTTTATATCAGCAAATATTCAATCCTCCTGTAGGCGGCAGTATAACCCGACAGTATCTGAAGTCCTGTGTCCCTCAATGGACTCCAAGAAGAGGATTTTCTTGGAGTCAGATGGCTGAGAAGTTTAGGAAGTAGATTCCACCTTTTATGAGTCGGTGATGGGAGATTGAGTAATTTTGTTATGGATTGCTCAGGTTCCAGCACATCTCCTTAACTGTATATTAGTGCTTCAGACACCTTTTTTGTGTTGTCCTATTCTTCATCACTTACTGGCTTTCTATTGTATTTGTATGATGACGGCTCCATATCACCTCTATCATAACCCATCTTGTTGCAGGCATTAAACCATGTGACCAATGAATGCCTGCAAAACGCACAGGCATATGGCTGTCGCTCCATTTCTTTTCCTGCGCTGGGGACGGGAAATATTGGTCTCCACAAACGTGATGTGGCTAAAGTCATGACGGAGACGGTGCTAAACTTTGCCAAAGTAAACTGGTGCCAGTTGGACGTGTATTTTGTCATTCACAAAGGTGACAGAGACTCCTACCAGGTGAGACAATGGTTTTCATTAAAGGGGTACTCCACTGAAAATAGCTTGTATGCTGACAGATGATGTATAGTTGAAATGTTCTTATCTGTTTCTGTGATACTAAAGTATATAAAGCTAAACCTCTTGGTGGTAATCAGTGTCTGGAAACATAGAGGGTGGGGTTCTTAGGAAATTGAACTGCATTGTGTGTAGCAGCTAGAGACCATCATGACCACATAGGGGCAGCATTATGCTGGAGACATCCTTATTCTCGGGTTCAAAAAGGATTTTGGACGAGTAATTTACTTACCTTGCTCATATGAATGGCCACCTTGCCAATGGATACATGTTGCAGCACAGCACTACACATCTTGTGCATTGCAGCGTGCTGCAAAATTATAGATGTTAGTGCAATTCCATGTGTAGTGCTGCGACGCATGTTAGCGTATGTATTGGGGTGCCATTGCACCAACATAGCTAATGTGTGTTACATCAGCAGGTCCTGAGCACCTGATTGGAGGGGTTGTCCTATTAATGGGTTCAGACATTTTTTTATTATTGAAATCAAAGTAAGCAGCTGCAGAAACACCCAAGGGGAAAATGAAGAACTCTGGTTTAGGGGTAGAGTATGCAGGGTAAGGGATTGTCTGCTGGGTGAATAAATGCTGAGATTTTATAATTATAATATAGAAAATATTGCATTTGTACATTAAAGGAAATGGAAATCATAGAATGATATTTTGCCCCTTACCTTTCAATAGGAAGACATTGTTGGCTCATTGGGGTTTATAAAGAGCTGCAATGTATTCGCAGACAATACATAAAAAAATAGTCTGCACTACTCATTATATAATATATGGCAAAATTATATGTGACAATAGATCTCCAGCAGACCACAAATGAGTCCCAATAATCAAGGTGATAAATCAATAGAAATGTCTCAATGCTCAAGAATATCCATCCGATGAAAAACATATTTTTACTCCATGCTCCACCTACAGAAGAGATGGCCGCTCACCTGACATAAAGGTCTCCACAGCGTTAGAATTGGATACAGATCACGCCATCCATCAGATTCCCAATCCAATCACCAGACTAAAAGGTTGCAAGGTCCCTTTCAATCCTCCTCTATGGTGGCGGCAGGTCCCCTTTAAATCCACGGCAAACAAACTCCCCGAATTCTTGGCTACACGATCTCACCCAAGGGAAACACAAGGAAGCTTCCAATTGTGTATTAGGTTTTTTTAGTAAAAATAAATCCAAACCCACGTTACTTGCCCTGAAGAAGCCATATGGATTAGTGGCGTAATGTGTAGGGCGGAGCTGAGTGACGTCATCTCCAGTCCAGGGCCCCAATAACAGAAGTTGTTTCATTTTAGCTGGTGATGTAAATTTTAAAGTGTGTGTTTTTTGCTGCTCTTTGGATTCATTTTTATTACAAAAAAAACCTAATACACAATTGGAAGCTTCCTTGTGTTTCCCTTGGGTGAGATCGTGTAGCCAACAAGTCGGGGAGTTTGTTTGCCGTGAATTTAAAGGGGACCTGTCGCCACCATAGAGGAGGATTGAAAGGGACCTTGCAACCTTTTAGTCTGGTGATTGGATTGCTGTGGGGGAATCTGATGGATGGTGTGATCTGTAATTCTCCAATTATAACGCTGTTGAGACCTTTATGTCAGGTGAGCGGCCATGTCTTCTTTGTCTCCTCGCCTGTGGTTGGACAGTGAAGGAGAAGCAGCACATTGATCTCATCTGTCACTCTACTCTCTCCTCCTATCAGCATGCCTTTTGTCAGCACATGAACCGATTTGGCTCCTTGTGCTCCTTCTTCTCCCTCTCACAGTCCAGCTCTACCGTACAGGGGCTGCAAGAAGCTGATATCCAGGAACTTATACTGCTTGTATATAAAGAATACATGTATAGATGTAATTAAGCAGAACTAAACTCTTTCAATCAACATGCCAGTCTTTGATAAACACTGAAAATAGTATTTTGTTTTTTTTTTCATGGAATCGTTATGCTGCCAGCATTAGTAAATCGATAGGAAGGGTTTTTTTTAACTTGTTTTATTTATTACTTATATTCTCCTTGTTTATTTTTTTTTTCATTTCTTCATTTGTTTCCTGGTTTCTGGCCTAGGCCAAAATGATGTCATACATCCCAGGAATCTTCATGGGAGGGGCTTTCTCAGCTAAGCACCGCCTCCTGCCTGAGCTAAGAACAGATGGATTCCAAGAAGTAAATGCTTGAATCATCTGCCCTTACTCAAGATGGCCGTGGCTAGAAATGCTAGGGGGGGGGGGGGTTCAAAGTGATTTCTCAGCAACCTAAAGCATGGAGACATGGGTGGATGGATGGATAGAGACATGGATGGATGGATGGATGGATAGAGACATGGGTGGATGGATGGATGGATGGATAGAGACATGGATGGATGGATGGATGGATGGATAGAGACATGGGTGGATGAATGGATAGAGACATGGATGGGTGGATGGATGGATAGAGACATGGATGGGTGGATGGATGGATAGAGACATGGGTGGATGGATGGATAGAGACATGGGTGGGTGGATGGATAGAGACATGGGTGGATGGATGGATGGAGGGATGGAGACATGGTTGGATGGGTGGAGAGATGGATGGGTGCATGAAGACATGGATGGAGGATGGATGGATGGATGATGGGTGGATGGAGAAATGGATGAGTGAATGGAGACATGGAAGGATGATGGGTGGATGGAGACATGGAAGGATGATGGATGATGGCGACATGGGATGGATGATGACATGGATGGGTGATGGCGACATGGATGGATGGAGACATGGATGGATGGATGGATGGATGGAGACATGGATGGATGGATGAAGACATGGATGAATGGATGGATGGAGACATGGATGGATGGATGAAGACATGGATGGATGGATGAAGACATGGATGGATGGATGAAGACATGGATGGATGGATGAAGACATGGATGGATGGATGAATGGAGACATGGATGGATGGATGAAAACATGGATGGAGACATGGATGGATGAAGACATGGATGGATGGATGAAGACATGGATGGATGGATGAAGACATGGATGATGGATGGAGACATGGATGGATGGATGGATGGAGACATGGATGGATGGAGACATGGATGGATGGATGAAGACATGGATGGATGGATGAAGACATGGATGATGGATGGAGACATGGATGATGGATGGAGACATGGATGATGGATGGAGACATGGATGATGGATGGAGACATAGATGATGGATGGAGACATGGATGATGGATGAAGACATGGATGGATGGAGATGGGGATGGATGAATACATGGATGGATGATGGATGAATACATGGATGGATGATGGATGAAGACATGGATGGATGGAGACATGGATGGATGGAGACATGGATGAAGACATGGAGACATGGATGATGGATGAAGACATGGATGAATGGATGGAGACATGGATGATGGATGAATGGATGGAGACATGGGTGGATGGATGAAGACATGGATGGATGGATGAAGACATGGATGGACGGATGAAGACATGGATGGACGGATGAAGACATGGATGGACGGATGAAGACATGGATGGACGGATGAAGACATGGATGGACGGATGAAGACATGGATGGACGGATGGAGACATGGATGATGGATGAAGACATGGATGATGGATGAAGACATGGATGATGGATGAAGACATGGAGACATGGATGAT
>BLSH010049502.1:42083-62480 GCA_018402905.1 Glandirana rugosa
ATATCTCCTTAGTCCTGGAGGAAGGGGGACGACCACTGGGGAGATCACTATATTTCTAGATATATTATAGATCTTTATATCACTAGAGGGGTCACCAGCAGGAGGAAGGGGGTTCTGATTCCTCTATATAGATCTTTATATCACTAGAGGGGTCACCAGCAGGGGGAAGGAGGTCCTGATTCCTCTATATGGATCTTTATATCACTAGAGGGGTCACCAGCAGGAGGAAGGAGGTTCTGATTCCTCTATATAGATCTTTAGTGAGACCTCACTTAGAATACGGTGTCCAGTTCTGGAGACCTCACTTACAAAAAGATATTGATAAGATAGAAGGAGTTCAGAGACGGGTAACAAAAATGGTGAAAGGTCTGGGGGATCAAACAGGATGGAGCAGTAGGAGGATGGAGCAGTAGGGGGGATGGAGCAGTGGCCATTGGTTTTTACCAGTTAGTAAATCATTAATGAGTTTTAGTAGGGCAGTTGCAGTGGAGTGTCGTAAGTGAAAGCCAGACTGGGAAAAAATGAATATGCAAGCATATAGGGAGCTAGACTACTGCATCACCATCTGGGTAAATATCCCTAACTGGAATCATGCCCATAATGGCAAAAGCAGGGCAACCTCAAAGTTACCACTGTGATGGAGTGAGGGAAACATAAAGACATAACACCAGCAAGGTGCTCCTAGAGAAGCATATGAATATTGTCTTTAGTTCTGATGTGTGCAAGGGGCTAATAGCAAGATAGATTCAGGAGCCCAATTACACAAAAGACTAGGCGTCCAATAAAAAAGTCATGATTTATTCCAACAAGTTAAAAGCATAACAGGGTGTTGCGCAGTGTTGAACAGGCTTCAGGCAGGAGGAATGTACTGGGGGACCCAGATGTAGATGAGGTCCGAGACAGCAGACCGCCAGCCACAGCGGAACAACCGAGGGACCCTCGTCACCTGAAATGACATTACCGGAACCCAAAAGTCTGCAGATACAAGCTCAGACGACTGGAAAGCACCAGGAAGTTAGGCCGGTTGCTAGGACATGTTTTGGAGCTTGTCCCTTTGTCAAATCCTAATGGGCAACCCAGCAAAACATTACTTTATACCCATGTCAATTAAGATGGCACATCTCTTTACCCAAAGATGGGCTGGTCAGCCACTAGTGGATAATATGATTATTATTAGACCGGTAATTGGACAAGAATGGTAAAAAAAAATCATAATTCAGAGAACACCGCTTAACTATGCTCAATAACCATAGAACCATAACCAATATAGAAAAATAAAAATTATATATATAATAGATTATAATAATAAAATTATTTTAAGACAAAAATAAATGTCAAAGGTTATACTCCATCACACATGCATTTAAGGCCAAAAAACTGTAATGGACCAACATTATATTACACTCTGGATTCTCATTGAGGCCATTTGGAGATGAGGTGTTTGATTTGTGGATTCAAAAGTTCTTGCATTTGCATAACACAGAAAATCCTTCAATAGCTGCAGGGGCTTATCCACCACGAGGCAAATAAGTAGTTTGCCTTGGCTGACATTTTTTAGGGAGGCGAGGCCGCCCTCAGGCTCCCTCTTTCTGCCACTTTACCTCCCTGATTGCCGGTCACCCCCTTCATGCAGCTGCTCTTAGTGCAGGAGATTGCTGGATGGATGGAAAGCGGGGGAGGGGGGAGCTGGTAAGCATTTGTTCATCAGCTGTGTTCCTTTCCTGAAAGAATACAGACCGTGATAACCGTACTGATCACTCCTGTATTCATCAGGGCCGTAGATCATTTTTTGTACTGGGGGGGGGTTCAGCAG
This sequence comes from Glandirana rugosa, assembly GCA_018402905.1. Taxonomy (NCBI): domain Eukaryota; kingdom Metazoa; phylum Chordata; class Amphibia; order Anura; family Ranidae; genus Glandirana; species Glandirana rugosa. The sequence continues at coordinate 43,897 of BLSH010049502.1, forward strand.
CAGGTACCAAGTGGTGAAGCATGGCTCCATAGACCCACACAGCACTGGAGTGAGCATACACTGTGTGCCCCCATAGCAAGCAGCTTTCTATGGTGGCACACAGAGAAGAGGAGGGCCACTCTGTGCAAAACCATTGCACAGAGCAGGAGACTATAAGATGTTGTTTATTTTCATTTAAAATTCATTTAAAATGTGGTTTCTCTGCGGCTGTGCTTTTAGAAAAGGTGCAAGGACCGTTTTCCCTGCATTTCCCCCAGGGACAGCAGCCCATTCTCACGCAAACGCGAGCCACACCGCATGCATAGGTGCTAACTACCCTTAGCCTTGTTTCACGCTATGAGTGACACAGAAACTGCATCACATTTCTGTGCAATTCACATGCAATTTTGTGCAGTGCGATTTGAGCCCATTCATTTTGAATGGGCTTAGATTGCACTGCATTAGGCCCCTTTCACACGAACGGATAGATTCCAGCTTTTAGCTGCGGATAGATGAAGTTATCTACTGCAGCTATACTGTGACAATGCTTTCCTATGGCCCCTTTCACACTCTGCATTTAGCAACGGTTTTGTTAGAAGATTTAGAACGATTAGAAAAAATGGATTGGAATGCGTCCAGGAATGATGTTATGCAGCTAACCGCATGAATCTGCAGGTAAACTGTGTCAGTTATGGATAGCAACGGCAACAAGCATAGAAATCAATAGGAAGCACTTCAGAAATGTCAAGAATGATTACAATGTTTCCACCGCAGCTAAACGTAGCAGCATGTATCCGTGGCTAATCGGAATGTAACAAATGCAAGTAATCGTTGTGCTTTAACCTCTGGTTATCTGACTTGCATTTAACAACGGCAGAACAGCTGATTCTATCCGTTTGTGTGAAAGGGGCCTAACACCAAAGTCGCGTATGCACCAATTTTAGGAACGCATTGCAACCGGATCACATGGTCATTTTGTATCATCGGATCTGGGGCAGGCAAACACACTGCATTTGAGTTGTCATTAAGATTTCACTGACACCCACTGTAGATTGCAGTGCAATTTGAATGTAGTGCAGGACCAGGGCCACCTTTTAATATTAATTGGACCCTGGGCAAACATTTTCTTGCCCCCCCCCCCCCATTCACATCATGACTGCTCACTGATTGGTTGCTGGAGGTTGCAGCACATCATTACCGCTCACTGATGGTGGTAAGTGGTCTGTGATGTCTCAGGCAGCAAGCTAGCCGAAAAAGTGAAGAGGGAGGCTAAGTTCCTTAGCAGCAGTACTGCTACCTTGCGCATTCACTGCTCCATTCTCCTCCGAAGTCCAAGGTGGGAAGTGCAGAGTGTAGAGACAGTTGGGTACGGTGGGCGGGATTACAGACGCCGGCCGCTCCCACTGTGTCTATGATCTGTCCACCGGGAACCCAGCACAGCCTGGTCGTACCAGCGTGACAAAAGTGCCTGTGACAGTGTGCTTTACAGCCGACCTGGTGCAGGTTTGATTGATTGCTTGATTCTTTCAACGATCTGATACGTGTGTTTTTATTGGGAGGGAGAAAGTTGAATAAAACAGAGTTTTGCAGTATTTACGCTATGTTGTCACGATCTCTGTTTTAACGAGAGTACCTGTGATAAGAGATCCCACATAGATGCAAGCAGGCTACTCAGCGAGATGATAATCCAATGCGAGTCATACATTAACCACTTCCCGAGCACCATATTCAGAATAACAGCTAGGGAGTGGTTTAGTTATCCTGACTGGACGTCATATGAAGTCCTCAGGATAACATGCCAGCGCGTGTCGTCATCCTATTTTGCAGGTGGACCCGAAACTAGGATCAGCCATTTCCGGCAGGCTTCGCATTACTTTCAGAAGAGCACCCACTTTGCCAGGCTCTAACTGCAGCTGTCTTCAGTTGTTCTTTGTGGCTCTTTCTGCCTTTAGTTTTGCCTTCAGCAAGTTAAATGCTCAATTGGGTTGAGATCAGGTGATTGACTCGGCCATTGCAGAATATTCCACTTCTTTTCCTTCAAAAGCTCCAGGGTTGCTTTTGCAGTGTATTTTGGATCATTGTCCATCTGTACTGTGAAGCACCGTCCAATCAACTTTGCTGTGTTTGTCTGAATCTGGGCTGACAGTATATCTCTAAACACAGAAGCAGAATTTATCCGGCTGCTTCTGTCTTCTGTCAGATCATCAATAACCACCAATGACCCAGTGCCACTGGAAGCCATGCATGCCCATGCCATCACACTGCAAGCTCCACCATGTGACCACAGATGATGTGATTTGGATCATGAGCTGTTCCAAGCCACCTTCTCACTTTTTTTCTTCTCGTTATTCTGGTACAGATTAATCTTAGTTTCATCCGTCCAAAGAATGCTTTTCCAGAACTGCTCTGGCTTTTTTAGATGTTTTTTGGCATTCTTATCTGGCTTTTCTATTCTTCAGGCTTATGAATGGTTTACACCTTGTTCTGAACCCTCTGTATTTGCTCTTGTGAAGTCTTCTCTTCTCGATTGTAGACTGACAATGATACGCCCACCTCCTGGAGAGCGTCCTTCACTTGTCGGGATGTTGTGAATGGGTTTTTCTTTACCGCAGAGAGGATCCTGCGATCATCCATTACTGTTGTCATCTGTGGATGTCCAGGCTTTATGTTGCTGAACTCACCAGAGCATCATTCTTCCCTCAGAATGTACCAAACTGTTGATTTGGCCACTCCTAATGTTGCTGTTATCTCTCTCTGATGGAATTGTTTCGTTTTTGAAACCTTACAATGGGCAGTTTCACTTGCATGGACAGCTCCTTTAAACGCATGATGCCAGTTCACAGCAATAGATTCCAGATGCAAATACCACACTTAGAATCAACTCTAGACCTTTTACCTGCTTAATTGATGAAGAAATAATGGAGTAGCCCACACCTGGCCATGAAACGGCTTTTGATTCAATTGTCCAATTACTTTTGGTCTCTTGAAAAAGGGTGAGTGGCTATTCTTAAGAACTATAATTCCTAAACCCTTCCTCTGATTTGAAGGTACATACCCTCAAATTAAACTCCCTTTCATCCCATATCCATTATATAACTATAGCTTGATGTTTTGATAAATACCTGAAGAATCCATATTATTCACTAGTGGCTGACCCGCCTATCTTTGAGTGAAAAAATGTGCGTGTTAATTGACATGGGTACAAACCTTTTTTTTGTCTTGCGGAGCACCATAAAGATCTAAAAATTTTTGCGGCACACCTGAATAGATTTAACAATTTTTGTGGTGAAGAACAGATTTATTTTTACATATGAATTGAAATTTTAATTGAATGTGAAGGACATGCCTGCTTACGAGATCAAATCAGATTGAAGCAAGGTTAAGTTCACAAGGATTAGCAACAGATATTCACTTCCTATTTGAGATGTCAATTGACAGGGGCAGTAAATGGAACAATTTGAGGTGGAAATAAAATGCCAATTTTTGAGGAATAATGGATTTCTTTAACCATGTCAGTTAGGAAGGTTTTACCAGAGCACTTTTTACAATTTGGCACTGTGCTGCTTTAACTGTGTCAGTTGTGTTAACCGCAGAGTTCGAGGCACACCACTAAGGTTGTGAACCCTTAGCTGACTGCTGCGACTAGAGATCAGGATGGTCAGGGAAGCGGGACTGCTGGGGTCCTGACACAGATTGCACAGGGAGCTCTAAAGCATAGGTTTCCCCAGGGCACAGAGTCTAAGAGCCAGCAGGGGTTCACCAGAGCCTCTGGTGGTGAGGATGGACTTGGCTGCAACTGAATCCAGGTCGCGGCCCCCGGGGTCTCCCAGCTCACGCTCACGGCTGGCTACAGGTGAATGGAGAGAAAGCAGCTGTGCAGGATAGCAAGAGAAAGCCAGTGGGAGAGCCTACGGACAGAAACAGGAGGCACGCCAAGGTCTGGGTCACAGGCAGAACAGAGAAGGTCAAGAACAAACCAAAATCGGGGTCACTAGCAGACAAGGACAAGCCAAGATTGGTACACAGAAACAAACGAACCGCACACGGCAGAAGCTCACACACAAACCCTAACACAATATTGGTCAGCAACGAGGCTTGCAGCACATGGTTTTAAATAGTGTTCAAGTGTTCCTTTAAAGCAGAGTTCCACACTGTTAAAAGTCAGCAGCTACCAAAAGTGTAGCTGCTGACTTTTAACAATCGGACACTCCCCTGTCCCTCGTTCCAGCAATGCGGCCACCCGAGGGCTCACTCCTCCCCCTCCCCTCAGCAGCGCCGGCATCACAAGTGTGGGCACCCGGCTTTGGCTTCAGAGCCGGGCGCTCACTGCGCATGCGCGAGTCGCGCTGCAGCTTGTGAATGGCTCGGCGTATCTTCTGGGACCTGTGACATGTCCCAGAAGATCGCCGGGTGGGAGGGAAGGTGTACTTCCTTCCGGCTCCTCTGTGCCAGGGGAGGAAGTGGACCTGGGACTCTGTGGTGTTCTGCTGAGGGAAGATTACTTAGCACACAGGTGATGATGTGCATGGCCTCTAGGCTGACATAACCAGAGAGGTAAGCAAGCAGGACATGAAATTTTACTGCAGGTTCATGACAATACCCCCCTTTTATGAGACCTCCCTCTCCCCCGCCTGGACCCAGGCTTGGAGGGAAATCTCAAATGAAACCTCCTCACAAGGTGAGGCGTAAATACCTCAGATGCAGAGATCCAAGACCTCTCCTCAGTACCAAACCCTTTCCAATGCACTGAAGAATGCCTTTACAGAGACAGGAGTCCAGGACTAGACTAACCTTATACTCCTGACCATCAGTGTTGCCAACCTACCAGATTGAAATTTACTGGCACAACACCCAAAATTTACTGGCACTGCCAAGTTTTTACTGGCATTTTACAAAAGTTACAAAATTAGTTTTCAGTGCAAATTTCAGTATTTAGGCTACAAGCAAGTACACTGTGCAAATAGCAATGTGATTTAAGGTAGATAGCAAGGTAAAAAAAACATATTTCTGTTATTTTCAATATAATAAGGGCAGATTATTTAGTCCATCAGTTTTGTCACCTATGTCAAATTTCACTAGCTGGCAGCAGGAGGAGTGGTCGTCCAACTTGTCTCAGGGTCAGGATCGGATCTTCTCACTCGCTGCTCAGGGATTTCCGTAATAGCACATGCGCAGCTCTGACCGGAACCGATGGCCGCCGTTTTTACTGGCACTTTTCGGCTGCTACAGACACCCGCAAAACTTCCCTGTTTTTACGGACTGTCCGTAAATTTACGGGCGGTTGCCAACACTGCTGACCATCCTCTGAGACCGGAACCGTGGTAGGGAGAGGACGAGATAACTTATTCAGGACTAAAAGCTTCAGAAGGGAAACGTGAAAGGAGTTTGAAATCCTGAGGCTTTTAGGGATCTGGAGTTTAAAACAAACCTGATTCAATTATAGAGTACGGGCCAATGAAGCTTGGGGCAAATTTCATAGAAGGAACCCTGAGCTTGATGTTCCTGGTAGAAAGCCAGACTCTGTCTCCAGGCTGTAGAGAAGGCGACTTGCGCCTGCGATGGTCAGCATAACCTTAACATTTATCGGCAGCCATCCTGAGGGAATCATGTCACGTACCTGGTGGTTGAGTCTGACTTATGTGGGGGCAACCTCTTATGGCCCTGGTTTGAGAGCCCCTGATAGTGGAGACAGGGAGCTCAGGAGCAGAGAGGAGCACGAGGGCTGGACTTGGTCACAGAAGATAGGTGAAGGTCCACAGAAGCTCGTGCGGGTCAGAAGGGTGGTGGTACAGGCCGGGTCGGTAACAAGCTGGCAGTGCGGTACAAGTGGTTCAGGCTGGCGGATAGTCGGGTACAGGCAGGGTCGGCAACGTGGGGGCAGTAGAAGTACAAAGGATCAGGCAAAAGAGTAGTCGTAGATAGGCCGGGGGTCAGGGCAGGCAGCAAGCAAACAAAGTCCAACAGGAAACCGGGGTCACAGAGAAAACGCTGGGGTCACAGGTTCAGGAACACTGTAGAATGGACAGCACCCGCGCATAGGCCTTCCAATGGCCCTGGATGGTTCCTTACATTGCCCCCCCCCCCCAAGGGGCAGCCTCTGGATGCCCAAACAGGCTCTCTTGGCTGGGTTGTTCCTCCAAAATATCTTGACACGCTCTCTGGCATGTAGATTATTTTCTGGCTCCCAAGAGTTTTCCTCAGGTCCATATCCCTTCCATTTTACCAGAAATTGGGTGGTGCCCCCTCTCCTTCTGCAGTCGAGGATGATTTCCACCTTGAACTCCTCCTTTCTGTCTACCAGGACTGGTTCAGGTGGAGCTGTTTTCCGTCCCAGGAAGGGATCCTTAGTCACTGGTTTAAGCAGGTTTACATGAAATACTGGATGCACTCCAAGTGAAGAGGGAAGATCCAGCTCATAAGCCACATTGTTAATTTTCCTCTTAACTGGAAGAGGTCCAATGTATCTTGGACCTAATTTTTTGGAAGGACATGACCGTCTCAGGTTTTTGATGGCCAACCAGACCCGATCACCAGGCTGTAGGTTCAACTCTCCTTGTCTCCCTCTATCAAATGTTCTTTTGTCGCGCTCCTGGGTTTGCGTGAGGGTCTCCTGCAGAAGACAGGGTACAGAATTTTCCGTTAGTACATTAGGTAGGAAAGTGGGGTGGTAGCCGAGATTCGCCCAGAATGGAGATTGCTTGGTGGCAGAGTGGACTGCTTTATTATAGGCAAACTCGGCTAACGGCAGCAGAGAGACCCAATTGTCCTGGGAGTTCGAGGAGTAGCAGTGGAGGTTTTGCTCGAGGGTCTGGTTGGTCCTCTCAGTCTGGCCGTTTGATTGCGGGTGGTAGGCCGATTGAAAATGCCAGTTCTATGCATAAGATGGAACACAGAGACCTCCAAACTCGGGACATAAACTGCACCCCCCAATCAGACACAATGTTATTGGGAATGCCGTGCAGCCGGACAATTTCTTTAATGAAGATCTTGGCTGTCTCTGTTGCGGAGGGGGTGCCCTGCATAGGGATAAAGTGTGCCATCTTGGTGAGACGGTCTACCACTATGAAGATGGTGGTAAACCCCGTGGTTGGGGGCAACTCAACAATAAAATCTATGGAAATATGGGACCAAGGACATTCAGGGATAGGTAATGGGTTCAGCAGACCCCAAGCCTTGGTCCTTTTAGTCTTGTTTTGGGCACAAGTGGGACAAGCACCCACATAGGTTCTGCATTCCTCATTCATGTGAGGCCACCAAAAAGTGCGGGATAACAGTTCTATTGTTTTGCGGCTGCCAAAATGTCCGGCTTGTTGTCATGGCAGAGCCCTAAGACTTCTAAGCGGAGCTCCTCAGGCACGGAGATTTGGGTACCCAACCACCATAGCCCATCTTTTATAGACAATTCAGAGTCCATGGGCACAGTGGAGCTAGCTAGAGACCGCCTTATCTGTGTTAAGAGGTCCTCCTGGACCAGTAAGAAGCTGTGGGCCAGCAGGATGGTGTCTGGAGGGGGAGCCTCCCCAGGCTCAAGAAACATTCTGGACAGAGCATCCGGCTTGATGTTCTTGGACCCGGGCTTGTACGTAATGTGGAGCTGGAAACGGGAAAAGAATAAGGCCCATCGAGCCCGGCGAGGTTTTAGACTTTTGGCCGTCCGCAGGTACTCCAGGTTCTTGTGGTCTGTGAAGACCAAGACAAGGGTGTACAGCTCCTTCTAGAAGATACCACCATTTTTCCAAGGCGGACTTAATAGCCAGCAGCTCTCTGTCCCCAACGTCGTCATTTCTCTCGGGTGGAGTAAGCTTCCGAGAGAAAAAAAGCGATGGGGTGCAGTAAGGCCTTTGGCCCCTGTCTCAGAAAGGACTGCCCCGACAGCGGTCTCCGAGTCATCCACTTCTAGGCTGTAGGGCAGTGCTGAGTCGGGATGTTTCAGAACCCGGCCAGAGGTGAACAGTTTCTGCAGAGACTGGAAGGCTGCCTGTGCCTCAGCGGTCCAGACAAAGCAGACATTCTGCTTGGTAAGCTGAGTTATGGGAGCGATGGTGGCTGAAAATCCCCAAATAAACTTCCTATAAAAGTTAGCAAAGCCTACGAAGTGCTGCACCTCTTTTTTATCTACTGGCGTTGGCCAGTCAAGTATGATGAAACTTTCTGAGGATCCATGGTAGTGCCCGTAGTAGAAATGTGAAATCCCAGGAAGGACATGTCAGCACATTCGAAGGTGCACTTTTCCGCCTTTGCGTACAGCCCGTGTTCCCGAAGGCGGCTGAGTACGCATTTCACATGCCTGCGATGTTCTTCTAAGGAGGGGGAGAAAATGAGGATGTCATCAAGATAGATGACCACAAACAGGTCAAGGTAGTCTCTGAAGACATAGTTTACCAGATGCTGAAAGGTCGCTGGGGCGTTGCAGAGCCCGAATGGCATGACTAAGTACTCAAAATGGCCAAACCGTGTCCTACAGGCCTTCTTCCATTCATCCCCCTCCCCGTATGCGGATCCGATTATAGGCCCCGTGGAGGTCTAACTTGGTGAACACGGTAGCTGATCCAAGCCTCTGAAAAAGTTCCGGAACTAGGGGCAACGGGTACCGGTTTTAATTGTGACCTTCTTGAGGTCCCGATAGTCAATACAAGGCCTGAGCGTATGGTCTTTTTTTTTTCCACGAAGAATATCCCCGCTCCTGCGGGAGACGTGGAGGGCCGGAAAAAGCCCTTCTTCAAATTTTCATCCAGGTAGGCTTTGAGGGCCACCAACTCCACTTCAGACCGAGTGAAAATCCATCTGAAAGGGACTTCAGCCCCTGGTAGCAGTTCAATTGGACAGTCATACGACCTGTGCGGGGGTAGGGTATCAGCCCCCTTCTTACTGAAGATGTCTAAGAAGTCATGGTAGGCTTTCAGGACAGCTAGGCGGGTTTACAGATCTGGGTCAGAGTCCTTACTGAGAATAGCTGGGGAATCCTCCGGAGGCCGAGGCAGGCAGTGACTGAGACAGTAGGAAGACCGAAACTGCACTTCTCCGGTGTTCCAGTCAATATGAGGGCTGTGGTCCCGGAGCCAGGGAAGGCCAAGGATAATCGAAAATAAGGGAGATGCGATATTGTTCAGCAGCAAGAATTCCGTATGACCCCCTACTGTCCTGGCAGGTAGAGGGAGCATTTTGTGGGTCACTGTGCCAGATTTAATAATTGACCCATCAGCCAGCCGGATGACCATCTGATGGTCCTTGGGTCGTAGCGGGATGTGATGTTGGGTGGCAAAGGTTAGATCCACGAAACGGCTACAGGCCTCCGAATCCAGGATGGCTGGGACCTGAATACTCCCATCGGGAAGCTGGAGAGAGATTAAGAGGACAAGGTGGTACTTGGTATCGGGTAGAGACAGTACTTCCCCTGTGGCTGTGGTAGGGCCCTTACCAGCCTTGGTGGGGCAGTTTCTTACCAGATGTCCTGAACCCCCACAGTACAAACACAGGTTGCGGGTCATGCGCCTCTGTCATTCCTCAGGTGAGAGAAAATGGTGCAGGAGCCCTGTCTGCAGTGGCTCCGAGTGGTCCTGCGGAGAGGAGGAGGAGGTTGTAGCCGGGCTGGGTCCCGGGTAGCGGGTCATCATCCGAGTAGGTCCCAGGGAAGCGGTGGCTCTCTCCGGAGGTCAATCTGGATTGCCAAATTGACCAGTGCGCCCAGGGTGTGAGGAACCCCGACTCGAGCCAGCTCATCCTTGAGCGGCTCAGAGAACCCTAGCCTGAACTGGTAGCAGAGGGCCACATCGCTCCAGGCTGTATCGGCGCTCCACCACCGGAACTCTTGACACAAATTCCTCTGCAGTGCGGCGGCCCTGCTGGATCGCATGAAGTGCTGCTTCCGCAGTTGCGGCCTGGTGGGGGTCCTCGTACAGCTGGGCCATAGCATGAAAGAACAGATCCAGCCTTGTGGTCTCGGGGGCTTTCTGCTCCAGCAAGCGGTGAGCCCAGGCTTGAGGCTCATCCAGAAGAAGCGAAATCACAAGGCCCACTTTTGTAGCCTCCAGGGAAAATGTACGGGGCTGCAGAGCAAAATACAACTCACAGGAGTTACGAAACGTCCTGGGGTTCCCCGTAAACCACTCGGGCATAGGCACCTTAGGCTCCGTAAGGAAGAGTCACAATAGTGCAGGGTGGGGCTTGGCTGGGACCAGCTGCCGCTGGTGTGGCCAGGTCCTGGACTTGATGTTCCAAGCGGGTGTATTATCCTGAAGATCCTTCACCGCTTGAGTCAAGCCGGCAAGATGAACACACAGTTCCTCCATAGCAGAGGGCCCCGGCGCAGACTCGGACGTGGCTGTCCGTTGCTGTCAAGTACATGGTGGTTGAGTCTGACTTATGCGGGGGCAGCCTCTTAGGGCCCTGGTTCAAGAGCCCCTGATAGTGGAGACAGGGAGCTCAAACTCTGGAGCACAGGGGGGCACGAGGGCTGGACCTGGTGACAGAAGATAGGTGAAGGTCCACAGAAGCTTGTGCGGGTCAGAAGGGTAGTGGTACAGGCCGGGTCGGTAACAAGCTGGCAGTGCGGTACAAGTGGTTCAGGCTGGTAGATAGTTGGGTACAGGCAGGGTCGGCAACGTGTGGGCAGTAGAAGTACAAAGGATCAGGCAGAAGAGTAGTCATAGACAGGCCGGGGGTCAGGGCAGGCAGCAAGCAAAGAAAGTCCAACAGGAAGCCTGGGTCAGATACAGGAAGTCTCTCAGGGAAAATGCTGGGGTCACAGGTGCAGGAACGCTGTAGAACGGACAGCACTGACTGCAGGGTGCTGTGGGCTTAAATGGCCATTTTGGCACCAATGCCGGCGCATACGCGCACGGGCGAGCGCACACGCTACGTGTGCCTGCGCATAGGCCTTCCAATGGCCCCTGATTGTTCCTTGCACATGAACATCACAACAAATAGAATTGAAGGAATTTCCGGAGAACAGGTCATAGGAAGAGGGAGTTGAGGATGTTTTCCATAAACTGTAAGAAAAGTGTCTTCTGAGAACTGACGTTGACATGATTGTTGTGAGAGAATTCCGCCCACAGGAGAAGAGATGACCAATCATCATGATGAGCCAAGACTAAAGTTCGGATAAAAACCTCTAACTCCTGATTAACCCTCTCAGTCTGTCCATTGGATTGAGGGTGGTAAGAGGAAGAGAAGTCCAGGATTGAGGGATTTGCAGAAGGCTCTCCAAAATCGAGATGTAAATTGAACACCTCTGTCCGAAACAATATGGGAAGGAACCCCATGGAGGCGGAAGATTTCTCAAACAAAAATGGGAACCAGAGCAGGAGCAGAAGGAAGACTCGGAAGAGGAACAAAATGGGTCATCTTAGAAAACTGATCGATTACCACCCAAATGACCGTATTCTTCTCAGATGGTGGGAAATTGGTGATCAAGTCTATGGCAATTTGAGACCAGCGTTCCTTAGGACTGGGCAAAGGCATGAGAAGACCAGCATGAGCTTGTGTGGAGGATTTAGACTGGGCACAGACATGACAGGCTTTAAAGTGGTCTTTGACATCCAGACGGAGGGTAGGCCACCAGTAGTGGCGATTGATGAGTAAGAAGGATCGGAGGAATACAGCATGACCTACCACCTTGGAATCATGTCCCCAATGAAGGATCCTAGTTCTTAGCTCATTGTGGACAAAGGTCTTGCCAGGAGGAATTTTTGACTCCAGGGTGGTTGAATGGACAAGAATGCATGAGATCCTCATCCAGAGTGTCAAATGACCTAGAGAGTGCATCAGCCCTACTGTTAGGAACCAGGTTTGTACATAATCGTAAAATTAAAACGGGAAACAAAAAGACTCCACCTGGCCTGTCTGGGATTCAGTGGTTTGGCATTCTGTAAGTACTGCAGATTTTTATGATCAGTGAAGATTGTTATAGAGTGAGGGGAGCCCTCCAGAAGATTGCGCCACTCCTCTAACACTAATTTAATGACAAGAAGCTCCCGATCACCAATAGCGTAATTTTTCTCTGCCTGAGAATTATTTGGAGAAAATCTCACATGGCTGACGTTTTTTCTCATAGGATTGAAAAAGCACAGATCCCATCCCAGTTGAAGAAGCACCCACTTAAATGCAAAATGGATTCTCAGGATTAGGTCTCTTCAAGAGAGGTCCAGAAACAAAGGCTTGTTTCAGTTTGTGAAATGCAGACAGCTTCAGAGGGCTACTCCTTGGAATTCGCACCTTTCTTGGTCAAGGCAATAATAGGCGCAGCAATGGAAACGTAATTCCTAATGAACTGCCTATAATTTGTGAACCCAAGAAAGCGCTGTGTGGCCTCGAGGCTGGCGGGAAGGGGCCAGTTGATAATGGCCGAGACCGTTCCAGGATCCATACGAAGACACAAACTAAAGACAAAGCATCCCAGAAACAGAACCTCAGAACTTTCGAAAGAGCATTTCTCCAGCTTGGCATACAGATTTTCTAAAGGTGCTAAAGTACAATCCGGACATGGTTTCAGTGGACAGGCAGTTTCTCGGAAAAGATGAGAATATCCTCTAGATAGATGACGAGAAATTGATACAGCAGATCCCTGAAGATTTCATTGACAAAGTTTTGGAACACAGCTGAGGCATTACACAGACCAAAAGGCATAACCAAGTACTCGTAATGTCCATTTCTAGTGTTAAACGCGGTTTTCCATTTGTCACCTTACTTTATCCAGATAAAATTGTATGCACCCCTGAGATCCAACTTGGTAAAAATGGAGGCACCTTTCAACCTGTCAAACAGTTCAGATATTAAGGGTAAGGGGTAACGATTTTTGATTGTTACCACGTTTAAACCTCCATAGTCAATGCAGGAACAACCACACATGAAGCCAAACACACAATATTGATTGGCAACGAGGCTTGCAGCACATGGTCTTAAATAGCGTTTCCTTAATTGGAGAATGGAGACGGGTGGAGTTCACTGAGGGGAGATTACTTAACACACAGGAGATGATGTGCATGGCCTCTCAACTGACACAACCAAGAGGTAAGCAGACGGACAGGACATGAAATGTTACTATAGCTTCATGACAGTAAGCTTCAAGGAAGATGCAGTTCTCCAGTCCATAAAGTTGCCGGCAACTCCAGAATCCAAATATGCCAAGACCGAATGAGAAGAAGCGCCGACATGAAGGAACACCAACAGAAGTAGACGTGAAGGTGATGTTTCTGGGTCCAATACTCCACCTTCCAGATGTATTAGACCCGAGCGGTTCATGGACGCAGCAAGCGTCACAAAAATGACCTTTGCCCCCACAGTAGAGACACAGGCCCAGAGTTCTATGCCTAGCACGTTCCTCGGGAGATAGCCTGGTCCGGCCCAGCTGCATAGGTTCCTCAGCTGGCAGGGGATGCTCCATGGGTCGCAGAGAGGAGAGCACAGGCTGAGTAGGGGCCAAGGGGTACTGGCGTCTTTTCTAGCATCCTCTCCTGGAAGCGAATGTCGATCTGGTTACACAGGAAGATCATGTCCAGATCAGCGGGGATGGTTCTACCCGCTAATTCGTCCTTCACTCTGTCAGAGAAGCCCTTTAAAAAGGTTGCAACTAAGGCCTTATTGTTCCAGTTCAGCTCCGCAGACAAAATCCGAAAAATGGAGAGCATACTGCCACAGAAAAAGACTCCTGGTGGAGATGTAAAAGGCTGCTGGCCACTGAAGAGACACAACCTGGTTCCTCGAAGATGTTCTGAAAGAGTTTCAAGAAACTAGACAGACTAGAAACCATGGGGTCACTCTTCTCCCACAGAGGGGCAGCCCAGGCTAAAGCCTCGCTGGATGGGAGGGAAATAATGTAGGCTACCTTCGCCCGACCGGGCGGGAAGTTTTGAGGCTGAATCTTAAAATGAATGAAGCGCTGGCTGAGGATCCCCTTGCAGGACTTAGTCCCCAGAGTAACGGGATGGAGCCGGTAACTGCAAAGGGTTTGCGGCTGCGAGTGTGACTGGAACAGATACGGCAGCAGGTTGCAGTTGAGGTTGTTGAAACAGAGGTCCTAAGGAGGACTGAAGCTGCTCAAAGCAGGAAGCCAGATCCTGAAGGAATCGCATTACCTGGGTATGATTAGACTCCTGGGTCTCAAGTCTGCGGACCATGCCCTGCAGAAAATCATCTGCGGGCAGCGGCACATCAGCCGGGTCCATGGCCGGCCAAACTGTCAGGTCATCTGACGGCAGGTGACAGGTGCGCACCACAGAGTTCGGGGCACACCGCTAAGGTTGTGAACCCTTAGCTGACTGCTGCGACTAGAGCTCAGAATGATGCAGGCAAGCGGGACTGCTGGAGCCCTGACACAGATTGCACAGGGAGCTAGAGCATAGTTTTCCCAAGGGTGTGGAGTCTAAGAGCCAGCAGGGGTTCACCAGAGCCTCTGATGGTGAGGATTGACTTGGCTGCAACTGGATCCAGGTTGCGGCCCCCGGGGTCTCCCAGCTCAAGCTCACGGCTGGCTACAGGTGAATGGAGAGGAAGCAGTAGTGCAAGACAGCAAGGAATAGTCAGTGGGAGAGCCAAGGGTCAGGCCAATGAGCAGACAGGAACAGACAGGAGGCACGCCAAGGTCGGGGTCACAGGCAGAACAGGGAAGGTCAAGAAAAATCCGAGGTCGGGGTCACTAGCAGACAAGGAAGGTGAAGAACAAGCCAAGATCAGTACACGGAAACAAACGAACAGCACACGGCAGAAGCACACACACAAAGCCTAACACTCAATATTGGTCGGCAACGAGGCTTGCAGCACATGGTCTTAAATAGCGTTCCTTAATTAGAGACTATTTTGGGATGGGGTTCTACTGAGGGAAGATTACTTGGCACACAGGTGATGATGTGCACGGCCTCTACACTGGCACAACCAGAGAGGTAAGCAAACAGACAGGACATGAAATGTTACTGCAGGTTTATGACAAATTGGTAATTGCGTGGTCATGCAATGCTGTATGCAGAGAAATTTGCGTCCTTTTTTCCCACATAGAGCTTTCTTTTGGTGGAATTTGATCACCTCTGCGGTTTTTTATTTTTTGCTCTATAAACATTATAAAAAAAATCTAACAAGCTCAATTGTAGTCATACGTTTCAGCCAAAATGTATTTAGCCACATGTCTCGGGTAAAAAAAAAGTCAATAAGCGTATATTTATTGGTTTGCGCAAACGTTATAGCATCTGTAAACTAGGGTACATTTTCCGGAATTTACTCAGCTTTTAGTTTGACTGCCTATCTCATTACTTGAGCTGCTATAATGGAGGGGCAGTACAACCCCCCCCCCCCCCCCAAATGACCTCATTTTGGAAAGTAGACACCCCAAGGAATTAGCTGAGAGGCATGTTGAGCCCATTGAAACCGTGATAGGTAGTGAGGAGTAAAATCACCATTTTATACCCTTAGAAAGCCTGAAGGCGGTGATTGGTTTTCGGGGTCCTGTACACAGGCCCCCAAAAAGTCTCGCACATGCGGTATCCCTGTACTCAGGGGAAGCAGCAGAATGTAATTTGGGGTGTAATTCAACACACACCTATGTCATGTTTGAGCACTAGATCATTTAGTGACAACTGTGGGTTAAAAAAAAAAAATTGTCACTTTCCTGAAACTTGTGGCAAAACACTTTTTTGAATTGTAATGCACAAAAGAACACTATATATCCCAAATGTTTGGTAAAATACATCTTAAGCCGAGTACATTGATCTCAAACACCATATGCTTTAAAATTGCACACGCCCATGCAGTGGTGACAAACTACGTACATTTTTTAAAGGCCTTTACAGGTTAGCACTTTAGATCTCCAGAGGAAGTCTACTGCTAGAATTACTGCCCTCGATCTAATGTTCGCGGTGATACCTCACATGCCTGGTGCAATTGCTGTTTACATACAACACGAGACTGACACTTGTGTTCACCTTTGCGCGCATGCACGGGGGGGACAGGGGTGCTTTAATTTTTTAAATTTTTTTTTATTTTGATTTATTTTATTTTTACATGGTCCCTTTCCTTTTTTTTTTTTTTTTTTTTATCATTTTTATTGTTCGCAAAAGGTGGTGACAGGAACTCTTTTTATGAAAAATTTGGGGGGGGGGGGGGTGTCAGACTCTAGATCCCTCCTCAGCCCTTATAGCATCTGACCATACCAAAATCTGTGTGATAAGATGCTTTCCCAATTTTCTAATGGCGCTGTTTATATCCGACTCTGCTCATAGCCTCCGGTTTCTTAGGCCATAGAGATGATTGCAGCCATTCTCCGATCAGCTCTATGGTGGAACCACTGGTTGCATTCTCGGGTTCCTCGGTGGGACAGGAGAGCCTGAGAAACCATGAAAGATGGCAGGAAGGGGAACGTTCCCTCCCTCTGCTTGTAAAAGCAGCCTAGCGGCTAATTAGTTGCTAGGATTGCTTTTACATGAAAGTCGACCGCCGGCTGAAAAGGATACCGATATGATACCTAAACCTGCAGGCATCATTCCGGGATAACAACAGACAAGGGATCTGAAACAACATGGTCAAGGGATCTGTGCCTAGGGTCAGTGTAAGAGGAGGGTATCGACCCTGTGTACATGTACTGATAGGATCCTGTATACAGGATAGGGTCCTTTGTACATATACTGATAACGACCCTGTGTACATGGACTGATAGTATCCTGTGTACATGTACTGAACAGGCGCACACACATAGTCTGATTGGCTGCCCTGAGCCAGTGACTGGCATTGGATGCTGTGGGTGGGGGCGGGACTGTGGGTGGACGTGCAGCACTCTGCCGGGTTTCAGTCCTGCTCCCACACCGCAGGCCATCCACTCCAGGCTTCAGCATGCTGTCCGCAAGCCGATCTCTGCACACTCCTGCCCGCCTATTAGATGGAATAAGTGTGGGACTTGTCCCGACTTCGGAGGGGGGGGGGGGTTGTCTGCAATTTACCCCACCTGTGATATTGGCTACAACAGGGATAGGCAACCTTAAAGTGGTGAAGATCCTGAACAACATGGGAGAAGTCAAAGATCACCGGGCACAGTGTCACCTAACCACACCCAATTTAAAACTTTAATTGCCGTACTAGCGTTTGGGAATTGCGTGCTTTGTATGGCAATCATGGGTTTAAATCGGGTGGTGAGGAAGCAACATATTGTATCCTCACCAACTGTCAAAAACACTCGGATTGCTTTTCAGAGGAGCAGCAATACTCGCTGCACTTGTAAATGAGTTCTTAGTTGCATTTGGCAGCGGCACCCTTAGGGCTTATTCACACGTAAAGGTAGGGGGTAGTAAAACTCTGTGATTGAGTCACGGTTTTACTGTCTCCAGTCTCTACCCCCTTTAGCTGCTGATGCAACAGCCAAAGGTGTACACATGCCGCAGCAGGAATTAGGCCCCCTGTTGCTTTTGGTGGATTCTACCGCCTGCCAATCACGACCCAATGCCAGTAAATGAGGCAACTCTGCAAGTGCCCTGCAACTGCATGCTTCTGCAGGGTCCAAGGGGTTAAAGCAGGTGGTGAGAAAGCGACACGACACTGCCAGCTTTAACCCCTTGTTTGCTGTACTGCACAAGGTTGCAGGGCACTTGCAGAGTGGCCTCATTCACTTGAATGGGCCATGACCGGCTGCTTTCACACTTGTGTGCTGCGGTTTACCTGCACTGCTGGTGCAGCACAGTGCATCTGCAACTTTTCTGGGTTAGCTGCACTTTGCCATAGACTTCTATTATACCTGTAGGTGTGGTGCACATTCTGAAAGCGCAACTCCTGCACTCAGAACGTGCACCAAACCCGCACAATATAATAGAGTTCTATCCCACGGTGTGGGATAACTGCAGCACATCAGTGTGAAAGCAGGCCGTGTACTATTATGCCCAGTGTATTGCTTCACACTGGCCTGAAGATCTCTTTCTTGCTTTCCACCACTCTGGAGATCACTAGCTGGGATAAGAGGTGGAGTGCAGTTGGTATCACTCCACATGGGATAAGAGTCAGCACTACAGAGGAGGCCTCAGCTTTTGCAGCTCCTGGTACCTACTACAGCTCCAACTTTACAAGTAGTCCCTCCGCACTGCACTCAATTTGATGCTCTGGGATGGAGGGTCTGCAAGCCCAGACCACGATCTACCAAACACCTGTCCACGATCTACTGGTTGCTGACAGCCGGGCTACAATGTAACCCACCTGTGATATTGGCTGCAATGTACCGCCACCTGTGATATTGGCTGCAATTTACCCCACCTGTGATATTGGCTGCAATTTGCCCCCACCTGTGATATTGGCTACAATTTACCTCTACCTGTGATATTGGCTGCAATGTACCGCCACCTGTGATACTGGCTGCAATTTACCCCACCTGTGATATTGGCTACAATTTACCCCCACCTGTGATATTGGCTACAATTTACCCCCACCTGTGATATTGGCTACAATTTACCCCCACCTGTGATATTGGCTACAATTTACCCCCACCTGTGATATTGGCTACAATTTACCCCACCTGTGATACTGGCTGCAATTTACCCCCATCTGTGATATTGGCTGCAATTTACCCCCATCTGTGATATTGGCTGCAATTTACCCCCACCTGTGATATTGGCTGCAATTTACCCCCACCTGTGATATTGGCT
>BLSH010049502.1:63331-86772 GCA_018402905.1 Glandirana rugosa
TTTGGAAGACGGTGTTTCAGTAAACCTCACTACTCTGGTTTTAACTCGAAAAACCGGTGTTGGTATTTGGGATGTAAACCTCTCCTCTGTTGTTCCAGATACTACTTTCCAAGCGGTAAGGATGACACTTTGTACCTCCACCTAACGACTACAAAACCCCTACACCCTCGATGTTTCCGTGTCCTTTAAACCAGTGTCAACTACCGTTGTACTTACGTCAATAGTTTTTTATGGCCTCCTTGTAAACGTAAGTAGTCGGTCCTTCGACGCGTACCCTGCAGGTTGTACTGTTACTAGGTTTTGTGTTCCGGTTCAGCCTTTATTCTGCTGTAGCCAATGACAGGTCGACTTGGCCTTGTGTTTTGGATCATTGTCATGTTGGACGTCCCATGCGCAGCTTCCTGGCTGATGAATGCAAATGTTCCTCCGGTATTTTTTGATAACTGCATTCATGTTGCCATCAACTGTGACCAAATTTCCTGTGCCTTTGTAGCTCCCACATCCCCAAAACATCAGCAATCCACCTCCATGTTTCACAGTAGGAATGGCGAACCTTTCATCATAGACCTTGTTGTCTCCTCTCCAAATGTAGGGTTTATGGTTGTGGCCAAAAAGCTCAATTTTGGTCTCATCACTCCAAATGACTTTGTGGCAGAAGGTTTGAGTCTTGTCTCTGTGCTGTTTGGCGTATTGTAAGTGGGATAATTTGTGGAATTTGCGTAGTAATGGCTTTCTTCTGGCGACTCCACCATGCAGCCCATCTTTCTTCAAGTGCCTCCTTATTGTGCATCTTGAAACATTCACACCCCATGTTTTCAGAGAGTCCTGAAGTTATTTGTAGGTTTTTCTTTGCCTCCCGAACAATTTTCCTGGCAGTTGTGGCTGAAATTTTAGTTGGTCTCCCTGACTGTGGTTTGGTTTCAACAGAACCACTCATTTTTCACTTCTTGATTCGAGTTTGAACCCTGCTGATTGGCATTCTCAATTCCTTGGATATCTTTTTATATCCCTTTCCTGTTTTATGAAGTTCAACTACCTTTTCCCGCAGATCCTTTAACAATTCTTTTGCTTTCCCCATGACTCAGAATCCAGAAACGTCAGTGCAGCACTGGATGAAAGATACAAGGGTCAGTCAGGAGTCCAGAAACTCATTGACCTTTTATACACACACACTAATTACAAGCAAACAGATCACAGGTGAGGATGGTTACCTTTAATAGCCATTCAAACCCCTTTGTGTCAACTTGTGTGCATGTTATCAGGCCAAAATCACCAGGGTATGTAAACTTTTGATCAGGGTCATTTGGGGAGTTTCCGTTGTCGTTATGATATAAAAAGAGTAAACACCGTTGATTGATAATAAATGGCTTCAGCCAAACACCAACCATGAGTGAATTGAAAAGTTGTTGTGCTATTATTCATATTCTCTGAAAAATGCCCAAGAAATCATAAATTCTGCCAGGGTGTGCAAACTTATGAGCACAACTGTGTGTGTGTGTGTGTGTGTGTGTGTGTGTATATATATATATATATTACCAAAAGTATTGGCACGCATGCCTTTACACGAACTGAAATGACATCCCAGTCTTAGTCCATAGGGTTCAATTTTGAGTACTCGCTCATCCATGTCTTTATGGACCTTGTTTTGTGCAGTGGTCCAAATCATTTGGTGGAGGGGGGATTATGGTGTGGGGTTGGTTTTCAGGAGTTGGGCTTGGCCCCTTAGTTCCAGTGAAGGGAACTCTTAAGGTGTCGGCACACCAAGACATTTTGGACAATTTCATGCTCCCTACTTTATGGGAAGAGTTTGGGGGTGGCCCCTTCCTGTTCCAACATGACTGCGCACCACTGCACAAAGCAAGGTCCATAAAGACACGGATGAGGGAGTTTGGGGTGGGGGAACTTGACTGTCCTGCACAGAGTCCTGATCTCAACCCCATAGAACGCCTTTGGGATGAATTAGAGCGGAGACTGCAAGCCAGGCCTTCTCATCCAACATCAGTGCCTGACCTCACAAATGCACTTCTGGAAGAATGGTCAAACATTCCCATAGACACTCCTAAATCTTATGGGCAGCCTTCCCAGGAGAGGTGAAGCTGTTATAGCTGCAAAGGGTGGGCCAACTCAATAATGAACCCTACAGACTAAGACTGGGGTGCCATTAAAGTTCACGTGCGTGTAAAGGCAGGTGTCCCAATACTTTTGGTAATATAGTGTGTGTGTGTGTGTGTGTGTGAATATATATTTTTCCTTTTATTTATATTCTACATTGTTTCCCAGATGGAGAAGATCCACAACAGATACCTGTCAGAAATCTTTCAGTATAAGAAGGGGGCAAAACCCTCCAAGAAAACCGCGCAGTCATATCAGGTGGTCCCCAGACAGTTCACACGGCTCGTCTGTGATGTTGGATTTCAGAGGGTTTTCAGCAATCTTAAAGGTGAGTGTCGGAGATCATTGTGTGTGGAGGGTGATCTGCTGCATGTAAAATTGTCCTCATAAGTTTACCCCTGGCAGAATTTGTTAAATGTGAACCATTTTTGCAGCATCACTGTCACAAAACACCATGCTTACAATATTCCAAATGGCAACCAGAGAAGTCTCGAAACTTATAGAACAAACAGCATGGACAATCAAATGATAAATAATTATACTGCACTCCCACAAAGTAAATACCAATGGATTATGCAAAATGGCAAAATATTAAGTGCAAAGAAAATTGTCACTAGAAGTGACTTGTGCAAACGTATCATGTAAACCATATAGAAATAAATCAAATCACATAAGTCCATTCAAGTAAAAATCCATCATATGTGAAAAATAAAAATTAAAATGGGTGGTAAAAATGTGACCAAAACCGTTTATAGGTGCAAATGTGCCTGGTAGTGCAGTACAAGTTCCGCAGGATGATAGAAATAGAATAGCCTCCACTTTCACCGTATAGTCACCAAACAGAGTTGATCTCCATTACAGAGATCAAATGTGCTTTTTAAATGTTTCCAGGAACGTCATCCACAGCAAAGCCAGGGAAGGAGATGGGTCATCCACAGCAAAGCCAGGGAAGGAGATGGGTCATCCAGCCACCAGCCTTCCAGATGGGTAAGGGAAACAAAGAAGGGGGACTCCGATGGTGAAATACGTCTTATTGGATTAATGAATATAAAAAAAACTGAAACCAAATTCCAATAAAAACAAGGAAGCAGGGACACAAGTTGCAATCCACCTGCATTCCAGAGAGGAAGTGATGTAACCAGATACTGGCCTATCCCGATGTGGCGTTTCATCAGCTGTGCCCTGACATCATCAGGGGTCACAAGCTTTGCTGTGGGTGACCCATCTCCTTCCCTGGCTTTGCTGTGGGTGACCCATCTCCTTCCCTGGCTTTGCTGTGGGTGACCCATCTCCTTCCCTGGCTTTGCTGTGGGTGACCCATCTCCTTCCCTGGCTTTGCTGTGGATGACCCATCTCCTTCCCTGGGTTTGCTGTGGATGACCCACCTCCTTTCCTGGCTTTGCTGTGGATGACCCACCTCCTTCCCTGGGTTTGCTGTGGATGACCCATCTCCTTCCCTGGCTTTGCTGTGGATGACCCATCTCCTTCCCTGGCTTTGCTGTGGATGACCCATCTCCTTCCCTGGCTTTGCTGTGGATGACCCAACTCCTTTCCTGGCTTTGCTGTGGATGACATATCTCCTTCCCTGGCTTTGCTGTGGATGACCCACCTCCTTTCCTGGCTTTGCTGTGGGTGACCCATCTCCTTCCCTGGCTTTGCTGTGGGTGACCCATCTCCTTCCCTGGCTTTGCTGTGGATGACCAATCTCCTTCCCTGGCTTTGCTGTGGATGACCCATCTCCTTCCCCGACTTTGCTGTGGATGACCCACCTCCTTTCCTGGCTTTGCTGTGGGTGACCCATCTCCTTCCCTGGCTTTGCTGTGGGTGACCCATCTCCTTCCCTGGCTTTGCTGTGGATGACCAATCTCCTTCCCTGGCTTTGCTGTGGATGACCAATCTCCTTCCCCGACTTTGCTGTGGATGATCCATCTCCTTCCCCGGCTTTGCTGTGGATGACCCACCTCCTTTCCTGGCTTTGCTGTGGGTGACCCACCTCCTTCCCTGGCTTTGCTGTGGATGACCCATCTCCTTTCCTGGCTTTGCTGTGGATGACCCACCTCCTTCCCTGGCTTTGCTGTGGATGACCCACCTCCTTCCCTGGCTTTGCTGTGGATGACCCATCTCCTTCCCTGGCTTTGCTGTGGATGACCCACCTCCTTCCCTGGCTTTGCTGTGGATGAACCATCTCCTTCCCTGGCTTTGCTGTGGATGACCCACCTCCTTCCCTGGCTTTGCTGTGGATGACCCACCTCCTTCCCTGGCTTTGCTGTGGATGACCCACCTCCTTCCCTGGCTTTGCTGTGGATGAACCATCTCCTTCCCTGGCTTTGCTGTGGATGACCCACCTCCTTCCCTGGCTTTGCTGTGGATGAACCATCTCCTTCCCTGGCTTTGCTGTGGATGACCCACCTCCTTCCCTGGCTTTGCTGTGGATGACCCACCTCCTTTCCTGGCTTTGCTGTGGATGAACCATCTCCTTCCCTGGCTTTGCTGTGGGTGACCCATCTCTTTTCCTGGCTTTGCTGTGGGTGACCCATCTCCTTCCCTGGCTTTGCTGTGGGTGACCCATCTCCTTCCCTGGCTTTGCTGTGGATGAAGTTCCTGGAAACATTTAAAAAGCACATTTGATCTCTGTAATGGAGATCAACTCTGTTTGGTGACTATACGGTGAAAGTGGAGGCTATTCTATTTCTATCATCCTGCGGAACTTGTACTGCACTACCAGGAACATAACACATTTGCACCTATAAACTGTTTGGCCACATTTTTACCACCCATTTTCATTTTGTTTTATTTTTCGCAAATGGTGGATTTTTACTTGAATGGACTTATGTGATTTGATTTATTTCTATATGGTTTACATGATTAGTTTGCACAAGTCACTTCTAGTGACAATTTTCTTTGCACTTAATATTTTGCACAATACATTGGTATTTATTTTGTGGGAGCACAGTATAATTATTTGCACTTTGACAATTTGTGTGATACAGGAGCAGCCCCACCATATTTGAATCCATTTGCGCAGCTATAGGAACACTGTTGTTCCATTGGTGTGTAATAAAATGATAAACACTTTCTATGAATACAATTGCTGAATGCAGCAAAGTTATGCATACCACTGTATCCGAAACAAACCACACACCCCCCACCAAATGGCCTTTGGTCCTCAGAGGCTAACAAAATCAAATTGATGGAGGAGCTCACCACATGGGAAAATAATGGGTCTCATTCACAGCAGTCACTAAAGATTGGGAGACCTCACTGATGCTGAAAATGGCAATACATGATATTAAGAACTAAAGGCGTGCACACTGTTGAGTAAGGGATGAGGGCACCCTCTTCCCTTACTTGCATGCACTTTACATAGATTTTCAGGATATATTTCTCAGAGGAGCTGCCTTCACTGCTATTTGTTATTTTAGCTTCTGTTTCATCCCCTCTCTCTACCAATCATTACCCTTCCCCTATCTGTCTGCCTCACAGTAGCACCGTAGTTCCTTTACTTATGCACACTGTTGAGCAGTTCCATGTTATTATTTTCTTTATTGCTACAGCTTGTTTAATGTGGTTAAAGTGGTTGTAAACCTCAGACATGAAATATAAACAAAGCACATCCCTCTGCAGTGTGTACTTGTCTCAGTGCCAAGTGTCATTTCTGTCTGCTGCCTCCTTCCTCTGCTAGCTACATGAGTCACTTCTCAAGTTTTCCTGACACCAAGAGATAAAGTTACAGGGGAGGGATCTCCAGCACACAGCCTGTGATTGACAGCCTCAGCTCTGTCTCTGCTGTGTGAAAGGGGGGGGGTATCCCATCCCTCCAATCAGCTCTTAGAGTTCTCCTTGCTGAGCTCTGCAGAGTGTAACTTCCCACCCCCTTTTTCCTGACAGCTCAGACAAGCTATATAAATGCTGGACTTTGAATGGCTGTAGAGAAGAGAAGACTGCAGATAAACAGAGAGGGGGGAGGGTCCTTCCTTCCAAACTGCTCTCACTGAGCTCTGCAGAATGTGACTTCAGCTCTTCATCCGCTTTTTTCTGAAAGCTCAGACAAAAGCTGTAAAAATGCTGGACTTTGAACAGTTGTAGAGAAGACAGCAGATAAACAGGTACAACTTATGTAGGAGGATTTGTTTAAAGCGGTAGTAAACCCACTGCCAAAAAAAAAAACCAAAATCCTGCAAGACAATAGCATAATATATTAGTGTGCATCGCATACTAATATATTATGAAATACTTACCTTAGAACGAGGCCCCCGATGCCCGAGTCGGTCAGCGCTAAGGACGCTGACATGTTGGTCCTCTTCTTTCTTCCGGGTACGCGGCTCCGGCGCTGTGAGTGGCCGGAGCCTCGTGACGTCACTCCCGCGCATGCGCGCGGGAGCTCTTCGCTCCGGCAGCCAGCTCTGAGTTGCCGGCCGCCTCGGCCGGATCGTCAGAGCGCATGCACCGCTAATGTCAGCGGCTGCATGCAGGGCGAATATCTCCTGAACCATGCAGGTTTAGGAGATATTCTTTTTACCTACAGGTAACCCTTATTATAGGCCGCATTATAGGCTCACCTGTAGGTAAAAACAGTAGTGGGGGTTTACTACCGCTTTAATCTCTGTGTATCACCTGCGGCCATTCACTTCATTGGGGATAAAGAAGTGTTTACAACCACTTTAACATTAAAAATAAAATAAATGTTTTTGGTCTGATCGCTTAAGTTTTCTTTAATAAGTGGTCCACATCTTACAAATTCTGCCAGAGGGATGTAATTTTATAACCACCATAAGCTGACGATTGGGTACAGGTACACTTCACTGACATAGAATTATCCATAACCTTCCAGGCATCCTCTCTGATCCATCACCTCCTATACAGCAATGTCTCTCATCCTCGGTCCTCAGGTACCCCCAACAGGCCATGTTTTGGGAATTTCTAGCTGTCCAAAATCCCAAGCCATTGACTCTGATTTAAAGCACCTGTGCAAGATAAAGGAAAACCTGAAAACATGGCCTGTTGGGGGTGCTTGAGGACAGGGCTGAGAACCACTGGTGTACAGCATCTGAAAATTGTGCACTACAGATCTTTCTTCTCTTTTCTTCAGATCTAAGGAACGGGCAGGGGATTTATTTCACAGGCAATCCTAGGAGGGCTCTAGAAGTTTTCCAGACCCCAAAAGAGGAAGGCGGCCTCATCTGTATCTTCCAGGCTGAAGTTCTGATTGAGAATCCTGCTGAATGTAAAAAAGACCTCCCAGTTCTCATTCCTAAAACTCTATTTTACAAATCCAAACCTGACGACATTCTGGATTTGTGTGATAGTTTGGTAAATGACAAACAGTCACCTATCTATGTCATACCTGACAGTTTTCAAGCAAATCCGCTGTGTCTGTTCACCTGCAGGAGGCAAGGACCGGGTTCTACCCGCCTCTAATACAAAGGAGAACTAGAAATCAGCCCAGGTGCCCCAGGATTGTCACTAATACTTGGGGGGCCTCCCTTTAAAATGGGTACATCTACCGAGCACTAATGACAGGTCCACTTTAATACTCTATCATTTTACCTTTAACTGCCCAGTGCCATGGATAATGGCGCTAGGAACATCTGTACGGGGGGGCTGTTTAGGTGAAATGGGTGGTTTAAAGTTTCCTGCTATATTTTTCTTCATTTTAAAGAAGTTACACTGAAAATAAGTAGATACATGTGATCTAGCCTTTATATGTACATCTGCATGAAAAATGAATAAAAACTTCCTTTAAGAAAAATAAACAATAGGAATTTTGTACTCACCAAAAAAAAAAAAAAATTCCCTTTCTTGAAGTCCATGACACATGAATTCTTAGACTGTTGGGTTATAATGCCACCTACAGGAGAAATAGACAATGGCAACAAAAGAGCTGTTGGCCAGCATAAGGTAACCACGTCCACAACCACCTTGCCTCAGTTTTATAGCAAAGCAGTACCAAAGAGAAAAAAACAGGGAAGGCAACCCTGTCCCCCAATGGACTCCAAAAAATAAAAAGGAATTTTATGGTGCGGAAAAAAATCCTATTTTCGTCTAAAGAAAAGAAAAGAAAAAACTAGAGACTGCCTGCAGCTCAAAGAGCCACTTGAAGGCCCTAAAGCCCAAAGCTGGCACCCAGACAAGGCCTGGATTTTCCTAAAACCTAACTCCTTGGCGCCGATCGTATGCGGATATTCGGCTTCTTGGGGGGGATCCTTTTATAAGCTTAGAGGCTGCAAATTTGCATACCAGACTGTAAACACGGCTGCGCCGACCGCACACGCCCTGCACGCTCCCGGCACAGTCACCTGGGGCTGACCGCTGCCAATCGCTACTTGCAATCCGGAGCGTTCTGATCACGTGACCAGCGGTCACATGATCATAAACCCTGCCCCGCCTCCCAGCATCTGAAACCCCTTAAAGGGCCGGGAGGCATCGGCACCAAGGGGTTAAACAAAGGCAGAAGACCAGGAGATAGATTTGTAAACTAGGAAAAGTTGTATTCTGCCAAAAAGAGCCTTGTTTTCTAGAATCTGCCTATAGGCATACGTGGTTTCGTTTATTTTGTGCAGCCAGCGGGCTGAATGAGAAAACAAAACCCGTTCCCCCCATTAACACATTTAAGGTGAATTCTCCTCACTGTGCCATTCCATTCCAACAGTGGGGAGAATCTCCTGCTTTCAGAAAACACAGATCAGCACTGCAGTTGCTAATCGAGAAGCTTTTATGCCACAGGACAGTTGAAGTAATTCCGTAAATCGAAAATGCTGAACCGGTCAACATTTTGATCCATCTATGGTAAGGTGACCAGATTTGTAAAATGAAATCCGGGGACATATTTTATTTTTACTAGTAATGGCGGCAATCAGCGACTTATAGCGGGACTGCAATATTGCGGTGGACAAATTGGACACTAAGTGACACTTTGTGGGAACCGGTGACACTAATAAAGTGATCAGTGCTAACAATATGCACTGTCACTGTACTAATGACACTGGCTGGGAAGGGGTTAACATCTAGGGCAATCAAAGGGTTAAATGTGTGCCTAACCGGTGTTTTCTCACTGTGGGGGAGGAGCTTTTACTAAGGGAAGGCATAGATCCCTGTCCCAGCAGCCATGTTTTGTGACACTGTGGCAATGCAATGCCAGCCAGAGCCATGATAGAGTGCCTGCTGCCTATGAGTTATGATTCCATCCATTATGACAGAGAGACAGAGAAAGTGCAATGCATTCACAGACACCCCCAAAGCACAGCGGTGTTGAAGCCTGGAAGCCACTGGCAGCCCCACGATTGGATCCGCTTCCCCTCTGTGCCCGCTGCTGGGCACTGCCAGCTGAGCTCAGCTGCCTTTCTCTGCTGTCACCACCACTGCCCGCCTCACAGCCTCTCTTTGGACCCCGGCTACTACTGGGTGGGGAGCGGAACTGAGCAGAGGAAGATTACTCTGCTGGGGAAGGCCAGGAGATGGGCAGGCAGGCAGGCGGCTGGCCGGGACTTGCGCCAAGGCAGAAGAACATGCGAGTGGGAATTACACCCCCTACCCCCAAGCTAGTAGGAGCAGCAGAGAGGGGGGTGTGTGTTTTTTTTTTTTTTTTTAATTCTACACTAACTGCCCTTGAAATGGCTTGGGCCCCTGTTCATATCCAATAAGGGGACAAAACCGGGGACAGACTTGGTCCGGGGACAGCGTCCTCAATCCGGGGACTGTCCCCTGAAACCGGGGACATCTGGTCACACTAATCTATGTACATTATAAAGTGGTTCTAAAGCCTGAACGTTTTTACCTTAATGCATTCCTTGCAGTAAGGATCGGGGCTGCTTTGTGTAAAACCATAAAAGCGCAGGTAAGTATGATGTTTGTAGTTTAATAAAAAGAAAACTTGAACCTTGGCAACCACTTTAATGTGAAGTCCTGTAGCAGCTGGAACACAGATGTAGTTGTCATCACTGGGAGTGCAGAGCCATCGCAGAGAGAACACCAGTATGGAAAACTGGGAAAACCTGCGTTCCGATTCAAACATTGCCCAGTAGATATAACCGCTTCTATAGGAAGAGTATATAATAAATAGGAGGAAACCATTCCTGAACAGGGCACACAATATAATACAATGCACACCATGGAGTCCCCAGAGATTGGGAAAGATGAGCTGCTGCAGCTCTGATCCTGATAGTCGGAACAGCAGAGTCCTCTGCTAACCGGAACATTCATGAGACGTCAACTACAGATCCATCAGAGAGCGACCACCAGTATAAAACTGGGAAGACCGATGCTTGGCTGAATGGAGAGACTTCCTGGTTTTCATACATCCGGCACAAATCTGCCAGCAGCTGTTGATGGTAGAAAAAACTTCCAAAAATGAAAACGACGGAGCTGAAAAAAAACACCTCCACCATCCTGAGGACTCTAGCGAGAAGTTGGGGTATGATGGTTATGGGCGAGGTTGTCCTGCGCTGGCCAATGGCTTTTGTCCATTTCTCCTGTAGGTGGCAGTATAACTTGACAGTCTAATAATTCCTGTGTCCCTTCATGAACAAGAAAGAGAGAACCGGTTTCCCCAGATGTTTGGGTGATGAAAATTATTGGCAACATTTTTGGTGAAAAAAAAAATGGCAGAACCTCAACACAAACTGTTGAGGTCTTCGGAGGTGTGAATGTGGTGGAAATGCAGAGCTACCACCCAGAGCCAACCTTGCTGCCGAAAATCATATTACCCCTAAAATTACAATTCCAACCTTAAAGAACAACGCTAAAATAAACCTTTTTTTTCCCCTAGTTTGTAGACTTTGGAAGAAGTAGGGAGGATTAGAGCCCCAGTCTGTATTTATTGCTGTCTGCGTTTGTTAGGAAGATTTATATTCTCTTCCTTTCCTGGTGACCAATGTTACTAAGGCCGGCCATAGATGGTTCCAATCTAGGCCAGTTCAGCAGGGATCGGCTGACATTCAACCCATGTATGGGCAAGCGGACTATACCAAGTTGATCGATCAAATTGGGTACAACCAGCCTGCTGGATCTTGCATGCGATTATCGCTAGCGGCTGGTATAGCTGCTAGCAATAATCACGGTCTTCTCCTGGAGGGGATCGCTTCGCTCCCCCCGAGAATACAATGACTCGGCAGGAGGGATTCCTCTGTCTGTGTTGATGAGAGAATCAACTCGTGGTTGAAACAAACACTGAGGGGAATCCCCCAATGGGGACAACTATGAAAGGTGGGATTTCCGTTCACCTCCTGTCTTGTCTACAGGACAGGAAGTGAAGGGAAAATGTTCTCATTGGAGACACAGAGATAAAAACCCAACAGAAGCTCTAACCCAGCCTCTCTCAACCTTTTTAACGAGGAGGAACCCTTGAAAGAACTTCCAGTACTTGGGGAACCCCTGCTAGTTGTTATTGTATTTACAGTTAATGGCGCATGCACCGCCTAAATGAAATCCTCCCTTAGGGTGCTTTCACAGTGATCTGCTGCAGTTTACCCATCACACAGGTGCAGCACATTATAGCCCAACTTTCCCATAGACTTCTATTAGATCCGGCATTTTTGGTATATTTTCTGCACACCAAAAGTTCTGCATTCTGCATCTTTCCTGTACTTTCAGAAAATGCACCAAAAATGCCTGATCTAAGACCCCTTTCAACTGGAGCGCTGCAAAAATAGCTGTTAAAATGCCGTTCGTTTTTGTGGTGCCTTAGCAGCACTTTTGGGCGCTAGCGGGGCACTTTTTTAAGGTCACCTTAAAAAAAAAAAACGAAAAAAGACCCGTTTTGGGGCGCTTTCTAAATGCTTTTAAAGTGGTTGTCAACTATTGTCAACCACTTTAACCTACAGGTGAGCCTATAATAAGGCTCTATAATAAGGCTCACCTGTAGGTCCCGGGAATATCTCCTAAACCTGCATGGTTCAGGAGATATACAGTGTATCTGCTGTGCCGGCGTCATCGTCACATGTGCAGTGAAGAAACCCGACTGGGCCGTTCCTTCACAAAGTGTGCCGTAAATGACGGCTCCCGTCCACAAGCGCGGGAGTGACTGGAGTCCGCGCTGTGATTGGCTGGAGCCCGTGATCCCAGAAGAAGACACAATGAACATGACGCCGCTCACAGCGGTGCTCAGGGATCGCTGCAACAGCGTCGTTCTAAGGTAAGTATTCCATAATGAGCTAGTATGCAATGCATACTAGCTCATTATGCCTTTGTCTTGCAGGTTTTTTTTTTGTTTTTTTTTACCCTCCCTTGACAACCACTTTAAGGCGCTTTGGAAGTGCTGCTAATTAATTTCAGTGGGCAGGGGCATTTTTGGAGTGCTATTTAAAGGGCTCCAAACACGCCCCAAAGATGCTGCTTGCAGGACTTTTTCTACCAACCCGCAAGCGAACCGCCCCCAGTGTGAAAGCACTCATTTAAATCAATGGGAGGCAGTTTTCAAGTGCTTTTTTTAGCACCAAAGCGCCTCAAAACCGCCTCAGTGTGAAAGGGGTCTTATGGAAATGTGCAGGTCAGTGAAATCCTCCATTACATAGATAGTCCATAGAGACAGGTTCCCTTAGATTGCCCGTCAGTAGAGAAGATCTGGTATTGGTGGTGACTCTGGTGGTCGGTGGAAAGCTTGCCCCCCCCCCCCCATACAGATAACTACAAAGCTTATTGGTGTCGGTGATTACTTATCTAAGAGTCAGAAATTGCTTAAGGAACCCCCAGAAACCTGTGGAGGAGTCCTGGCTGAGAAAGGCTCCTATAACCTTTCCATTGGCAATAATAAAAGTGGTTTCCGGTGGTGGGATCCGGTGGTGAGATCCGGTGACCCGGCTGCTCTCTATATACACGACCTATAGATGTATACTGCTAATATTACCTCGTCAACTGTCTATAAGGTGCCTTATCCCGATCCTATACCAGAACTCCGGATCCGGGCTTTCTGTACCCGGGGAGGAGGAAGGTCTCCGGGCTTCTTAGTTATAATTATAGGAAATCTGCAGATAAAATGATTGATTGATCTCTGAGATTTTATATACATTGTATCACATCATCCACCTTTCTATGTAGTAGACAGACGGACGATTTCTTCGCTCTGTGGGCCGCAATGTGTTGGTTTATATTTCTTATTCTAGTTCTATTTTTTCTGTTATATGAAATAAAAAACAAAAAAAGTTGTTCTTTTAATAAATTTCTGAGATTTTTTTTGAAAGGATTAAAAATTGTAAATAAAAATGATTTTATTCACTGGGCAGCAATCTGTGTATCATTCCATCCCCCCTCCCCCACCCATTATGTTAGCGGCCGTTCACACAAGAACATGGCCACGGAACACGGGCATCCTGTAACATTTCCCGCACCACATTTAAAACAAATTGCAGTTGTAATCTACAGTGAGTGTCAGTTAAAGCGGAGGTCCGCCGCCTGCCGCCGTTCCTATTAAAAGTCAGCAGCCACGCATACAGGACACATACAGTAGCTGCTGACTTTTAACTTGAGGACACTTACCTGTCCTGGAGTCCAGCGATGTTGGCAGCGCCCACCGATCTTCAGATCGGCAGGTCGAGTGCTGCCGCCATTGAGAGCAAGGGGAAGCCAGACGTGTAGCCATTCGGCTTCATGGCCGGGCCCCTACTGCGCATGCATGAGCCACCGCTGCACTTTCCCAGTGGCGGTGGAGGAGGAGGAGGGAGCCCGGCTGCTGACGGCCATGGCCCTGGGCTCCCGGATGTGTGGAAAGGGACACCTGTCAAAGACAGGTGTGTCCCCCCCCCCCCCCCAAATGTGACACCTGAGGGGGGAGGAATCCAACCAACGGAAGTTCCACTTTTGGGTGGAACTCCGCTTTTTTTTAACAGGTAGGTTTTTATTGCACAGATCAGCATTACAGTATATAGAAGTACCTGAAATAAAAAAATAAAAAATAATAAAATAACAAAAATTGAGTTAGCAGCTTAGGTTACAGGGAGTGCAGTGCAGATCATCTTCAGATTTATCTTCTATGTTAATAATTGAAGACAGTAAAAGAGAGAGTGGGGGAGAAACTTCACCCCTCCTAGTATAACATGAAGATTAAGGACTGTCTAACACATGGCTCATAAACAGACATTCACATCTTCCAATCAGGTTAATAGCCACTACCCTTCTTCAATTTTCAAGAGCGATATATTAACCCCTTCAGCCCCGGAAGGATTTCCCCCTTTAGGACCAGAGCACCCTTTGCGATTCGGCGCTGCGTCGCTTTAACTGACAATTGCGCAGTCGTGCGGCGTTGTACCCAAACAAAATTTGCGTCCTTTTTTCCCCACAAATAGTTTTCTTTTGGTGGTATTTGATCCCCTCTGCGTCATTTCTGATCGCCGCTATAAAGAAAAGAAGAGCGACAATTTTGCAAAAAAACCCAAATTTCTTACTTTTTTTGCTAACATACAAATCCAAAAAAATATATATACAAAAAAAAAAAAACATTTTTTTTTCATCGGTTTTGGCCGATTTATATTCTTCATATTTTTGGTTAAAAAAATTGCAATCTGCATTTGATTGGTTTGCGCAAAAGTTGCCGCGTTTACGGATAATTCATTTCTGGGGGTTTTATTTATTATATTTTACTAGTAATGGCAGCGATCTGCGATTTTTAGAGGTACTGCGATATTGCGGCGGACATGTCGGACCATTGGCATTTATACAGCGATCAGTGCTATAAAAATGCCCTGATTACTGTGTAAATGCCATTGGCAGTGAAGGGGTCAACCTGGAGGGGGCGCTCTAAGGGTTACCTGTGTTCCCTCAGTGTGTTACTAACTGTATGGGTGCTGGGCTGGCTGGGGGAGGAGAGTGATCACGGCTCCCATATACAGGAAGCCTGTGATCACAGCCCTCCCCCCCTCTGTCAGAACGGAGATCCGTGTTTACTTACACCGACCTCCGTTCTTTCACTGCGGGGGGGGGGGGAGCCATCGCGGATAGCTGTAACGGCAGTTTGTGATAACAAACCACTTTGCCGCCGTCATGCTGCAGCGGGGGGTGGTCGGCAAGTGGTTAACTCAGTAGCTCCAAAAAGTGTATCTGCTGACTTTTACTAAACAGACACTCACCTGTCCCAGGATCCAGCGGTGCGCTCACCCCAGCCTTGTCCTCTCACCCCAGCCTTGTCCTCTCACCCCGGCCTTGTCCTCTCGCCCCGGCCTTGTCCTCTCGCCCCGGCCTTGTCCTCTCGCCCCGGCCTTGTCCTCTCACCCCGGCCTTGTCCTCTCACCCCGGCCTTGTCCTCTCACCCCGGCCTTGTCCTCTCACCCCGGCCTTGTCCTCTCTCAGCCGCGTCAGCATCTTAACTATGGACACTTGACTGTGACTGCTTGCGGCTTCACAGCCGGGTGCCCACTGCACATGTGTGAGCAGCACTGCGCTCCGTGACCGGTCCTGATGTCTTCTAGGACCGGTCTCTTGTCCCAGAAGACTCTGGGAGGGAGAGCTTCCGCTTCCGATCGCCTAAGGCGAAAAGCTCCGTTTCATAAACAGAAGACGAGGCGGAAGTTCCACTTTTAGGTGGAGCTCTGCTTTAACAACGCCCCAGACACAGGTCACAAACAGTGCATTTGTCTGCACCGGATACTTCTGTATCATGCAATCTGGTTGCTGTACGTTGTATGCACTGCTTTTGGATTGGTTCACTGCAATTCATCCCATTGAAAATGATTGGTCTCAAATCACACAGAAACCTGCAGCGCATTCCTGTGTGATCTGTGGTGTGAACCGACCCTAAGGGTTTCCAAACTGGATAAACATATTTATATATTGCACCATATTAGTCCTTAGGCTGTGACAACTGCATTTGTTTTCTTCTTTCAAGTTTTTCCACATCACTTTGCCCTGGTGATCCTGACAGTGCTAGGGTGGCTACACTCACTCCTCCCCTGTACCTATAGAGGGAGCCATGGTTTACACTCAGGCTGGACTACAAGCATC
The DNA here is from genome assembly GCA_018402905.1 of Glandirana rugosa. Lineage (NCBI taxonomy): Eukaryota > Metazoa > Chordata > Amphibia > Anura > Ranidae > Glandirana > Glandirana rugosa. The sequence goes on from BLSH010049502.1 coordinate 79,370, forward strand.
TTCCTCTCCATCACATGGAGAGTGGGAGGATTAGTAGTTTATAGAGGATAGTTTGAAAGGAAGATTTGATTGTGCTTTCAGTGCAGCTCACAGGAAGAGATGAGGACACAGCTTTTCTGGCAGGATCAACAGGTATTCTCTGTTCCTGCTAAAAATGTTCTTAGGGCTCATTCACACAAATGATGTTCTCTGAAGAGCGATCTATGCTCAGGAGAGCATTTGACAGTCAGTGATCAGGCACTGTATCGCCTCCTCACCACCTGCTTTGTCCTGAACACTTGCAGAGCAGCCCAAAGCATCATGGCCACAGCATGTGTACAGCCCCTGCCACTGTGCCTGTAGCTAAAGGGGATAGTGGTTGGTGGGCAGTAAAAGCACAGCTCAGTCGCAGGGTCTTACTGCCCCCAGCCACTGATGTGAACAAACCCCCAAGTCTGTAATAAGAAAACAAATGCAGTCACCACCTCTAAGGATTAGTGAGCTGCAATATGACATTTATTGCTGTTTTTCTGCTTAATTTCCTCCAATATTTGTGCTATAAATGTGGGCTGAGCTCAGTATGCTTCTTCTAGTAGACAGACCAGATTCTACACTGTAGATGGTTTTGCTGCTCTCCCCATCATACAGATAACAGAAAAAAATTGTATCAAATACTTACTGAAATGTTGTTTTCCTGGTGCCAATCCATGACAGCATGTATGCTTCCATGTTGGCACCAGGATATTAGGATATGGCTGCTTCTATCTGGATACCACACTCACAGATCAGACAGCTGCTCTTCCCACCATCCTCCACTCTCCTGGGCTTTCTCTGGCCTCTTTCATCTTCCAGACCTCCACCAGCCTCTGAGGTACCAGACCCCAGGCTTCCTGATATCCATTCTTCCTTCCACCAGGCCTCCTCTCTACTACCTCTGGGCCTTTGCCTTCCAATCCCTCAGGCTTCCTATGGCCTCCACTCTCCTATCCTCTGGGCTTCCTACAGCCTCTGTTCTTTCATCCTCCAGGCTTCCCTCCAGCATTTGCGCAATCAAATCCCAGGCTTCCCCAGATATCCATTCTCCCTTCCCCCAGGCCTTCTCTCTACCACCTTTGGGCTTCCTTGGACCTCCTATGGCCTCTGCTCTACCCAGGATTTCTCCGATATCCATTCTCCCTTCCTGTAGGCCATCTCTCTGCCACCCCCAGGCCTCTGTCCCTTAGGCTTCATATGGCCTCCACTCTCCTATCCTATGAGCTTCCTACGGCCTCTGTTCTTTCATCCTCCAGGCTTCCTCTGATATCCATTCTCCCTCCCATGCCTTGAGCTTCCTGTAAGCACCACTCTCTTATCCTCTGTTCTTTCATCCTCCAGTCTCTGCTCTACCATACTAAGCTTCCCCTGATATCCATTCTCCCTTCCCCCAGGCCTCCTCTCTACCACCCATTGGCTTCCCCAGACCTCTGCCCTCCTATCCTCTGGACCTCCTTCAGCCTCTGTTCCGTCACCCTACAGATTTTCTTCAGCCACTACTCTGCCATCTTACAGGCTTTACCCTGCCTCCGCTCTACCATTACCCAGGCTTCCTGCAACATCCTTTAGTTTCCCAGGCATCTTCTCCATCCTCTGCTCTCCCATTCTCTGAATTTCCTCCATCCTTCCCTCCCAGAGCTTCCTCCTGCCTCTGCTTTCCTCTTCCTAGGTTTCCACTGACATCAATTTTGTTGTCTCCTTAGCCTCCTCTTTATGTACCCCCTTGACTTCCTCTGTCCTTCAATCCCCTGGGCTTTCTCTGCCCTCCACTGAATGATCTCTTGGGCTTCCTAGAATATCCATTCTATCTTCCCTCAGGCCTCCCCTCTACCATCCATTTCCCCAGACCAGTAAGGTGAACACCAAGTGCCATAAAACAATGGCTGCCCTCTCCCCCATATTGCACAATGCTCCACCTCAGCTGATCAGCCACTGGCCTCTCATTCTCCTCACCAAATGAGGCCCAATAGAGCTTTATATCTTGATGGCTGGGAATGGTAGACACCCCACCCTGTCACCCTCGCTGTGTCTCCTCCAGGAAATGCAGTTTTGGAGAATAAAAGCAAAATTAAAACAAAGTTTATTGTAATGTGAGCAGCAACACCGATGGAGGAAATTACAGGAAGAATCAAAGTAAAAAATTCCTAAAACAAAAATATCTGTAATATTTACATCATAGAACATATATAACATTGTATACATGGAGTCTACGGGACGCGCCCCATCACCTGGACCATGGCTGTGCTGCACTACATGAAGACGCAGCAATCGCTGAACCGCCAGGAGGTGTGTGACCCGCCATGTGTCAGAGGGGGAGCTTCACAGAGAGGGGACACAATGAATTGGGGGTTCTGCCACATGGAGGGGGAAAATATGACAGCAGGGTGTGGCCTGTGTTACTGCATCTGTGCACCAACCTACCACACCGGCCCGTCCTCCTCCGATATGTGTACCAACCTACCACACCGGCCCGTCCTCCTCCGATATGTGTACCAACCTACCACACCAGGCAGTCCTCCTCCGATATGTGTACCAACCTACCACACCAGGCAGTCCTCCTCCCATATGTGTATCAACCTACTGCACCACCCTACTACCCTGACATGTCATCTTTCAATATGTGCACCAACCTACCACACCAACCCATCCTCCTCCAATATGTGTCCCAACCTACCACACTGGGCTGTCCTCCTCCGATACATGTACCGATCTACTACCCTGACTTATCTTCTGAAATGTGTACCAACCTACCACACCAATCCAACCTCCTCCAATATGTGCACCAACCTACCACACCGGGCAGCCCTCCTCCGATATGTGCAGCAACCTACTGCACCACCTCACTACACTGACCTGTCATTTTTCAATATGTGCACCAACCTACCAGTCTTCCTCTGGTACATATACTGATCTACTACCCTGACCTGTCATCTTCTGAAATGTGTACCAACCTACCACACTGGCTCATCCTCCCCAAATATGTGCGCTCATCTACCAAAGTGGCCCCTGCTCTTCAGATACCCAACACTATCACACCAGCCCATCCTCTGATATGAACATCCATCTACCACAGTGGCCCGTCCTCTGATATCGATACTGACCTATTACAGGCGGTCCCCAGGATACAAACAAGATGGGGACTGTAGGTTCGTGCTTAAGTTGAATTTGTTTGTAAGTGGGAACAGGGACATTTTTTTAAGTGTAGCTTCAGCCCAAAAAACTATTTTTAAGCTTTTTGGATAGCATAGGGAAGGGGTAACACCCCTGCAATGTTTGTTTTGCTGTCTATGCTTCTGTTGAGAAGATTTCACCTCACTTCCAGTCCCAATGATAATCGGATTTTGAAAATTTTGGGTTGTTGTGGAAACAAGGATTGGTGATGAAGCTTCAATGGAGACCCCTTTTCCCATAATAACTCTTCCAGGAGTGAATTTCCTTTCCTAGGGGGAGATTTCCTCTCACTTCCTGTTGCCTCCCTCCGTTTGTAAGTTGGATGTTTGTAACTAGGGGACCGCCTGTACACCCACCCATCTTCCGCTCATATCTGCAACAATCTACCACACCAGCACATCTTCCTGTGATATGCGTGCCAATCTACCCAAGCACCCGCTCCTCTTCTGATGGGCACGCCGACTTACTACACAAGCCCACCCTCCTCTGACATGTGCACCAATCACATGGACCCATCCTCCTCTGATATAAGAGGGAAGCCATGATCATATTATACGGAGCCTGTGACACTTTGCTGTAGATTTCTCATAGCAATCATGTCACTAATCCTGAGATCTACAACACCCCACCCCCCTCTATATGGCGGAGTCCCAGCATCCTCCGGGCACCATACAAATGGGCCTATTTATAAAGATCGGGGAGATAAAAGCCCCTCCCCCAACTTCCCTCACTCATAATTACACTCCTGACAAGGAAAAGATAAATGAAGCTTCCTGGAGGAAAGTCTCTTCTCCACCTCCATACATGAGATATAAGGGACTGTAAATGGTGTAACATGGAACTCTGGGCACAAACGACAGAGGATGCGGTCTGTTGGTGGCATTAAAGCTGAACCTTAATCCACTTCTTTATTACCTTCCCTGACTCTCCCTGGGAAGCTCACAGTGTGCAGTGATAACAGAATAAGCAACTGCACTGCTGTGCAAGACTGAAAGGAAAGCCGGATATAATCAGCGAGTTCTGTTCTTCCCACATAACAGTTCTATCACTTGTTGATCCTGCCAGTAACTCTGTTATCCAACTTCCTATAAAAGTCCCAACTGTCCGACACAATTGGCACTTACAGGGGTGGGACAAAGGAAGTGGGAGGGGCTTACAACTGTCAGCTTTTAGTCGTACGGTTTAATCTTTTTTTATTCTTTTGAAAGAGAACAGTTTTTTTGTAACTTAAAAGTTACCTGGAGTTGGACTTTATTTTGTCTCCCACCTAAGGTCTACCGGTCGCTCTAAGAGTTCCTCGTCTACAGGGTGACAATACTGCTCTGTGATTTCACTACCAAATTAACGCTGTGGTCACAGGAAGTAGAGTATTAAAGGATTTACTGGCAGGATCAACAGGTGATATCATGTGATAGGGAAAACTGTGCTAAGACTACAGACAGGCTGCATTGTGTCATGTGACTTTTCCTGGAGTTCCATTTAAAGTGATAGAAAAACAATGAAAAAAAATAAAAAGCAGTAAAAAGGTTTACATAAGTGAGGAACTTCCTGTAAAATGTATTTTTTGCTGCATTATTGTTTTCTCTCTACCAAAACAGAAGAAAATGGTCCAGAGCAGCTTTATAAATAAACAGAAATTTACAATATTTGGAGGAAACCACAAATGGAAAGTTCAATCTTTATAAATAGGCCTGGAAGTGCACAGATGGACGCGTCATCCCATGTGACCTCTGTACAGCTCTGTGATTGGTCTGCCCCCCATCACAGGGTTCACACACCCATATGAAGGACCGGCACTAACCAGCTACACCCTCCAGGGGGCACTACAGTCCGTGACTTGCAGGGAAAGGGTTAAGTATGACGACTATCAGTCCCTGATCCGAATCTGGAGATCTGCGGTGAGTTACTCCACGCTTTCCGGCATTTCACAATCGTCCACAATCAGTGTATGGATGATCCCCTCCCGCCGCTTGCCGCTGCTCACCGCCTTGATGCAGCAGTCATGATTGCCAATGCTGAAGTGCGTCTCCGTGCCGTCTTCTACAAACTCCCCCTGTAAACACAACACACAGCGTTACCGATCTTCTATAAATCAGACTTTGTATTATGCACACATTGCTTATATCAATAAAGTTTTATCCATACAAAACAACTTCCAATAACAGCGTGTATACAATTACATTATTCTATAAAATCAGGGTACACACGGAGGGGGGAGTCTAGGTATAAAATGTTCATTGTGGGGAACCACATCCAGAAATCCATGCAAAAAAAAAAAAAAAACACTAAACCAAATACAAGCTTACCCCGCTTAAAGTAAATTTGAGTACAGAGAAAGTCCCTTTTCCCCCTATTCCTGCATTGTATGGATATGACAAACATTTGCACAATCAGGCCAAAAATTGCTGTACTTCCTCTAATATGTGTGGTTCCTATATCATCAGCACCACCTAGTGGTCATAATGTGTATTTTTCTCAGAAATACCTCAAATCGGGTAACAAAAGCATATTGTGGCCACTAGGTGGTGCTGATGATATAGGAACCACACATATTAGAGGAAGTACAGCAATTTTCACCCTGATTGTGCGGACGTTTGTCACATTCACACAATGAATGTTTTATACATGGACCCCTTGTATATGGCAAGTGGAAACACAAAAAAATAGTCCTTCAAACAGTGTACATTTAATCACATAGGTGGTGGCGGCACTAAAGGGGGAAGGGGTGGAAGTGCTGTGTAAAAAAGGAAGTCACCTGTTCAGTCAGGGCCCTTCTACTGTAAAAGGAGGGCAGGTATTGGTTCCAGTAAAGCCTTGCAATAGTTAGAGTTCTTAAAGTATCTTTGGTCATAACTATAAATTTAGTAAGAGACGAGGTTGTGTTGAAGAACTAGATACCAAACATGGCCTCAAAACTGCGTGCACCCATAAAACAGCAAACTAGGACAGTACCCAAACCTGCCCAAAGGTGGCAGCCTTCCCATCAGTTCAGAGATAACAGTAAGCGTTGGCCCTAGGATTATTGCCCTCACTCTGGTGTGTGGCAATACCCTATATCAGTGGCACAATCTCCATTTTCATACACAGCTGCCCCCATATGTGCATATATATATGTGTGTGTGTGTGTGTGTGTGTGTGTGTGTGTGTGTTTGTGTGTTTGTAGGGGGGGCTATTACATTTTTTTGGGGTGCTTAATATTTTATTCTTACACTTTCATTTTTAAACTTTTTTTTTTTTATTCAGCTTCATATTTATACCAGCTGGCAAGCCCTATCCTGATAGGTGAGCCTGGAACTTTGGAGGGAGGAGGGGCTCCATCAGTAATGTATAGAAGTAATTGGCATGGGTACATTCTGGTGCTGCCACCGACAAAAGGGTTACACCCCACCCCCGCCACCTAAAGCAGACATAAGTCAAAAATACCTCTGCTCTCAAGGTCCCTCACTGGCATCTTCTCCCTGGGCGCCGGTCTTCGGCTGCCTCGATTGGCTGGCGCAGGATGAGGTCACTCCCACGCATGTGCACCTCAGTGTACATTGCACACAGGATGGTGAACGGACCAGTAGGTGTAACAAAGAGCATCTAAACTTCCAATATAAGGTGGTTGTAAACCTCAGAAATGAAATCTGAACAAAGCATATACTTCTATAGTGTGTACTTGTCTCAGTCCAGAGCACTAAGTGTCATTTCTGTCTGTTGCCTCCTTCCTCTGCATGAGTCAATTCTAACAAGTTTTCCTGACACCAAGAGATAAAAGGTGACAGGGGAGGGAGCTCCAGAACACAGCCTGTGATTGAAAGCCTCAGCTCTGATCCTGTGTGAAGGGCGGGGGGGGGGGGTGTCCCATCCCTCCAATCAGCTCTTAGAGTTAATTCTGGACTTTGAACAGATGTAGAGAAGAGAATACTGCAGATAAACAGGTACAACTCATGTAGGAGGATTTGTTTCATCTCCGTGTATCACTTAAACCCAATCACTTCAATGGGTATATGAAGGGTTTACAACCACTTTAAATATCAGCTGGCCCCATATTGACCCAAGGATCGTTCTGAAGACTAAGAATGAAGCCCATAAGTCCCGGACCTTCCACAGGTAATGAAGGTATTGCAAGGTGCAGGACTTCAGTGTTGCTCCCTATGGAACTTAGAAGAACAAATCTGCTTCACCCTAATAACCTAATCAATAAAAAATAAAATAAACATCATGTGATTGGGTGTGGG
>BLSH010049502.1:135574-153298 GCA_018402905.1 Glandirana rugosa
TGGCCGCGGCAAACGGCGGCTCATTTGGCCTTCACTGTAAGCAAGGACCTTTACATGATTCCTCAGGGCTAGTTTCGGCTAAGGCTGAAGGTGTCCCTGAGGTGTGTCGTCGGTCTTCACAGCCTTGCCTCGAGGCCAGAGGACCACCCTGCCCTCCGGCTCTTCTCGCCGCCTGCCACCGCCCTCCCCCCACCGGGGAGGACGAAGGACCCTATTTCTGACTCACCGAGGGTTCGATCCAACCGGTAATAGTAACCTTTTTGGGCCGGCGGACGAGATTTTTTGCCACGCGCCCCCTGGTGGCCAAAATGCGAATCGCCGTTTATTTACGGCGATTCGCGCCCAGCTCCCCGACTGCCGCCGTGAAAAGACGGCGCGCGGTCGGGAAGCAGTTAAGCACTTCACGCGAATCGCTGTTTATAAATGGCGGCAGCTTTAAGTGGAAGTATCGGGGTTCAGTCTGCAGCTGCAGGCTATACCCTGGTACCGTTTTTTAGAGCAGGCGGCCGGGTTTTTCCAATGATAATGGCCAACCTAGCTTGGGAGCCACTCAGTCTTTATCCCAGGAAGCAGGAGGGGCCACCCCCCTCCCGCCACCGTCCGCCGCTCTTCTCGGCCTCCCGTCCCACCAGGAGACCGGAGCTCCGTTCCGACACTTCTGGCTGCTGTGTGGAGTCCCTGTGGAAGTCGGAATCGGCTTTGATCGGGACTCCTTAGTACATTTCCAGGAACGAATGTCACTTCCGGTTTACTCGGCGGCAAACGGCGCCGGTTTTAAAAAAATGACCCCCCCAATCCCTCCATAAAGAGTACCTGTCACCATATATTACTATCACAGGGGATGTTTACATTCCTTGTCATAGCAATAAAAGTTATCAGAATTTTTTTTTAAAGGAACAGGGTGAAAAAAAAAAATTTTAAAACGCCACTATTCCCACAAGCTCGCGCAGCAAAGAAAACGGATACGTAAGTCGCGCCCGCATGTGAAAACGGTGTTCAAACCACACATGTGAGGTATCGCCGCGATCGCCAGAGTGTGAGCAATAATTCTACAAAAAGAACTCCTCTGCACCTCTAACTAGGTAACCATTAAAAAAATTTGAAAGCGTCGCCTATGGAGATTTTTAAGTACCGGAGTTTGTCGCCATTCTGTAAGTGCACGCAATTTTCAACCGTGTCATGTATGGTATCTATTTACTCCGCGTAACATCCTCATTCACAATATACAAAAACATTGGGCTAACTTTACTGTTGTCTTATTTTTTTTTTTTTTTTAAATCGCTTGAAAGACCGCTGCACAAATACCATGTGACATGTGTTAGAACCCCCAAACATTATATATTGTTTTCAAAGTAATTTTCTAGCAAAAAAAAAACTGATTTTAACTTGTAAACAACAAATGTAAAAAAAGGGCTCTGGGGGTTAAGTGGCTCCTCCTTTTACACAGATTTGGTAAATCTAACGTGGATTGTACAGAGATTATACGGTCATTTTATAATGTGTATGGTGACCCCAAGGGCCGGTTCACACCACAAAAACACACTCCTGATCCGTTCTGGATGCCTTACTGCATGCACATTCCAGTGCGTTTATGATGCATTTCCAGATGCTTTTTTTCTTCTTTTTTCCCCGTGTTTCTTTTTTTTTCAGAGCCAGCTCACGCCACATGCAGTCTGGTGCATTATTTCCAAAAACACATGGAAGGTAGGTTATATGTTTTCCAATGGCATAGTTCACACCGGTACAGTTAGTTGCAGTGCATTCTAGTTTCAGCAAAAAAAGTAGAACATGCTGCACTGGACTGTACTGGAATGCAGTAAAACGCATTAAAAAAATGCACCAGAATGCACTGAAAAGCATCAAAAACACACCAGACCCCAGTACAGAGAAAAAAAGAAAAAGCATGTGGAATGCAATCAGGAACATATCAAAGAAGCACCAGAACACATGAAAAACGTGTTAAAAACGCACATGCAGGGGTGTGGCCTGGCCATCATGGAGTGAGGATGCACTAACGACGAGCTCCGACAGCCACGGGCTAGCAAACACTGGCATACCACACCAGCCGACCCGTATCCACCTCTAGATGCCCTCCAGACGCCGCACTTCATCCCAACCCCCGAGCGGAGGCTGCGCTGTGTCCGGAGGGCTCCACTCCTTTTTCCCTCGGACCCCCGCCACGCGATCTACATCTAAGATGGCGGCGGACCAGGCCGCAACCACACAGCCGGCTCAGTGGTCTCGGCCCTCGGGTGGCGAATCCCCTGGCCTCTCCGCAACCCCACAGGTGAGGGGCTCCAGCCCATCCTCGTCCCCCCGCTCCTCGGGGCAGGCCTCACACCAGTCGGAGGTGGATGGCCTTGAGGGAGACTGGGACCTCCGGGCTCACATTAAGGCCCTCCCGACAAAAGATGACATACAAAGGCTGATAACGGCAGTTGAGCTCTCCTGCAAGAAAGCAGTAGATGAGCTGAGAGAGGAAACAGTAGCCATTGGACACCGTGTGGAGGCTGTTGAGAGTGGCCAGGAGGACATCATGCAGACTCTATCTTCTCTCAAGGACACTGCCCAGCACCATAGCTCAGCTATCAACAGTCTCCTTGACCAGCTGGACGACCAGGAGAACAGGAGCAGACGCCAGAATATCCGCATTCGCGGACTCCCTGAAGCCACCCGTTCTGCAGATCTACTCCCCTCAGTCATTGGTCTCTTTCGCCAGGTCCTAGGGGCTGGAGATAGAGAGGGTTCATTGCGCCCTCATGCCTCCCCCTCAAGACGTGGACAACCCGCGGGATGTCATCTGCAATTTGCTCAGGTACCCGCTGAAGGAGGCCATTATGAGAGCCGCCCGGAATTCCCCCTCTATTGACTTTGATGGAGCACAGATCTTCTTGTTTCCTGATCTATCCAGGCGCACCTTGATGCAACGCAGGGCCGTGAGACCGCTGCTGGAGGCCCTGCGAGCAGCAGGGGCAACATATCGCTGGGGATTTCCATTCCGGCTTACAGCAACGAAAGACGGGAAATCTGCGTCCTTACATAATAAAGATGATCTACAACACTTCCTAGAGTCTCTGGATCTCCCCCCGGTGGACTTCCCAGACTGGAGGCTTCATAATACTATTCCTCTATCCCAACGCCAGGATAGGTGGTCCTTGGTCCAGGCATCCTCCCGCCGGAGGAAAAGACAGAGGAGGCGTAATCAAAGTGAGACTGTGGCCTAATTCTACTGAAGACTGTGTCTCCTGGTCGGTTTCTGTCAGACTATGTTATTCCTTGGGACCCCTGATTCCTTAACCTTTGGAGACTGGGCCTGACCCCCATGATTTGCTCCTTGTCCATTGCGGTCGGTCCCGAAGTGACGGCCCGAGCTTTGACTCCCTGTCTAGACTCAACAGTCCCGCTGCTCTGAGAGGCTTGTCACCGGGACCGTGAAGTTGACTTGGGGTGCTCTCCCCTTATCAGACCAACAGGCCTCTACTTGGTCCCATTTGGAAAGTTTAATGATCTTTTCTTTTTTTCCAGGCTGTGTTGCCAGTTTGTTTATATTTTTTGTGGTTTTCATCTTTTTTGTTTCATTGCCCATGTGGCCCCCGTCGGTCGCTCTCGGGCGGTCAGTCACTTAACCCCCCAGTAGGTACTCCCACCCTGTGGGGAATGTGTAACCGTGTTTTCACGGTTCGCTGGGGGATTGCTCGGGGGTGGGCCTTTCTCCCTCCTTCGAGCATTCTCCTGGTGACTAGAATTACTCAAACTAGTTTTGGGAACAGTGGTTTGCAAGTTTTCCTGTTGTTATTTTTGCCTTTGTTTTATATCCACTTGTGATCCGCACAGCTTTCTTTATGTTATTTTATTTTTATTTTCATTTTTCCTTTTTCCTAGGCACCCTATTCTCTACAAAGGGGTTGAGGACGTTTACTCAGATGGAGGAGGAGACAACTACTGGGGGAGAGGGTCTCCCGACAGGTACAATTTCGTGTGGGTTGGGGTCACACTTGGGGGATCAGGTTCTGCTTGCTCAGATATGATTGACCTTGCTCAATTGCCACCATGCATGGGTCTTTGATTCTTATGTCCTATAATGTCAGGGGCCTATGCAGCCCTGCTATGAGAGGTAGGCTATGGCAAGAACTACATCATAAGACACCTGATATCCTCATTTTACCACTAAGTCTACCCCACGTATGCCCCTAACTATGTTCAATCAATGGTACCACAGCCCCTCCCCTGTTCCTAAGGTCAGAGGGGTTTCCATAGCGATCAAGAAATCATGCCCGTTCTCTCTGGTAACCTGCCTCGCAGACCCAGAGGGTCGTTATTTAGTAGTCAAAGGTAATATTGAAGGTCAGACATACACCTTTGTTCAATGTGTATGCCCCGAATCTGCGGACCACTCGGTTCATCTCCTCCATCTGCAGTAAGGTGGAGGAGGTGAGGGAGGGCCTGCTACTGGTGGGTGGGGATTTCAATCTTCCCCTGAACCCTGACCTCAATACCTCCTCAGGGAGGTCGGTATTCTCCTTCAAAGCTCTTCGTTATATTAAGCGTTCCCTACGCTCCCTCCACCTGGTCGACTCCTGGCGCGTTCGACACCCAACGGCCCGAGATTACAGCTACTACTCTAAGACACACGACGTATATTCTCGGTTAGATCTGTTTTTAGTGGACCAATACCATCTTAGTGCAGTATCAGATGCCTCCATAGGTAGTATTACCATCTCGGACCACGCTCCAGTTTATATACAATTGAGCGGACCTTTTGCCCACCAGAGAGCTCGCTCTTGGAGATTGAACGAGGCTCTGTTGGATGAACCCGGGATCAGGGAGGCAGTAGAAAGGTCCTTGAACACTTACTTCGAACTTAACCAGCCGGGGGAGGTGTCGCATTGTGCAGTTTGGGAGGGCCACAAGGCAGTGATCCGTGGAGACCTGATCTCCCAAGGATCCCGCCTTAAAAGGGAGAAGCAGGGGGAATTGACGAGGCTACTCGACCACATTCATGACCTTGAGACCAACCACAAGGCGACTCGCTCTCCTGGGGTTGCGGATCAACTGTCGCGTCTGCGGTCAGAACTCCCTCTATGCTTGGACCGAAGGGCAAGAAATAAGATGCGATTCTATGCACATCGCTTTTACGAGCAGGGCAATAAATGTGGGAGACTGTTGGCGAGGCAGCTGAAGCGTCAGCAGGCTCTGAGACATGTCCATACTTTATCTGCTAGAGGTGTGTCCTTGGTAGATTCCAGAGACATTGCATCCGAATTTAGGCGCTACTACGAATCTTTATACAACCTTCCCCATCCACGGCCAACACCTGACCCGCAGGAGGAGTCGCTAACCTTGCGGTCCTATGTAAAGAGATCGGGATTCTCTTCTCTTGCTCCCGATGTGCTCGAGGAGTTGGAGGCTCCATTTATGGTGGAGGAGCTAAGGGCAGCAGTGGCTGCTCTCCCGGCTGGGAAGAGCCCTTGCCCTGATGGCTTCTCTAACGCTTATTACAAAGCGTTTCTCCCGTTGCTTGAGACCCCGCTATGCGACTATTTCAACTCCCTTGGCCCTTCTTCACCTCTACCCTCGGAAGCCTTAATGGCACACATTGTGGTCCTGCCCAAGCCCCGTAGGGACCCCCAGCTGTTCTCCAACTACCGCCCCATCTCACTGTTGAATGCGGACACTAAACTCCTGGCCAAACTTTTAGCCCTTCGCCTGCAGACTCATGTGACGGACCTGGTACACCCAGACCTAACCGGCTTTATGTTGGGCCAGGAGGCCAGGGACAATACTATCAGGGCCCTCCATATCCTGCATTGGGCGAAATATGGTCCTTCTCGAAGTCCCTGTGTGGTCATCTCGATGGATGCTGAGAAGGCCTTTGATAGGGTCTCTTGGCCCTATTTGTTGTCCGTGCTTCAGGAGGTGGGGCTGGGGGAGCGCATGCTGGGTTGGGTCAGCTCGTTATATGCAGATAATTAGGCTAGAGTGCGGGTGAACGGGGTGCTGTCAGAACCTCTGCCCGTCCGTAACGGGACTAAGCAGGGGTGCCCCCTTTCCCCATTGCTCTTTGCCCTAGTGCTGGAGCCCTTTTTATGTCGTGTGAGGGCTAACCCAGACATCAAGGGGATGGTGATAGGCTCCAGGGAACACAAGGTGTCCGCGTACGCGGACGATTTGCTATTTTATCTCTCCAATTCCTCGGTTACGCTGCCGATAGTGATGGGTGAGGTGAAGGAGTGCGGAATTACAAGATTAATTTTGACAAGTCCGAACTACTGCCGATCAATGTTCCTACATCACTGATGGACTCCCTAGGTCATGCCTTCCCGTTTAAGTGGTGTGGGGGTTCCCTCCCTTATTTGGGTACGCATATCTCCCCTGACCAGACCTTGCTATATGATCTTAACTTTGGTAATTTATTGACTACTATAGAGAACGACCTTAGATCATGGAAGGACATCCCTCTTACTTGGTTTGGATGCATCAGCGCCCTAAAGATGACCATCCTACCCCGTATTATTTACCTCCTCCATACTGTCCCTATAGCCCTCCCCAGGGTCTTCTTCCGGAGATTACACAGATGCTTCCAACTTTTTGTCTGGCAGGGCAAGCACCCCCGTTTGGCTTACGATCTCCTGAGAAGGACCAAGTGATGCGGTGGTCTTGGCCTCCCTGATATAGCTATTTACTACAAGGCCATGGCATTAGTTCGGATTTTAAACTGGAACCACGATGGCAAGACCAGATTGTGGGTCAACCTGGAGAAATCCATGGCGGGCAGGGACCTGGCTGGTGCCCCTTGGGTTCCTCGCCCGTCTAGGGGCCTTTCGGACTGGACTTCCCCCTTGACCGTGGCTACCCTATCCTCTTGGGATAACCTGAACTTAAATGGTAAATTTGCTCCCCCTACCTCCCCCTTGGCGCCACTGGTTGGCTACCCGTGGTTTGCCCCGGGGGAGGAGAGGGGTTCCTTAGGCTCTTGGGCCCCTGATGGGAGGGGCCCCTGTGCCCGTTTCGCCCCGGAAGGGAAATTATTGCCATTGCCATCCCTGAGGGCACAAATGGGGACTATACCCTTTGCAGCATGGAGGCATAGACAATTGGATAGTTTCTTTCGATCGCTGGACCCCGGACTTAGACCGTGTGGTTCTCTTACGGAATTTGAATCCCTGTGTGTAGAGCTACCAGAGCCTAGGCATCTGCTGTCTCAGATGTATGGACTTATTCTGGGATCTTTGGGCACAGGTACCACTTATTACATTAGAGAGTGGGAGAGGGAGCTGGGGTTACAACTTACACCTCCTCAGGTGCAGGGGTTGATTGGTTTCATCCACTCATCCTCTCTGTCCTCCCGGATCCAGGAGTCCTCATTTAAATTCCTGGCCAGGTGGTACAGAACCCCGTCCAGACTGGCCCAAATGTTCCCCTCCGCTGACAATCGATGCTGGAGGGGTTGCGGCCAACAAGGCACGTTCCTCCATATATGGTGGAAATGCCACATGATTCAGGAATTTTGGGAGGCCATTACCCCCTGGATTCATAAGATGACCCTGCGGAATATCACTTGTGCTCCGCTCCACTTCCTATTCCACGGTATGCCTGCCTCTTCTAAATTATATAAACGCAGTGTGATTCCCCATCTGCTAAATGCAGCTAAGGCACTCATACCGAGGTTTTGGAAGCAATCTAGATGTCCGACTCTCCAGGATTGGAAGAGGGAGGTTGATTCTATTATGGAAGCTGAAGAGTGGGTGGCAAGGGCTAAGGACAAATATGATAGATTTAAGGATACCTGGGCTGGTTGGCAATACTACTCGCATGAGATTGTAGCGAGTAGTCAAGGAGCATTGTCTGGCCTATGAGCTCCCCTGAGTGTGATCCTCACTGATCCGTGCGACCTTGGTCGGGTGACCCTCCCCCTAGTCCCCCTTTCATTCCTTTCCCTTTTTTTTTTTTTTTACTTTTCCCTAATGAGATGGGGTCCCCATTGATGTTTTCCCGATGCTTAATGCTCGGATTGGCTCCCTCCTCCGTCCCACTATCCTCCCCGTTCCTCCATCTTCTAACTCACAATAACTAGTAAATCGCCCGGGGTGGGGACCGCCTCTGGTGTGGGGGTGGCTTGTTTTTCCCCTTACTCGGGTGCGACCTTGGACCCTAGGTGGGCTGCACCCCCCCCTGGCTGTGTTTGCCTGGGCCGGCCCTCTCCCCCCTTTTGTGACGCCCAACTTGCTGATGGCGTGGGGGGGAGGGGTGGTTCGGGGGGCCCGGCCGGTGGGTGGGCCGGCGGTTCCGAGCTCCGGGGCTACTCCGTATTGGTTATCTCCTGTATTTTTATTGCATTGTATCTTGACCTCCACACGCCCTACATTCCACTAAGAGCTTGTGTCCCCCCCCCCCGATCGGTAATGGAGTGTGCTTATTTCTTTCCAACTCTGCCCTATTTTGACTCAACCTCTGATTTTCATATGTTTCTTTTTTCTTTTATTTATATACTTTATATTTTTATTTTATTTTCATTTTTTAATTTTTTATTTGGCATGTCATATGTTATTTATTCTCAGTTTTATTCTCCTGACATGGTTGTTACGTACTGCCATTTTTCTACCTTTTTGTTAATACTAAGTTACGCTTTGTTTATGAGACTTTGTGAAAACTCAATAAAACTTGATTATATAAAAAAAAAACACACATGCAGAAAAACATCTGGAACAGATCTTAAGTGGGTTTTTGTGGTGTGAACCAACCCTCACTGTACTGGGGTCTGATGCGTTTTTATGCGTTTTTTCCCACATTCCAGTACAGTTCAGTGCAGGAAAAATGCAGCATGTTCTACTTTTTTTCTGGAACTGACTGCAACGGTGTAAACGATGCCATTGGAAACCATATAACCCACTATCCATTTGATTTTAATGCAGAAAAAAAAATGCACTGGACTGCATGTGAGATGGAGAGGGGAGGTGTAGCCACCTGGGGTAATTTAGGGAGCCTTGACCAATCCCCAATCTGGATTGGCAGGGGGCAAGCCTCCTTAAATACCATGGGCCAGCCCAGCTGGGGAGGAGTTGTCGGGTGGAAGAGCTTGGCGTGAGAGTGTGGAGGTTATTGTGGCCCACGGGGAGCCCCCAGCCTGGGGAGGGGGGGGTGACTCTGGGCTGGGGCTCGGGTGCATCCAGGAGAGAGAGAGAGATGCTGGAAAAAAGACACACTCAGAGCAAGACAGAGTTTAGCAGGAGAGAACACTCTAGGAGACTCCAGGGAGGACTACTTGTTGCAGCAAGTGAAGTGCTGGTGAGTGAGCACAGTCGGGAGGATTGGGGAACAGTGCCAGGACAAGGTTATCCAGTGCCCAGGGCAAAGATGCCAAACTGCACCCCCCCTTCCCTTAGGGTTAGGGTCAGTGTGCCCCCCATTCCTGCAATATACCATTGCGCCCGAGGCAGCCTCCCCTCCTGCCCACCCCTTGTCCCAGGCCTTGTCCCGATCCTCTTCGGGAGGCATGCATGAGAGAACTGTAAAATTGCGGCAAAATGCATTTTCGACCCCATCATCGGCAGCACTCTCTCTATCAGCAAATTGCTGAAAACACCATTTTCAGCCGCAAAAGACAGGAAAGGGCTGCAAATACCCTTTCACGACACTGTAGGTGCTAGATTAGGTCAATTTCGTTCTTTAGCTCTCCTGTAATCAGTGGAGTTACTTGTTATTGCTCTGGTCTGATCTGAGTTTCACTGGCTGTGGGTGTGGCTGCTCTCACCTACATTTAATATATATATATGAATATTTATTTTCTCTCAGCCAATCCCTGGGTGGACGGTGTCCAGATGGTGGCTGGGAGTGAGCATAAATAGTCTGAAGCCTGGAGCTGCCTTATTCTTCCCCAGGAGGTGAGGTGACCCAGCCAAAAGGGCGGCTGCCCCTACAGACAGACCAGCTGAAGATTCTGTCTCATTGAGGACCCAGCTGTGCACACCTGGGGGGGGGGGCTACCCTACTGTGAATTTTCTGGGAGCCAAAAGAGGGGTTTCATCAAGGATCTGGTCTGGAGGCTTCACTGAGAAGACTGCCTGAGTCTGGAAGGAGACATCCAAGTCCCAGGGACACTGTGAGTACAGACCCCCGAGGAGGA
The DNA here is from genome assembly GCA_018402905.1 of Glandirana rugosa. NCBI lineage: Eukaryota > Metazoa > Chordata > Amphibia > Anura > Ranidae > Glandirana > Glandirana rugosa. The sequence continues at coordinate 145,698 of BLSH010049502.1, forward strand.
TCCTAGGGACTGTGGTCTCATCACTCCAAATCATTTATATCACTAGAGGGGTCACCAGCAGGAGGAAGGGGGTCCTGATTCCTCTATATAGATCTTTATATCAGTAGAGGGGTCACCAGCAGGAGGAAGGGGGTCCTGATTCCTCTATATAGATCTTTGTATCAGTAGAGGGGTCACCAGCAGGAGGAAGGGGGTCCTGATTCCTCTATATAGATCTTTAGTGAGACCTCACTTAGAATACGGTGTCCAGTTCTGGAGACCTCACTTATAAAAAGATATTGATAAGATAGAAGAAGTTCAGAGACGGGTAACAAAAATGGTGAAAGGTCTGGGGGATAAAACATATCAAGAGCGACATCAGGAACTTAATATGTAGAGTGTGGAGGAAAGAAGGGAGAGGGGAGACACGACTGAAACCTTTAAATACATCAAGGGGGTGAATAAGGTTCAGGAGGGCGGTCTTTTCAATATGAAAGCAAAATCAAGAGCACGGGGACCTCAAACTAACTGGGGCGAAGTTCAAAACTAATCTTAGAAAGTTTCATTTTACTGAAAGGGTGGTTGATGATTGGAATAAACTACCAACAGAGGTTGTGAGACAGTCAACAGTAAATGGCTTCAAACATGCTTGGGATAAACATAAATCTATAGTCAGACAACAAGGTTAATGTAAAAAAAAATATATAAAAAAAAAAATAAAATAATAATAAATAAATAAAAAGGGGCAGAGACTCGATGGACTACTCAGTCTTTTTCTGCCGTCACTTTTCTATGTTTCTATGTAAGCAAAAATGAGTCACATTTAACCAGTTCAGATCTGCACTATAGCCAAAAGATGGCTACGGCGCGGATCTGAATTTCCTGGCGGACGTCATCACTTGTGCATGCTCCTGGCGTGCACTCACAGGCGACGGTGCGTGCCTGCCACATGCTGCGTGGGCGTGCCCGCAGGCCGGGAGAACTTGACGTCCGCTCGAGACCCGCGGTCACCTGACAGGGCTGCAGAACGGGGAACCGCTGATGTAAACACGGCGGTTCTCCGTTCTGTGAAGGGGAACCTAGCAGATCTACTGATGCCTGTCACTGGGATCAGTTAGATCTGTTATGTCCCTGCCCCCCTCACAGTTAGAACACATACAGGGAACGCAGTTAACCCCTTCACTGCCCCCTGCAGGTTAACCCCTCCCCTGCCAATGACATTTATACAGTAATCAGTGGACATTTAAATTTCTGATCGCTGTATAAATGTCATTGGTCCCAAAAAAGTGTCAAATATGTCCGACATGTCCGCCCCAATATCGCAGTCCCGCTGCAGATCGCTGCAATTACCAGTAAAAAAAAAAATAATAAAAATGCCATAAATCAATTCCTATAGTTTGTAGACTCGATAACTTTTGCGCAAACCAATCAATGTACGCTTATTGCGATTTTATTTACCAAAAATATGTAGAAGAATATATATCGGCCTAAACTGATGAATCATTTTTTTTTTATATTTTTTTTTTTTGGATATTTATTAGAGCAAAAAGTAAAAAAAAAATGTTCTTTTTTCAAAATCGTCGCTCTTTGTTTTTAGCGCAAAAAATAAAAACAGCAGAGGTGATTAAATACCACCAAAAGAAAGCTCTATTTGTGGGGAAAAATGATAAAAACTTTGTTTGGGTGCAACGTCGCACGACCGCGCAATTGTCATTCAAAATGCGACAACGCTGAAAACTGTAAATTGGTCTAGGCAGGAGGGGGGTTTAAGTGCCCAGTAAGCAAGGGGTTAAAGAGGAGCTCCAGTCTCTTAAAAACGGACACTTGCATGTCCCATGATTCAGCTGTGTTGCTCACCCCAGGAAACAGATGACCCCTGCCCCCACCTATAATCGGCATTCACAGCAAGGAACACATGGAATGGCGAATGCATGAAATACAAAACCAGAGAGAATTCCCAACTCAAATCACCGCCCAGTCTGCTTACCAACTGAATTAACCCGTCCAACAGTACGCGTTTAGTTAGCATACATTTAGGGACCCTTACTATGGGCTCCCAGCTGTGACAGTTTGCAGCTTCACAGTTAGGTGTCCACTGCGCATGCGTGAGCAGCGCTGCGCTCTGAATGAGACCCACACAAAGTAATGATATCATGCACGATAGGCAAGCAAGACTGACTCCATCTTGGAAGGGAATTCCATTTCCTCAGCAAAAATGGCTGTTTATTTTTTTTTTTAAAACACTGTCAGTTCTTGCGCTAAACTCCTCACACCCCCTCCCTTCCTGTCCAGATCGACTTCAAAAGGCCATCTGGATCATGGTATATGACCGGTCAGGAAGGCCTGTTCTGTTTATTTTAACAGTATTTGAAAAGCCATAAACCAAACTAATGTTTGGACAGGCGAGCACCCTAAATCACCCAGGCAATCCTAACCTCAGAGTGACCTTATTCATGTCTTAAAACTTAACAGAAATACATACAGTTCATAACTCCAGTTAGAAACATAACATAGTGATAAAACATACATATTCAGATGCAGCAGTTTGTACCGTGTAAAATGAGTATACACGTCAAAGACTTCCATAGTAAGGAGAGACAGAACTGGTTTGTTCCCTTCCCAGGGTCCTAGAAGGTCTCAGAACCCTCATGTGTGGAGTCATTTAACCGCTTGCCGACCGCTGACCGGCAATTGACGGCGACAGTGTAGCGCTCCTGCGCAAATCGCTGTCATATGACGGCAGCTGCGAGATTGCGCCCGCGCGCTCACTGTGTCCGGGGAGGGCCAGGGAGCAGGTGCAGCGGATTCAATCTCCGCCGGCCACCCGCGATGCCCCCACCCGGAGTGAAAGAACGGAGGTCCGTGTAAGTAAACACGGACCTCCGTTCTGTGTGAGGGGGAAGGGCTGTGATCACAGCCTTCCTCTATGTGGAAACTGTGATCACTTCCTTTCCCCAGCCAGGGCAGCCCTAATACAGTTAGAACGCCCAGGGAACACAGTTAACCCTTAGAGCGCCCCTTGCAGGATAACCCCTTCACTGCCAATGGCATTTACACAGTAATCAGTGCATTTTTATAGCACTGATCGCCGCCATTACTAGTAAAAAATTAAAAAAAATAAAAACCCCAGAAATGAATTCTCATCATCCGCAAACCGCGACCACTTTTGCACAAACCAATTAATAAACGCCGATTGCGATTTTTTTTATCACAAATATGAGGAAGAATATAAATCGGTCAAAACCAATGAAAAAAAATGTTTTTTTATATATTTTTTTTGGGATTTGTATTTTAGCAAAAAGTAAGAAATTTGTTTTTTTTTTTGCAAAATTGTCGCTCTTCTTTTGTTTATAGCGGCGATCAGAAATTACGCAGCGGTGATCAAATACCACCAAAAGAAAGCTCTATTTGTGGGAAAAAAAGGACGCAAATTTCGTTTGGGTACAACGTCGCACGACCGCGCAATTGTCAGTTAAAGCGTCGCAGTGCCGAATCGCAAAAAGGCCTCTGGTCCTAAAGTGTGAAATCCTTCCGGGGCTGAAGTGGTTAAAAGCCCTCAATGTGCTGAGATTGAATTTCTTACTGTGAGATTTGTTGGGAGGCCCAATAATAGATATGATTTTTCATACAGAACTGGTGAATTAGGGAAGATTGTATTTCAAGGCCCGCCCTGGACAGTCAGTCTAAAAATCCGCCCACTCATGTGAGTGGTCGGGGTCATACGGCCCCACCCCTTGTCAACCAGGGAAAAAGGGATTGCTAAGATCAATTTCCAGTTCTCAATTTCCATCAACAAACCAACATCAGAGAACCAGGGAATCATCTATGAAACACTGATTGGTCACGGACATTTCAAAAGCAAGTATGTTCATTCTGTTTCTTGGCTGCTGTCTCTTATGTCTCATTGCTTTGTAAACCTTCTTTATTTTTCTGTAAATATTTTACTGCACCTAAAACTTGACCTTTTCATTATTAAACCTTATTCTGAAAAGTGTTAATTTTGTCCCTAAAGCTCTTAATGCAACCATCACAAATCTGTTCCTTTTGAAGAGTGCTACTGTTTTTAAAATAATGCATCTGAATATCCCTGTCTGCGATGACAGCGTGTGTTACAGGTGGTTATTCTGAAATACTGGTATTGCTGAAATTCTGAGCTCCTCCGGCTCCAATAGAAGTGGTGGTAGTGAAAGGGTTAATTGTTTGAATTCGCCCGGTAACAATCGCTCTCAGGCGGCTGACACTTAGACGGTGGTCCCGCAAACTGGGAAATCTTTGTGCTGAAAGCAGCTGAGAGTGGCATTGTTACATTCGTGACAAGTGTGGTATTGGATCAGGGGGGTCCTCGGTCGCCCGTCGGTGAGGAGGGAAGCGATCTGATACCCTCGTTCGTCACAGTCATGTGTTCCAGAAGACTTCAAGGAGGAGCAGTTCCCTGCCAATATTATGTACCTGCCCCCCCACCTTTCCCAAAAGCTCCATTTCACAAACAGCAGCGGGGGAGGAGGCCTTAAAGTGGAACTTTCCCTTTCGGGTGGAGCTCCGCTTCAAGAAATTCTGCCAGGAGTGAGTAAACTTATGAGGACAATTTTACATACAGCAGATCACCCTCCACACACACAATGATCTCCGACACTCACCTATAGGATTGCTGAATATCCTCTGAAATCCAACATCACAGACGAGCCTTGTGAACTGTCTGGGTACCACCTGATATAATTGGACAGTTTTCTTGAATGGTTTTGCCCCCTTCTTATACTGGAAGATTTCTGACAGGTATCTGTTGTGGATCCTCTCCATCTGGGAAACAAAGGTGATATAATATATGGTATATAATGGTGGAGGTGATATAATATACGGTATATAATGGTGGAGGTGATATAATATACGGTATATAATGGTGGAGGTGATATAATATACGGTATATAATGGTGAAGGTGATATAATATATGGTATATAATGGTGAAGGTGATATAATATACGGTATATAATGGTGAAGGTGATATAATATACGGTATATAATGGTGAAGGTGATATAATATACGGTATATAATGGTGAAGGTGATATAATATACGGTATATAATGGTGGAGGTGATATAATATACGGTATATAATGGTGGAGGTGATATAATATACGGTATATAATGGTGGAGGTGATATAATATACGGTATATAATGGTGAAGGTGATATAATATATGGTATATAATGGTGGAGGTGATATAATATACGGTATATAATGGTGGAGGTGATATAATATACGGTATATAATGGTGAAGGTGATATAATATACGGTATATAATGGTGGAGGTGATATAATATACGGTATATAATGGTGAAGGTGATATAATATACGGTATATAATGGTGAAGGTGATATAATATACGGTATATAATGGTGGAGGTGATATAATATACGGTATATAATGGTGAAGGTGATATAATATACGGTATATAATGGTGAAAGTGATGTAATATACGATATATTATGGTGGAGGTGATATAATATACGGTATATAATGGTGAAGGTGATATAATATACGGTATATAATGGTGGAGGTGATATAATATACGGTATATAATGGTGAAGGTGATATAATATACGGTATATAATGGTGAAGGTGATATAATATACGGTATATAATGGTGGAGGTGATATAATATACGGTATATAATGGTGAAAGTGATGTAATATACGATACATTATGGTGGAGGTGATATAATATACGGTATATAATGGTGAAGGTGATATAATATACAGTATATAATGGTGAAGGTGATATAATATACGGTATATAATGGTGGAGGTGATATAATATACGGTATATAATGGTGAAAGTGATGTAATATACGATATATTATGGTGGAGGTGATATAATATACGGTATATAATGGTGAAGGTGATATAATATACGATATATAATGGTGAAGGTGATATAATATATGGTATATAATGGTGAAGGTGATATAATATACGGTATATAATGGTGGAGGTGATATAATATACGGTATATAATGGTGGAGGTGATATAATATACGGGATATAATGGTGGAGGTGATATAATATACGGTATATAATGGTGAAGGTGATATAATATACGGGATATAATGGTGGAGGTGATATAATATACGGTATATAATGGTGGAGGTGATATAATATACGGTATATAATGGTGGAGGTGATATATTATATACGGTATATAATGGTGGAGGTGATATAATATACAGTATATAATGGTGAAGGTGATATAATATATGGTATATAATGGTGGAGGTGATATAATATACAGTATATAATGGTGGAGGTGATATAATATACAGTATATAATGGTGGAGGTGATATAATATACGGTATATAATGGTGGAGGTGATATAATATATGGTATATAATGGTGGAGGTGATATAATATACAGTATATAATGGTGAAAGTGATGTAATATACGGTATATTGGGCGGCACAGTGGTGTAGTGGATAGCACCTTCACCTGGCAGCAAAACGGCAAATTGTATACTTACCTGACGGTAATTTTCCTTTCCTGATGCAAAGCACGACATCATAATACGCATGGGCTGGCTCCGCCCCCACGCCCAGTTCCAGGATCCGGTTGCACTATAAAGTCAAACACCTCCCACCAGGCCTCATTCTCGTTACTTATTATCACTGCGAAGTCTTTAGGGAGGGACCTCTATGCTGTCGTGCTTTGCATCAGGAAAGGAAAATTACCGTCAGGTAAGCATACAATTTGCCGGTTTCCTGACACAAAGCACGACAGCACAATACACATGGGACTTAGCAATCACTAAAAAGACAAGGGTGGGAAATGCTGAAGTGTTTAAATTGAGGATTATCTTTATCCCACTGAATGCCTGATGTGACTTGTAGATAAAGCTGTTGGGATCCCAATAAATGGTCCTACATGTGTTAGACGCAGGCTATGTCGCGGTTCTCCTTTAATTCTGCAGGTACTCCCTTGAGTTCTGTCCATGGATGAACCATCTGCCTAGTAAGCAGTTTCTGTACTCAAATTGATGGATTTGTCCTAGGCCATCTCGCCCTCTTGAACAACTTGATCCGCACAGGACAAATGTTTTACTGGACAGCTACTGCCCCCCACTGTTGCTGTTAGACCTGAAGAGCCCCTTGTTTGATCCTTTATAGAAGGGCCACCTCTATGTATCAGTTCGACCTCGAACCCCTTTCCAATCTTGTGGTAATTCGGACACTTGTTTGGATAGGCTGGACGGATGATGTCTAATCCCTCTGAAAGACGCTGACCACCATGTAGTGCTGGTGAGGAGACACGTGCCCCTTCTGCCTGAAAATGGTAGCAACAAGGTCGCTTACGCTTGACACTTGGATATCTGAGACCTTTCCTCTAACCCTACGGACTACTGCTTCTGAGTTACTGGCCACCCTGAGGAAATCTTTCCAGCTGAAATGGAGAGTAAGACAACATGTCCCTCAATATTTGGAAGACCCAAGGGAAGGGTCTGCCCAGGTCTCGGCTTGGTTACCAAGATATGAAAAGAGTGAGGACACGTTTGAGCCTACCTACTGCTTAATTCCCCATCTAGGGTTACTTGCATCTGATTTGATCGTTCCACCGGGGAACAGAAGATTTCATC
>BLSH010049502.1:153308-171193 GCA_018402905.1 Glandirana rugosa
CTGTTGCTGTTAGACCTGAAGAGCCCCTTGTTTGATCCTTTATAGAAGGGCCACTTTTATGTATCAGTTCGACCTCGAACCCCTTTCCAATCTTGTGGTAATTCGGACACTGGATAGGCTGGACGGATGATGTCTAATCCCTCTGAAAGACGCTGACCACCGTGTAGTGCTGGTGAGGAGACACGTGCCCCTTCTGCCTGAAAATGGTAGCAACAAGGTCGCTTACGCTTGACACTTGGATATCTGAGACCTTTCCTCTAACCCTACGGACTACTGCTTCTGAGTTACTGGCCACCCTGAGGAAATCTTTCCAGCTGAAATGGAGAGTAAGACAACATGTCCCTCAATATTTGGAAGACCCAAGGGAAGGGTCTGCCCAGGTCTCGGCTTGGTTACCAAGATATGAAAAGAGTGAGGACACGTTTGAGCCTACCTACTGCTTAATTCCCCATCTAGGGTTACTTGCATCTGATTTGATCGTTCCACCGGGGAACAGAAGATTTCATCCTTCATTCTGCAAGGTCTTCTATGTTGTAGTATGCCTGAAGTTTGGAGTATGTCTGTGTCCTGAACAGGGTTAACCCTCACAGTGAGGTCTCCAGACTTCTTGATTTTCAGCATCTAGGAATACCTTGTGTACGTTTGGATGATACTGTTGACCACACTGTGTGAGGCTTTAGACTACAGGAAGGTGACTAAGAGGACCCTGACTCCGCATTGTACCTGAGGATATCCTGGCCTGCAGGCCACTACTATCCTTCTCGCTACTGGATGAATGTGGACCCTGATAAGGAGCCTGGAGACCGAGATGTATGTACCCCTTTGCTGATCGGCAGTCCCCGTTGGATGTTGGTGGTTCTACTACTTCCCCTTCAGGGAAGCCATCGCGGTTGATTTCAGGTTGATACTCCGATAGCCTTCTTTGTTGTAGAGAACGACTTGGACTGCCTTTTGGTTTCAACCTCCAACGACTTGTATCTTACGGTGTTTGACCGGAGGATTCCAGGAAATCAAACCCCAAAGGGAGATTCCTGACAACAGTTGACTCGTTTGCCTCCCTTCTTGACAGTGAAGATTGGGCTCTTGCTGCTCTGCTATTGTTTCACGCATAGCTGAAGCTCCCTTTGTTGCACTTTCTGAGCAACTTCCACTTACAGACCATTGCCACTCTGATCTCGTTCTTCCTTGGCATGGCTAACCAACAAGTAACTAGACTGGTATGCCAGGTAGCCGCACAGCTGAAAGACCCGACTGGCTTGGCCACCATCCAGGTCTCCCTCGTGGGGTCACTTACTCCTGGTGCGGGAAGCAAGGCTTTCCATGTTATAGACCCTGCTAGTTCTATATCTTCCAGTGAGACTCCGAATCCTCTGGATTACTATACACTTCCTCTCTGGCCTCCTGAGACCAGGGGATGGTGAAAGTTAAGTGCACGTGAGGTGTGAGAACATTTCCACCATCTGCACACTGTTCATGTGATGCTTTTTCTTTTCTTTTTTTAATGTCTCTTGATATGCTGTACAGTATCTTGCAATAAGGATGCTGGATCCTGGGCTGATATGCGGTCCTTCCCTCTTTCCCTTAGACCGAGAGATGCCACAGCTTAGAACGAGCTGTTAACGAACAAGATATCCAACACGGTTGTCCTCCCAAAGGGTAAGACTACCGTAATCTTCTCCTGTTAATGACTCCTTCCAGTTTGCACATTGCCTGGCTAGTTTTTTTTTTTTTGTCAGGCCTGAAGAGAGTGTTGAGGCAGCCAGCTGTGCCCAAACAAGAACGCCTGTAGCCCTTTGTTTTGCCACACGACCTCTACTGGACGTAAGGTCCTGAAACTGCCTTGAATATGTGGCAAGGATAACCTCTATCTAATAAACTCGCAGTGACATTCTCATACAGCCCAGCGAAGGTACTTGCAGGAACATGGATCTGCCGAAGTGTGTATCTCCCCCTCTGCTGAGTCTCATGCCAACCTGCCATCTCACCTGATGGCTTGACTACTTGTCATGGTTCTATCTTATGAGCTCGGGTCTTCATCCCTCTTTATGCTTTAAGTCAAAAACTCTGCTTTTGGCTAAGAATATTGGAGAGTAGACTCCTTCCTTGACATGTTCTTCTTAAATAGGTGGTCTACAGATGAACCAGATGTGGTGCTGCTTGACTCCAGCATTGCCTGCTCTAAGGAGTCTAAGAGGGAATGAAATGTGTTGGCGGGGAGGAACGTACATGCCAACGGCCTCATACCTGCACAGGACCTCCCAATGTTAAATTTAGGTAAGGCCCTGAATCCTTCCTGTTCCATAATGTAGGGACGCAGCCCACTTCTCTACCTGAAGTGGACTGTTTGAGATTCACACCCAGAACCTCAGAGCTGGTAGACAGAAGTGCTACTCCTGTGCGCCCCGTGCTGTCATTCCTGAATTTACATTGAATTCTGTTGACCGCCGCCTACTGGGTTGCCATGGTCGAATAGACTATTGCTCCCTGAAAGGAGAGAACTCGGCTTTAGCATCAGATAAGGATTATGGTTCCCTTCATTATCCTCTATGTTTTTCCCAGGATTAACCCGTCGCTCCTCCTGTTACTTTGCTTACCCTCTGGTCCTTGGTGATTCACCTTTTGAGAGAGGTATGTGTCGTCTTGTGGGATAACTCATCCAGGTTAACTGACCTGCCTGGACTAGCAGCTCAACGGTACACCATTCTGCCTCCACCGTGGCTGAATTGTCTCAATGGCCACCTTATACTGCTCTTGGGACCCAGGCTACTGAAATGATTTTAACAGGTGACCGCCACGTGCTACTCAATAGTAGTATAAGTTTTCCTCATTCACATTCGGTCACTGTTCCCGAGCCCCTGCAAAGGATATTGATTCTGTAGGCAGACGTCACCCCTGGTTCTTCTGGTGGAAACTCCTAGACTGACCTCTGAGGTAGAGGTCCCCTTTAAGCACACCTACCTCTGGACCATTGAGACTTTAGATCTTCGTAGTCTCTGTCCCATTTTCTGCCATCTCTGGCCTGCCACTTGGCATCGCATCTTGGCGGCCGCACGGCCACCACAATCCCAATGTCGCTACGATGATTTGCAGTGAGTTTCTACTTTGTCTGCCTCTCCTGGCAGTTAACTCCATAGCGACTCCTTTAGGGATAAAGAGGGCCTCTGTCTCTGTTGAAGGATCAGGTTGCTTTTCCCCCTCTCGACAGTGGTGCTGGTGTTGAGGGCTGGGGAGCTTTGCAACCCATGTGCCCATATTGTGCACTCTTTTTTTTTCAGATGTACTTACCTGCTCTCACCTTAGTGGACATGGCTGGTCTCTATGTAAGCTGATCGTCTCTGGTTCACCCCTGAACTAAGATACTAGTGGTATAATCTCTGGAAGTATTGTTCATTCCAATAACTTAATTGCATATCCACCTGCTGTGTATCCTACAACTCCTGGCATCTCCAGGCTGTCTCACATCCAGTCATTAACCAGGTCCGACCCTGCTTAGTCTCCCAGATCAAATGCGATCTGGTGCGTTCAGGGTGATGCGACTGTAGGCCCCTAAGTAGCCCCAGACCACATACTCCCCTGCAGCCCTTTGCAGAGTCAGAACGCCATACACCCTTATGGAGGACACCATCTGCCCCCAGCACCGAGGTCCCAGAGCCCGCAGCCAGCTAATCGCAGCCAGCTATTCGCAGCACCCCAGGAGTCCCCGACTACCAGCAGCAAATAGACCCCCTTGAAAACGTAGGTGAGGTGTAAAGGCATTTCAAGCCAAAGTGACAATCACAGGATCTGTGCATAAAACTAACATGTAAGCAATAGCTATCAGTACAAATGTCGGTTACTGGTTCTGCTGCATCATTTATAAGTCACATGGAAGCAGTAGGGTTAACAGACCCCATATAATTGGCACTAGTAGCTTACCTACCTTAGACAATGCACTGCAGAGGATATTATCACAACCAAGCATTAGATCATAAACACATTGCATCGAGCTTACAGTGACCAGCCTTGCTCAGTTCATGGAAAAGGTTCAGCTCAGCACAGCACAGCCAACACCTGTTATCAGCCTAATCATTAGCAGTCCTGTTATCAGCCTAATCATTAGCAGTCCTGTTATCAGCCTAATCATTAGCAGTCCTGTTATCAGCCTAATCATTAGCAGTCCTGCAGACACAACCACAGCCTGAACTGACACCATGGCCAAACAGCAGCCTTCACCTTGTGATCTCTGCTTAGAGGTGCAGGTTAATCGCATCCCTGCAGACTTCTAATCACATAACTGTAGCTGCATTCTATCGATTTGTGCACCATGTGGTGCCTTACCAACTCCATGCCCTATGGCCGACAGGAAGTCCACTGAAAGTCCATCCATGGAGACATGATGAGGAAGCAATCCTTAGAGACAGCCGCCTGCCACCCCCCCAATCCCTGGAACATGGGGAGGGGGAGGCCTCCCCCATCTAGGAAGATTTACTCCCTGTACAGTGGGGAGCGTCGCTAACAAGAGAGGCTTAACCTGCGCGGTTGGCCAGATGAATCCGGCAAGGTGAGGGAAAAAGAAAAATTTCTGCCTTTCAGCATCAGTGTAACCAGCTGAGCAGTGAGGAAAAAAAGGAGACTGAGGCCTGGTGGGAGGTGTTTGACTTTATAGTGTGACCGGATCCTGGAACTGGGCGTGGGGGCGGAGCCAGCCCATGCGTATTGTGCTGTTGTGCTTGTGTCAGGAAAAGGGTCACTGGTTCAAATCCCAACCACGACACTGCCTGCCTGGAGTTTGCATGTTCTCCCTGTGCCTGCGTGGGTTTCCTCTGGGTACTCCGGTTTCCTCCCACACTCCAAAGACATGCAGGTAGGTAAATTAGATCCTCTCTAAATTGTCCCTAGTATGTGTATGAATGTAAGTTAGGGACCTTAGATTGTAAGCTCCTTGAGGGTAGGGACTGATGTGACTGTGCAATGTATATGTAAAAGTGCTGCGTAAATTGACGGCGCTATATAAGTACCTGAAATAAAATAAATAAAAATAAATAATGGTGAAGATGATATAATATATACTATATAAAGATGAAGGTTTATGTTTTTCCTTTGAATATATAGAATCCCTGTTTTACAAATAAACATTCAGCACATGACAGAGGATTCCCAGAGCACTAGGGGTTATCTAAGGAGCTCTATTTGTTCTCCTTTTACCCTCTCTGTCTGATGGACCCCCTGAGACTGAGCCGTCCAATAGCGGAGGCGTCTCTGCTCTGATTTATTGAAGGATACATAAAGTTTTTTGTTTTGTTTTGGACAGAATGGACAAATTTGTGTATAAATGGGTAGTAAGGACTTTTTAGGCCCATAAACTCCAATTAGGTTAAAATGAGAAATTCTTACTTAATAAACCATGCAAAGCTTTTGAAGTTTATGTGGCTAAAAAGTCCTCCTTATCAATTTCTATACAATTTTGTGACACAGCGCCACCCTGTGGTTACATCCATTAAGTCTTATTGGATGGAGTGGGGAGGGATTAGGACCCCTGTCAGTTTTTTTTATTGTTCCCCCCTCTCTATTTCTCCTTTTTTTACCATTATCATTGAAAGTGAAAGAAAAGCCCAAATGTTGGAGTGCCCCAAAAAAAGAATAGAGGGGGAAATCTTCCACTGGGGACGTTCTGGTGATCTGGGGGGTCCCCAAGAAATTCCCTTAATTTGTAGAGATTTCCTCTCACTTCCTGATTGGCTATGGGACAGGAAGTGAAGGGAGATCTCCCCAATGGGACACAAAAAAAAAAAAGCCCCCAGGAGGGGCTCTACGTCTTTCTTACTCTATCCAAAGTGAAAATAAAGTTTGCTACAGGGTGGCAGCTGTGTGCCAGATAACTTATATATATGTAATTCCCCACTTCTCGCTAGGGGGCGCAAGTGTGCACCACCAGTGTGATTACACAAGGCAGATTGCCGTTCTGTCAGTAGGGAAGGCATAGATCCTGTGTTCCCCTAGTAAAAGCACCTCCCCCACATTATAGTAAATCACCGGCTACGCACATATTTAACCCTTTGATCGCCCCTGATGTTAACCCCTTCCCACCCAGTGTCAGTACAGTGACAGGTATAGGGGTGCGCACCCCAAAGCTCGAACAAAACATGCCTTTCTCTGCAGCCTCGCCTATACGGAGCAGTGAATGAATAGGAAGGGCCCTGTTCTGAGTGGCCTCCTATTCACAAACTGAAGCATAGTAAACCCAGTTTACTATGCTTCAGTTATGAATGGACACAGTGAGCGAGTGTGTTGGATTAGAAAAGGAAGGGGTTGGTAAATTACATATTTATCAGCCCCTTCCCCTGCTCTCTATCCTGAAACATCCTCTGCAGTAGCTGGGGGGAGAGGAGAGGAGGGAAACCAGCAGCACTGTGGGGTGGAGGAGCCCGGGGAGTAGGGGGAATTGGCCCCAACACGTAGTGATTGCGGTGTACCCAGGCACACCTGGCACACCCCCTGCGCACGCTTAGAGTGACAGTGCATATTGTTAGCCCTGATCACTGTATTGTATGTGTCGCTAAAGCCAAATAGACTGCGCACTTTGCCAAGTGCAGTTGCTCCAAAGCTTAGTAAATGAGGTGCAGCTTCACTTTGCAAAGAATAGCCAATCTCGTGCAAGGAATATATAAAAAAACAGCACATGATTGGATGATGGAAGTCAGCAGAGCTTCCGCTCATTTACTAAGCTCTGGAGCAACTGCACTTTGCAAAGTGCAAAGTTTATTTTCCTTTAGTAAATGAACCCCAAAGTGTCAGATTCTCCGTTGCAATATCGCAGTCGCTGATTGCCCCCATTACTAATATAAAAAAAATTGTAAATATCCCGTAGTTTGTAGACGTGATAACTTTAGCGCAAACCAATCAATATACGCTTACGGGGATTTTTTGTAGCAGAATATACATTGGAATACAATTTATGAAGAAATTAGATTTTTTTTGGATGTTTTATAGCAGAAAATAAGAACGTTTTTTTTTTTTTCAAAATTGTGACTATTTTTTTGTTTATAGCGCAAAAAATCAAATACCACCGAAAGAAATCTCTATTTGTGGGAAAAAAAAGTACGTAAATTTAGTTTGGGTACAACGCCGCACGACCGCGCAATTGTCAGTTAAAGCGACGCAGTGCCGAATCGCAAAAAATGGCCTGGTCATGAAGGGGGGGGGGTTAAAACTTCCACAGGGCAAGTGGTTAAAATAGTTTAGTAAACAGGAAAACATGAACATAGGACTACAGCGCCCCCTGCTGGCTGGATATAGAAATACAAAATATTATTTCACAATAATTCTGTTTCAGTAGTGTTACCAAACCCAGGACCTTGCAGTCACTATATCTGGTCTCCCACAATACACAGAGCATGGAAATGCAATTATTTTAGTAAATATAAACTGCTAAATACCCTTTCTCATCAGCAGTATACAGCAGTCTTGTAACTTCTATAAGTGTCTGGTTAAAGCTTGTAGGAGGAGTTTTTATTCTCCTCTGACTGTTCTATGAGGCTGTAGGACCCCTGACCCTCTGTCTGGACAGTGCTGATTGGCCCTGTGCTGATCACATGCACTCTCCAAAGAAAAGAAAACCTTTCTAGCAATACACACCAAACTGAGCATGTGCAGCCTGACTCCATAGGCTCTGTCTTATCCAGACTTGTCCAAAGGGGCAGTGCAGGAGGGGGGGAGGATCTGTGCATACAGGATCAAGCAGCCTTTTTACACAATGCCGAGGATTAACCCCTTAAGTTCCACAGTGAGTATAACAAGCATGCTATTCTGCATCTACAGACTGCTTTTACTGTTGCGGGATTAGTAACACTTTCATTAAAGTTTTGGAAATGTAAGTGTGCAATGAACAGAGAAATACAACATTTCACAACGGCTTAATGCGTACATTTCACTGATTGTAAAGGTTCAGGTTAATGACCGGACGTCCATGGGTATTGACTGCCCACCATTATTCTCCAAACTCAGTGCAAGAAGCAGCTGCAATCCATTCATTGTATTACCTTCAGCAGTGTCAGTTTATCTCTTTTCAATTTATTAGCGTAGTCCTGGAATTCCTGACTGTTAGGATCCACTGGAGCAACCTGCGAGAGCCAATCGTCAGGACGGCGCCTCTTCTGGACATCCTTGGAACTGTCCCATAAAGCTACAGAGAGATAATATTGTCATATATTGATGTAAGTAAATATCGCACATCATGGGGGCTTCAGGTGTCTCAGAAACATGAAAAATATACCTGGACCTGCTACAAGAAAATCAAAACAATGTATTTAAGAAAATCTATTTGGCTGACAACCTAGGAGAGAGGTGCTTAGAAACGCCCCTCCATTTGTCACAACCAATTAAAAAGCAGAAAAATCCGCTAGGCCATATCAGGGATGTTCAAT
Source organism: Glandirana rugosa (assembly GCA_018402905.1). Classification (NCBI taxonomy): domain Eukaryota; kingdom Metazoa; phylum Chordata; class Amphibia; order Anura; family Ranidae; genus Glandirana; species Glandirana rugosa. Next base: position 161,711 of record BLSH010049502.1, read on the forward strand.
TCCTACTGCCTCATGGGATGTGTAGTTCTGGGCAAGAATTTGTTTTTTACATTTAGCCCTGTAAGCAGAAGGGATTAGATCTGGCGGTTGGCTCTCTTCGTAAAGTAACACAAGAAAAGATGGTGCTATGACGCACCTGAAACCCCCTTTATGGATTGTTACGGACACATCTGGTATTGCCCAACGACCATGTGAGCAGGTTGGGAGGCCCGATCCCCAATGCTGAGACGGGGGAGCTGGGCCAACGCTGGATCATGAACATGGGACAACCAATAACTGTCATTATGAGAATAAGCAATCATTATTATTATTATTATAATACAGGATTTATATAGCGCCAACAGTTTGCGCAGTGCTTTACAATAAAGAAGGGACACAGCACAATTACAATACAGTTCAATACAGAAGGAATAGGAGGGCCCGGCTCATGGAGCTTACAATCTAAAGGGAGGGGGAGGGGGTACAAAAGGTAATGGCTGCAGGGGATGATCTGTAGAGCTGGCTCAGGCACGGGTCTTAGGTGGAGGTGGGGGAGGCTTCCCTGAATAAGTGAGTTTTCAAGGATCACCTAAAGGCGGACAGGGTGGGGGCTGAGGGCAGGGAGTTCCAGAGGATGGGAGAGGCTCTGGAGAAGTCCTGTAGGCGAGCATGGGAGGAGGTAACAAGGGAGCTAGAGAGAAGGGGGTCTTGGGAGGAGCGATTGATATGTTTTTACCTTGTAGAAAATTGTACCCCAACAAATGCATACTTACCTCTGAAGAAGGGCTTATTTATAGTCCGAAACATGTCAGGCTCACAACAGTGATCCAGCGTTGGCCCAGCTCCTCCATCGGGCCTCCCAACCTGCTCATGTGGTTGTTGGGTACTTTTTGTATCACAGATACGGTTTATGGTCTATTGCACGCTGTAGTGTAGAGCATATACCATAGATCCTTGTATGTTTCATACTGAACTCACTTTATGCTCTTTTTTCTAAAAGAAATTGTATTCAACAAAATAAGATTTTACCCAATACCAGATGTGTCCGTAACATTCCATAAAGGGGGTTTCAGGTGCGTCATCCATCTTTTCTTGTGTTTCTTTGGATTGGACTCATCTGGCTTTGCATTCAAACATTCCTCTAAATCAGGGACATGCAATGAGCGGACCTCCAGGTGTTGCAGAACTACAAGTCCCATGAGGCATAGCAAGACTCTGACAGCCACAAGCATGACACCCAGAGGCAGAGGCATGATGGGACTTGTAGTTTTGCAACATCTGGAGGTCCGCTAATTGCACATCCCTGCCCTAAATATATTTTTGCTCTTCTAGAAGTAATCTGAGTGGCTTACTAGTTGCTGGATCGCTCTTACAAGCAGCGGGAGGGGACGTCCCCCACAGCCTTCCTCATGCTGTCCTATCCCGCTGCAATACCCGATCCACCCGCCGGAGCCGGGCTCATCATGGCGGCGGACATAGACCAGGACCCCTCTGCCCCCCTCTATTATTTAGGAAACAGGAAGTGATAAAAAAAAATACATCACTTCCGGTGTCCCCAACACCATTTATCAGAATGGAAATCATTTGATCTTGATGTGGTCAAATGCTTTAAGGGACAGAGGAGGGATTTGGGGGTCTTATAGACCCCAGATCTCTCCATGAAGAATACCTGTCACATGATTATTTCTACTACAATGTTTACATTCCTTGTGACAGCAAATAAAAAAGTGACCACATTTTTTTTTTTTTTAAAAACAGTGTAAAAATAAATAAATACATTTTAAAGCAGCCGTCTCCCCTGTGCTGGTGTGCAAAGGCGAACAGCGATTGTCCCACACATCCCACAGCACCAGACCTCCCGTGTAAATCAAAAGTGCTAATCTGTGTCACATTTGAAAATTTCCATAAGGCTGCATTCACACAGGGGCGACCCGACTTCGACGCAACTTTGCTAGGCAATTTCAGCGCGACTTCCAGGGACTTGAGGCGACTTTACAACACGACTTTTTCCAGGCGACTTTGCCTTGACCAATCAGAGAAGGGAGGGAGGGGGTTGCCTAAAAATAAATTCTATTCTTTTCACTACAAAGTCGCTTTTATTTAGATGGGGGATCCGACTTGGAGGCGACTTCTATTCAATTCTATGGGCACAAGTCGGATAGCAGTCGCCTAGAAGTAGTACAGGAACCTTTTCAGAAGTCGTTCCGACTTCAGTAGTGCACATTAAAGTGGAGTTCCACCCTAAAGTGGAACTTCCGTTGGTTGGATTCCTCCCCCCCTCAGGTGTCACATTTGGCACCTTTTCAGGGGGGGAGGGGGAAGAGGTCTTTAGACAGGACAGGTGTCCTTTTCCACACTTCCGGGAGCTCTGGCCGGCGGACGCGGCCGCTGACGTCAGCAGCCCGGCCCCCTCCTCCCTGCTCGCTCTGCTACTGGCCACCTGGCCAGTAGCAGAGTGCGGCAGAGCCTCGGGCATGCGCAGTAAGGTGCCCGGCATGAAGCTGTACTGCTTACACGTCCGGGTTCCCTTACCCGCGATGGAGGCGGCTGCACACGTCCCCCCGATCCGAAGATCAGCAGCGGGTGCCGACATCGCTGGACTCCAGGACAGGTAAGTGTCCTATTATTAATAGTCAGCAGCTACAGGGTGTGTACTGTATGGGTAGCTGCTGACTTTTCATTTTTTTTTTAGCCCTCGGACCTCCGCTTTAAGACGGCTCCCATTCATTTCAATGGGATTTTAGATGTCAAGCGACTTGGGGCGACTTGAGGTGACTCAATTCGGAGCAACAGTCGCCCCTGTGTGAATGGGGCCTTAGTCGGAGGCTATGGGAGTCGGTGTCCCGACCGCTCTCCTGCAGACCCTGAGATCTAATTTTGGATTAAAATGGACAGATCTAGCCCTGAAGTATCTCGGCCCATACAGTCTATCCTTTAGATTGTAAGCTCTACGAGCCGGGCCCTCCTATTCCTTCTGTATTGAACTGTATTGTAATTGTACTGTGTCCCTTCTTTATTGTAAAGCGCTGCGCAAACTGTTGGCGCCATATAAATCCTGTATAATAATAATAAAAATAATGTTTCCCGTACCTTTGAGCTCAATTTCCCCCCTCTTCTAACTAAAAACCGTGCCCTATTAGAGACGTGGCACCGTGGATTACACTCGTGCTTTGGTCGGTGTAACCTTATCAAAATGTGCATCCTGCCTAAATTCCAATACCTTTTCCAATAAGAATACCAATGCATTATTTTAAACAAATTCATTCACTGTTTACCAAATTTATTTGGGCACATAAGCGACCGCGAGTTCCTCGGAGCCAACTCATGGGGGCTTGGCGCTCCCAGACACCCTACTATCAGGCAGTAGATTTGGGTAGACTTGTAGACTGGCGCCATCATTACACTGGCAAGCTTGGGGCGCAAATTACGAGCACCTACCTCCAGAGATAAAGTCACATCCCCTAATAGGACCCATGGTCAGTATATCCTTCCACCTCTTTTCACAGACCTCCCTCTCCTCTACAGACTCTCCCTTGATGCCGATTCTTGGAAACCCGCTTTTTAGCCCAGGCCTTGGGGACCAACATTTCCGAACCCCACGTCAAAATGCTAGACATCAAGCTTCCCACTTTCTGTTGGAAGGACGCTGGGCATCCATCGCTTTGTTGACGGAGGCCAATGGTCCCTTTCATCTACCTTTCTGGAGAGCCTTGCAACCCCATCATTTCCTCCAATCCTTGCCAAATCCACAGAGGTTTGGAAGACAATTAACCACCTTCGAGGAATACTGTTCCGGTGAAGGGTCGTTACCACGCGTACTCTGGACAATGTACAATCTCTTGATTACCCCTCAGGAACAGCCATGCCTTCCCGGTATGAGGGAATGGGAAACGGAGCTCAACTGCACATTTCCACCTGGCCAACGACAAAATATCATTAGATTTCCGCTAAAGTCATCCATCAGCACCAAAATACAGGAAACTACATTTTAAAATCTTAACAAGGTGGTGCCGTACCCCTCAGATACAAAATGTACCCCGATGCTGGTGGTGTCAACAGGAGGAAGGGAAGAGGTTACATATTTTCTGGTCCTGCCCTAAAATAAGACACTTTTGGAGGGAAGTGCGGAAAATTGTCCAGCGGTTTAAGGATTCCGAGATTCCTGACGATCCAGCCTTTTTCCTATTATATGCTTCGTCCATCCCAGTGAAAATGTATAAAAAATCAATCATACGTGGCCTACTACCGCCTACTGCCAAGTCCTGCATACCCCTCAATTGGAAGAGCTCACAGCCTCCATCCATTGGTTGCTGGCTACGTAAAGTAGAGGATATAAATAGGATGGAAGATCTCTCTGTACAGAACAAACATGGAAAGTACTCCAAGATAATGGAGACTATGGGACATGTTTGTCCTATCCGATGAAGGCATAGCCATGCTCAGCTCATAAATACTAACCTGCTGTTCAACTGGATCCACCTGGTTCACTTCCAACCTCCATTTTCCTAGGATCTGGTAGTATCCCTGCCATATCCCCCCCTTTTTTCCCAACTCCCCTTACTCCTGCTCTCTTCTTTTCTTATCTGTCTCTCCTCTTTACCTTCTCTCTGACAGCGGGAATAGGCAGTTCCCTCTTCTGTGTTAAGTAACTATAAACGCGTTTCAAAGCTGTCATTTCACGGTTATTATGGATGATCTGCTTTGACTTCACCGTTCAGAAATGTCAAATACAATGAAGTGTTACAGATGTCTCACCCTTGTATTATCCTGAAACTGCCCCTTTGTGCTTTGTATAAATAAAATATTGAAGAAAAAAAAAATGGTAATCTGTAAAAGCAGTGCCTATGGATAGTAAAATTTACGTAGCTTGTTACCATTGCATGGATCAATTTTCAAGTGTGACATCTTTGGTATCTATTTAGTCGGCATGACCTCATCTTTTATATTTTACCAAAAAATTGGGTTATGTTCCTCCTTGTGGAGACCTTGGGCCAGGGGTCCTGAAACTATGGCCCTCCAGTTGTTCTAGAAACTACAATTCCCATCATGCCTAGTCATGTCTGTGAATGTCAGAGTTTTGTAATGCATCATGGGATGTGTAGTTCTGCAACAGCTGGAGGGCCGTCGTTTGAGGATGCCTGCCTTAGGCTGTGCAAAACTGAGGAGGCAAATGTTGTATTTTTGCTGTATTATGCGTTACTGGGGTTTTACAGCTAATGGTGTTTTTTATAGTACTGATGTCTATACATTTTGTTAAACTTAAAACAAAATTTGATTTGCAAAAAAAAAAAAAAAAAAATAGGGGTTCTGCATTAACATTCAATAAAGTGTATTTTTTTCCAAAAAAATTGGGCTTGAAAAAACGCTGTGCAAATACCGTGGAACATAAAAAATTGCAACACCCACCGACAGGGGAGGGCTGGCAGCCTTAGGCCTGGGGTGCAAGTCCAGTCAAGTGGCCCTTTGAACCACCCAATCAGCTCACCAATCATGCCCACCTGGTTTTATAACGGATATTGAGGTTATGAAGCAAGACAAATATGGTACAATGTGGTAACATCCTTTAATGTTAATAGCAACAAAGGAGCTTTAACAAAAATAATGCATCAATGCAGGCTCACCACCCACCAATGCAGCCTCACCACCCACCAATGCAGGCTCACCACCCACCAATGCAGCCTCACCAGTGCCCATCAATGCAGGCTCACCACCCACCAATGCAGCCTCACCAGTGCCCACCAATGCAGGCTCACCACCCACCAATGCAGCCTCACCAGTGCCCCCCCCCTTTGCCTGGCCCCTACTTTCTTCCTCCACAAGAAGAAAAAATTGTGAGCGGCAGCGGCCGTCAGCCATTTTGAATGTAAGTTAGGGTGGCCTGGGGGGCAATTGCCACCCTGCCCCCCTGCCCAGCCCTCCCCTGCCCACCGAATTGTGTGTCTGTGGTGAAGGGTTTACACACCTGCATGTCCGTCCCTAGGAGCACTTGGAGACTCTTCCTTTTGCTTTATGACATGCAAACTGGTGGAACTACCGACTATTAATGGACATTATTATTGTTCTGTTTACATTTTCTGTTGGGCAAAGCGCTGGTGGTTGTCAACCTGTGACAACCACTTTAACCTACAGGTGAGCCTATAATTGACGCATCTACACGGCAGAGACGGACGCTATTATCCTGCGGGTCGGGGAGTATCGTCTGTCAGAACGGAATCCGGCACGCACCTGTCACCATCCCATCTTTGGCACTAGTCAGCCTCTGCGATCTGACAAAGCCTGTTTTGTGAGCACCCTACATAGGGGGGTTATTTTAGTTGTGGAATAAAGTACTTGTTTTAAATGATAATGCACGATGTGGAGTTTCTCTTATCTCCTCTAATGGCATATCTGATGGTGTATGGCTAAGACATTGCCGGATGTTGGAGCCCTATGTTATTTATCCATTGAAGTGAAGTACATCCAAGGATTTCCCATTGAACACCAATATTGATTGGCTTACTTGCCGAGCATGAGAATGCGAGGCAAATATTGTCGGTGAGTGTAAATCCATGTGGGTGAAGGTGTGTGCTATCTATTTGCACGAGGTGACACATTAACAAGAAGACTCACTGTTGGACTTTATGGACTTTGCTCACATTGCTTTATTTTCCCACTCAAAACACTTATATATGTAATGAAATAGCGCTACTATGATCATAGACTGAATACTTTAAGTGATACATTGTTGTGAATTTTGTTCTCATTATAAAGTAACAGCTGCAATTAATTCTATGAAGATTATCAATAATAGAGCGCGGATACTAGATCCTAATTGGCAGGCGTTTATGAGGATTTTGTTTACCACCTTCAGCCCCGGAAGGATTTCCAGCTTTAGGACCGGAGCCCTTTTTGCGATCCGGCGCTGCGTCGCTTTAACTGACAATTGCGCGGTCGTGCGACGTTGTACCCAAACAAGATTTGCGTCCTTTTATTCCCACAAACAGAGCTTTCTTTTGGTGGTATTTGATCACCGCTACGTCATTTCTGATCGCCGCTATAAACAAAAGAAGAGCAACCATTTTGCAAAAAAAACCCAAATTTCTTACTTTTTGCTAAAATACAAATCCAAAAAAAAAATATATAAAATTTTTTTTTCACCGTTTTTGGTCGATTTATATTCTTCCTCATATTTGCGATAAAATGATGATTTATTGATTGGTTTGCGCAAAAGTGGCCGCGTTTACGGATGATGAGAATTAATTTTTGGGGGTTTTATTTTTTTTTTTATATATTACAAGTAATGGCGGCGATCTGCGATTTTTAGCGGTACTGCGATATTGCGGCGGACATGTCGGACCATTTTGACACTTTTTTGGGACCATTGGCATTTATACAGCGATCAGTGCTATAAAAATGCACTGATTACTGTGTAAATGCCATTGGCAGTGAAGGGGTTAACCTGCAGGGGGCGCTCTAAGGGTTAACAGTGTTCCCTGGGCGTTCTAACTGTGGGGGGACTGCCCTAGCAGGGGAAGGGAAGTGGTCACAGCCTCCATGTACAGGAAGGCTGTGATCATCGCCCTTCCCCCTTCACAGAACAGAGGTCCGTGTTTACATACACTGACCTCCGTTCTTTCACTCCGGGGGAGCCATCGCGGGTGGCCGGCGGCAATTGAAGCCGCCACACCCGCTCCCTGGCCCTCCCCGGACACAGTGAGCATGCGGACGAGCCTCCGGCGGCGCGCGCGCTCACTAGGCTCGGTCTTGCGGCCGCCGTCATATGACGGCGTTTTGCGTTACAGAGCCACTCTGTCGCCGTCATTTGCCGATCAGCCGTCGGCAAGCGGTTAAACCTATAATAAGGCTTATCTGTAGGTGCCCTGCATATCTCCCAAACCTGCACAGTTCAGGAGATATGCAGTGTTCTGCATGCGCTGACGTCATGTCGGCCTGCTTGCCGTTTCTTCACTGACCCTGTGCCGTGACTGGCGGCTCCTGCGTGCATGCGCGGGAGTGACGTCATGCGACTCCGGCCAGTCACAGCGCCGGAGTCGCAGCCCCGGAAGGAAGAGAGGTAGAAGATGGACACCGCCAGCACAGGGGACATCGCTGGACGCCGCACGTCCGGACAAGCTAACGTTTATTAAAATGAACCAGGCATGGATCCCACACACCACTAGACCATCTAATGTGCAGTGTGAACTCGTGAAGATGAGATGTGGCTGCAAGGTCATGTTTATTCGCTCTTATCTTGCAGCCACATCTCATCTTCACGAGTTCACACTGCACATTAGATGGTCTGGCTCCCCCTGACTGCTCCATCTGTCTGGGACGGTGTTCCCCACCTCAACCCCATGTCGGGCTTCTGTCTCTGGCCCCCGCTCTCCCCTGGATACGGGATATACCACTAATTGGTTGCTTTGTAAGTTATAATTTTTTTCTCTAGATCAGTGTTTTTTGCCTATAGAGTTACCATTTACTCATGTACTCATTATCTATTCTAGAATGCTCTGTTTGCATCACACTCCTGATGAGTGGCTGTACACCTTGAAACGCGTCGAGTTTATATAAAAGGATGCTCAGATTAATTCGTTCCCATTATGCACTTTATATATACAGCTTGTGTTCGATGAACATTCCAAGACATCTATATCAATGTGTACTGCACGGGGTTATATTGAGGAAGTAAACCCCAATCTGGGTTTACTTCCTCTTTAATTGAATACGTTTAAATATATATATATATACTACGTTTACCAAAAACGCATTACGCAGCCTCAATAGAGACATCTAGTGGCAAAAGCTAAAATCTCAGGCTCCTCAAGAGAAGATAATAATATAAATAAATCCCAATTCAGGAGAAGGACACCTAGTGTTCAAGCACCAGAATACAGGCAGAAAAGATCAATTCAGCTATATACTATAAAAATATACACAACTCCATAGAAAAATAGATCATTCGTTAAAAAGATATTTCCTTTGTTTAGTTAAAAACTGGGACAAAGCGATCACCCACCACCATCCACTTAAATATATAGACATCATCTCAATAATTCATAACGCTAAAAAAGATTTTCTATGTAAAAACGGTAACTAGGGAAAAATACCAGGCTAAAACTATCTATCTGAAATAAAACAATTGAAGTCAAAATCCACATTTAGCCCCCGGGGTACCATAACATCAGTCTCAAAAATCCAAAAGGATTCACGCTCAGTTGTCTGATGTAATGCCCCCCCCCCCCCCTCCAATGTTGTTTGACTTTTTCAAGTCCCCAGAATTTAGGAACTTTCGGGTCCCATTTGTGGAAATGACGAAAATGTCTGGAGACACTGTGTGTTTTAACCCCTTTCTTAACTACTTGCCGACCGCCGTCTGACGGCAACAAAGTGGCTCGGTGTCGCAAACCGCCGTCATATGACGGCGGCTGCAATATCCCCCACTGTGAGCGCGCCGCCGGAGGTGCTCGCGTGCTCACTGTGTTCAGGGGGGGCAGGGAGCGGGTAGGGCGTACTCGATCGTGCGAT
>BLSH010049502.1:190156-204425 GCA_018402905.1 Glandirana rugosa
GGAAGACGGCACAAGAAGAAGACGGCACGAGAGGAAGATGGCACGGCACGAGAGGAAGACGGCGAGAACACGGCACGGCAGAAGGAGAGCACGGCAGAAGGAGAACACGGCAGAAGGAGAACACGGCAAAAGGAGAACACGGCACGGCAGAAGGAGAGCACGGCAGAAGGAGAGAACGGTAGAAGGAGAGCACGGCAGAAGGAGAGCATGGCAGAAGGAGAGCATGGCAAAAGGAGAACACGGCACGGCAGAAGGAGAGCATGGCAGAAGGAGAACACGGCAGAAGGAGAGCACGGCAGAAGGAGAGCACGGCAGAAGGAGAACTAGGCTTTTCCCATAAATAGGAGGATCTGGTGCACAATGAAAGCCATAACCATGCATAAGAAGTACCACGCTGCTTTGTATTAATGTATATATACTGTGTAGCATCCTCTAGTGTGTGCTAGAAGTCAGTATAGGCAAACCATACTCTGACTCACATGTTAAACTGGTAAATCTTAATTGGGTCAGGTTTTTTTAGAGTTCAAGGCTGGATGACTCATCTTGGCAGCCCTGCGATGCCTCCCCCTGGTCTGGATTGTTGGAGAACCTTCTAGCATTGGAGGGTGGGGGTTAGGAGGTGCCAGGGACCTTGGTCCAGACATAGGCAGAAAATGCACTTAAAATCACACAGTAAAAATAATACAGATCAGGAATGTAGTCAAAAACAAAAGCCAGGGTTAGAAAGCCAAAACGGGTAATCAGACGAGCCAGAATAAGGGAGCCAAGAATCAGCATTCTCAGAAGCCAAAGAGCAGGATCAGGAACCAGAAGAAATGTCAGCTAGGCAAAGTCATTACAGGAACACAGCAGAGACACACTGGATATGTTGACCAGGTAACGGCATAAAGAGAATAAGCAAGGCAGTTTAAATAGCAAAAAGAGGCTGGCTGTAGGCTGGACTAATGAGGCAGGTAATGGTAGCCAGATGAGACAATGACTGGCTGGTAAATTACCTGACAGCTGAGCAGCCTTGAACACTGCTAGAAGCCCAGGCCTGGCAGGAGGGGCTGCATTGCATATTTGCCCCAATAATGGACTGGAAGGGGACAGAGCTTACCTCATAAATAGACATGGGCCATGCCTGGAAGGGCAGTCGGGTGAAAGATGGAGAAACAGTGTTGAGGAGGCTACTGGTGGTCCTCAGGGGTACCCCCATGTCTGGGGGTGCAACACCTCTGGGGACTAACAAAGGGGGGAGACTCCCACATGCAGCCAGTCTCCCTGAAGACAGCGGTGGGCAGACTGGCGTAGAGAAGCGGCTAGGAGGGCTGGTGAAAAGGGGCAGCTGCAGCCAGGTGGGCTGGTATTGCCTAAAGAAGTGGTGCTGGGATCAGTGGCCACATGGGAAGCTGCTTCATTCCAATTGTGCTACTTTTAAGGGACTTTTGAGTTCCTGCCTGTTGTTATTTTATGCGTTTTAGAATAATTTCCCGATAATTGTAATGAGTTTGTTTTATCAATCAAATTTCTTTTTAAAAGCACACATCAACTGATATGAATACAGACTAAATATGAAATGTTTATTCACAAGACATGTATTCACAATATATAGTTAGATTATGGGTGACAAATAAAATATTACACAAAATACTAAATTATTTGCAACACTCGCTAATGGGTTATGCTAAGCAATATGAATGAAATGAAAGGACTGATTTCTTCCTGTAGGCACAATAACCATAGATATCTATAGAATTAACTATCTGACAAAAACGTCTGTGTTTTACGCAGCCAACAGTTACTCTTCTGCAGCAGAGTAAGGCCTCATACACACGGGCGTATCTTAAAAATTAAGCAAAATGTCACACCTGACGTCAGGGAAAAAAAAATCTGCGTTTTTCAGCGTTATGCATCGGCGTTAGTGAGCGTCGGCGTCAATAGGCGCCTTTAACCACTTCCCGCCCGGCGTATTGACAAATGACGTCCGGGCGGGTGGTTGATTATCCTGACTGGATGTCTATTGGTGCTTGACTGCCACTATATAAGGGGGCTTGGATCGCCGTGTTGCCAGCCCTGTGATCAAGTCGGAAGTGACGAAACGCGTCAGGACGTGGCCACACGGTGACCCGAGACGTATCAGTGAGCCGACGGCTGGGATGCTCAGGAGTTGGAGGACAGGAGCGTTGGATAGCCGGGCGGTAGGAAGTCTGACTAATGGAACTGGCATTTTTTAAAGTGTTTTAATGGAAGCGCATTTGGTGCTGTTAAATAAATGTTTGAACTTAAAGAGATACACTATGAGGGTCTTTCTTGCTTGTCTCCCATGACCACCTATGTTGGAGAGTAAAGAGCCTTGTGGAGGTGACCTTTAAGAAGTTCAGTGTGGATGAGCCCCTTTCTAGCCTTGGAAAGACGAGCTGACATATCTTAGAACTCTGGTGAGCCCCCACTGTGTGCACACTTATGTGGTGATCGATGGTGGAGGACCCTATTATGGAACAGCATAGCAGCTTAATTTAAAGAGGACTTTCCTTTGCACTTTATATTATATTGCACGGTTGATATTTTGCACTGGCACTTTTTTTTGTATTTTGCACAAGATTCATTTGCATGAGTTTTAAGTAACTCTAGCGCTGCTTTCACTATTACAGATATAGTTGACTTTTTTTTATAAAAAATAAAAACTGCAGGGGTTATCCAATACCACCAAATGAAAGCTCTATTTGTGGGAACAAAATGATAAAAACTTTGGGTGCAGCGTCGCTCGACCGCGCAATTCTCATTCAAAGCGCAACAGCACTGAAAGCTGAAAATTGGTCTGGGCAGGAAGTGTTCTAAGTGCCCGGTATTGAAGTGGTTTAAAAAAAAAAAAAAAAAACCTCTATTTTTCAACCTAAAAATGTCCGCGTCAAAAATGCCGGTTAACGCCGGTACGGCGTTAGTGAGCGTTTTGCGGCGGCGTCAAAAAAACGCCAAAACATTACAGCTTCAGAACGCGCTGGCCATGGGTTGTAGTTTCAGCTCACTAATGATGATGCCCTCTACAGCTCAAAAACGTCGGCGCTTTTATGGGGCCATTGACTAACATGGAGAGCTGCAAAAAACCTCAGAAAACGCCGGCGTCAAAAAACGTCCGTGTGTACGAGGCCTAAAAGTTAGATTACAGGAAAAAAAAAACTGGTACGCTATTATATCACCAAACAAAAGATGATAAACGTTAGAAAAACAAAAATAAAGTTAAAGAAAAATCTACAATAGTTGTTGAATTGGGGAAAAATCTAAATGTCATGAATGATCAATAATATGTTTATGCAAAATAATAATTGAATCAGGAAAGATTAAAGTGGTTGTCAAGTCATGCTGCTGGCCTACAATGGTTGTTACCAGAGTTCCTTAACCTGTTACCGACCAGCTCGCGTACTTTTACTGCTGTAGAGCGGCGCCCTCCCGCGAATCGCCGTCTATACGGCAGCTCGTGCGTGCGCTGTAGCGTGCGGAAGCGCGCCACCACCTGTGCGCTCTCATGCACACCGCACTTTGCAGGAGTGTGCCCGCGGCTCGGGTGGACTCGATCTCTGCCGGCGAGCTGCGATTGCCTAGCAGAGAGGAAGAACGGGGGTAACGAGGTAAACACGGCGGTTCCCCCCTCTGCCAGGCGGCATGTAAGAGATCTACTGATCCCTGTCACTGGGATCACTTAGATCTCTGGTGCCCCTGGCAGCCCAGCCCCCTCACAGTTAGAACACGCCCCCTGTCACTGGCAGCCCAGCCCCCTCACAGTTAGAACATGCCCCCTGTCACTGGCAGCTCCGCCCCCTCACAGTTAGGACACACCCCCTGTCACTGACAGCCCAGCCCCCTCACAGTTAGAACATGCCCCCTGTCACTGCCAGCCCAGCCCCCTCACAGTTAGAACACGCCTAGGGAACACAGTTACCCCCTTCACTACCCCCTGCAGGTTACCCCCTTAGCTGCCAATGACATTTATACAGTAATCGGAGGATATTTAAATTTCTGATCGCTGTATAAATGTCATTGGTCCCAAAAAAATGTCCGACGTGTCCGCTGCAATATCGCAGTCCCGATAAAAATCGCACAACGCCGCCATTACTAATAAGAAGAAAATATTGTAAATAACGCCAGAAATTAATTCTCATGGTTTGTAAACGCGGCAACTTTTGCGGAAACCAATCAATAAACACCAATTGCGATTTTTTTTTTTTTTACCAAAAATATGAGGAAGAATATAAATCGGGCAAAACCGATGAATACATTTGTTTTTTTATATGTATTTTAGCAAAAAATAAGAAATATTATTTTTGCTAAATTGTCGCTCTTCTTTTGTTTATAGCGGCGATCAGAAATGACGCAGCGGTGATCAAATACCACCAAAAGAAAGCTCTATTTGTGGGAAAAAAAGGATGCAAATTTAGTTTGGGTACAACGCCGCACGACCGCGCAATTGTCAGCTAAAGCGACGCAGCGCCGAATCACAAAAAGTGCTCTGGTCCTAAACTGGGAAATCCTTCCGGGGCTGAAGGGGTTAAACTGGATGTAAACCCGAAAAAACATGTAATTAATAATTCTGCCTGGTAGAGTATAGCATGTCATGTCATCTGTGCCCAGTCTTGCCACAAAGAGTTAATCCGACTGTGGGTAATGAGCTTATCTTTTTTCAGGAACAGAAAGTCTGACTAACAGGGAAATACACAGAAAATCAGCCCCTTGCTCTGTGGGTGACAAGCAATTTGCTTATCTCCTTCACACAGCAGAGAAACTTTTACGCTCCCCCCTCCCTTCCTCCTCAATGTCTCAGTATAGAGGTGGGTGGGGGGGCTGTGACATCACAACTCCACCCACCAAGTTCCAGCAAAGAGAGAAACCCACTGATTTCAGAGTTTTACAGAGCTGCTAGTGCTTACAGGAAGGGCATTTGCAAGGTAGGGATAGATGCAGGAGGCTTGCATGTATATACACATTAATACTGTGCCAGTCGTTTATACTGGGTGAGTGGTGGGTTTACTTTTTTTTTTGTTTGGCATCCACTCTTTTAATACTAAATAGATGGAACCTTTTGTTTCCTTACTTTCAAACCGCCTAGTAATTCCATGTATTTTTTACTCACAATTTCCTTTCTCTCACTGCTGGAGTTTTCCATTTTAGGTGAGGGCATCTGAAGCCCATCCTGGGTCTCCTGGCATCTCTTCCTGAAAGAAGTGCATGGTGGGTAACCATCATGCACTCCTCAATCTCGGTCCGCCTTAAATCAAGTAATTTCCTGTCTGGAAGCAACGCGATTTTACAGTACAGGGAAGCCCACTGACTCCTGGGAAATGATGAGTCACATCTCCCAGGAGGCCAAGCGAAGCAGGAAGTGAGGAGAAGAGCCTAGGACCTAATAGGGGCAGATTACAGAGCCCACCTAGCAACAAGCGACTTAGGGTGAGTATAAAAAAAAAAATTCCTTCACAGATAAGTCTATATAGGCAAAGGACTTGGATGATGTGTAAAAAAAATTCTGGGTGGAACTCCGCTTTAAGATGGCTGCCTTTCCCAAAATGGGGTCTTGTTAAGGAGGAGCTGCGACTCGCATCCTTTACCACTTCCCACCCACCGTATGCAGAATAACGGCCGGGAAGTGGTTTCATTATCCTGACTGGGCATTATATGATGTCCAGCAGGATAAGCTGTGATTGTGCGCTATCACATCTCCGATTAATATAAAGAGCCTCTTATGGAGGCTCTTTACCATGTGATCAGCTGTGTCCAATCACATCTGATCAGAGTGTAAACAGGAAAAGTCGTGTATCGGCTTTTCCTCTACTCACGCTGACAGACGGCTGCTCTCCTGACAGAGGGGTCTGCACTGATTGATTATCAGTGCAGCCCCCCTGAAGATACCCATCCAGGACCACCAAGGATGCCCTCCCATGGCCACCAGGGATGCCCACCCAGGACAACCAGGGATGCCCACCCATGACCACTAGAGCCTACCAGGCATGGCAATCATTGCCCATTAAGCATGGCACTATGTGCCCGTCAGTGATGCCTGCCAGTGCCTCTGATCAGTGCCGCTTATCAGTGCCCACCAGTGCCACCTATGAATGCCCATCAGTGCTGTATATTATTGCCACCTATCAGTGTCCATCAGTGCTGCATATACAGTATCTGACAAAAGTAAGTACACCCCTCACATCTTTTCATGTGACAAGACTGAAGAAATTACACTTTGCTACAATGTAAAGTAGTGAGTGTACAGCTTGTATAACAGTGTAAGTTTGCTGTCCCCTCAAAATAACCCAACACACAGCCATTAATGTCTAAACCACTGGTAACAAAAGTCAGTACACCCCTAAATTAAAACTTCCAATTTGGGCCCAAAGTGTCAATATTTTGTGTGGCCGCCATTATTTTCCAGCTCTGCCTTAACCCTCTTGGACATGGAGGTCACCAGAGCTTCACAGGTTGGCACTGGAAAAACTGCAAAGTTCCTGAAGCGCTTAGATCCACAATAATAAATGTGCCACAGATTCCATATAGACTTTAAAAGGTGGCCAACTGGCCAATCGTTTATAAAAAACAGAGCTCAAAATTAGAAGGTCAGTCTTTAAAAGATGGGCGTAATCAGTGACAGGTCAGTATTTAATACTGCACTTCTCATGGCTTAGTATTTGGACACCATTTCCGGCTTTTGAAAGCCCATCCCCCCACAATACTGTATATGCCTACTCTTTGATCATAGGTACTCCTTTGCTAGGGGGTTCTAGAGGAGTGCTCACCACTTAACCAGCCAAGCCATCCACCACTGACTTCAACTCCATGAGCACGGATCCCTCCTGTGCTTTCAATTACATGTGGCGTTTCCTAGTTCTTATTTCCACAGATACCCGGCTGAGATTGATATTTTGGACAGACCCTTATGTACAATTATATTGGGCAATAAATAGTCTGGAGGTCCTTACTGCTTGCAGACAGCCGCTATTGGCGTGCAACCAGGGTGCTTCCCAGAAGATATCTCTTAGGCACCATTCACACAGGGGCGACTGTCGCTCCGACTTGGGTAGCCTCAAGTCGCCCCAGGTCGCTTGACATCTGAAATCCCATTGAAATGAATGGGAGCCGTCTTAATGTACACTACTGAAGTCGGAACGACTTCAGAAAAGGTTCCTGTACTACTTCTAGGCGACTTCTATCCGACTTGTGCCCATAGAATTGAATAGAAGTCGCCTCCAAGTCGGATCCCCCATCTAAATAAAAGCGACTTTGTAGTGAAAAGAAAAGAATTTATTTTTAGGCAACCCCCTCCCTCCCTTTTCTGATTGGTCAAGGCAAAGTCGCCTGGAAAAAGTTGTGTTGTAAAGTCGCCTCAAGTCCCTGGAAGTCGCGCTGGAAGTCGCGCTGAAAGTCGCGCTGAAATTGCCTAGCAAAGTCGCGTTGAAGTCGGGTCGCCCCTGTGTGAATGCAGCTTAAGCCCACAGCTTGTATACTGTGTCATTACATTGTGGGTTGCTGTCAGATGCCATGGGGCAATATTGGGAGGTGATTTTATAGACAACGTTGTCTTTTTATTTTTTATTTCCACACCCATTGCTGTTTTGTATTTTTCCAGTTGACGCCATTAATCTAATAAAGCTCTAATTTGCATAATACTGCAGTATCTCCCACATCTCCTTTGAGTCTTAGAACTCTTCTCTTTGGGGAATCTATCCCTCATTTGTTTTGTAGACTGTGCCCAGTTCTAAGTGGTGAGGTCCACCCAAATTGTGGTGAGTCAGTATACACATGCACCCAGGCTTATACCACTGCCAGGGTGCCAGGCCCGCCCCCCTGCCCATGCTCTCCTGTGTTATTTACACTGCACCACAGCAGGGCATGCTGCTGACCGTCAAGTGGAATCCAATACAAGCCTGTGAGACATGGAGGAACCTCCTCGTCAGGCTTCCAGCGTGACGTCAATCGCTGGGGTGGAAGTAGCAGGAAGGGGAGCCGTTGGTGGAATGCACACCACTGGCGCCTGCATAGCAAGTTGATGAAGATTGGTCCTGTCACAAAATGGCCCAATTTGGACATTTTTCATTTTCCTGGGGCTTCAGGAACTTTGCAGCTTTTCCAGTGCCAACCTGTGAAGCTCTGGTGACCTCCATGCCCAAGAGGGTTAAGGCAGTGCTGGAAAATAATGGTGGCCACACAAAATATTGACACTTTGGGCCCAATTTGGACATTTTCACTTAGGGGTGTACTGACTTTTGTTGCCAGCGGTTTAGACATTAATGGCTGTGTGTTGAGTTATTTTGAGGGGACAGTAAATTTACACTGTTATACAAGCTGTACACTCACTACTTTACATTGCAGCAAAGTGTCAGCTCTTCAGTCTTGTCACATGATGGGAGGGGTGTACTTACTTTTGCCAGATACTGTATATGATGTTATGATTAATTATACATCCAGGTAAAGGAAGAACATAGGGATATATATTTCTAAACACAATAATTTGGATATTTAACCCATTTCTACATATAGTATTGTTCTAAATCAGATTAATATACAGTATATACCTACGATATTACTATTATGCCAGCAGACAATAAAATCATGAGCTGCCTCTATTTCATGGGATATAATACATGAGGTTATAGTCTTTTACACTTTTAGACCTGTGTTGATATTGTTACGATTCTCAGTAGAATATTATCCTAAACATATAAATAAAAATTCCATAGTTCCCTTTTGGTATATTATGGGCCACGGAAGTCGTACATCAATATTTGTGTTAATATTCATAGTGGGATCTTGGTTGTATGGTGTTCATTAGTGGCGGCTAGTGCTCAATATTTTGGGGAGGGGGTAGCGAATTAATGCCACCACCCCCCCTCCCGGGAGACGGGCGGGAAGGCGATCAGAGGCCTTAACTTTTAGGAGGCAGGGCGAAGAAAGAGCCGGGCCGTTGTTTCTTCTCCTGGCCAAACAGGAAGTGTGTCTGACTCCTGAGACACGATTGGCCGGGATTCCTAAGACTCCTTGGCCAATCAGGTCTCAGGACCCGCTTCCTAATTGGCCAGGAGGAGAATCAGGAAGATAATAGAGAATATTAATTCGCTATTGTCACAGACGTGCGTGGGCTCAGGACGCAGTGCTCTGCACAACAAGCCCACCCTTTTTTGAAGCCAATCAGAGCCTCAGGCTCTAATCATGTGCTTCTAAAAGAAAAAAAATCCATTGAAATCCATGCATCAGGCTCCCTGCATGTAGATTAGGGGCAGTGCGCATGGATTAGGGGGGGCGTTGCCCCTGTGCCCTATATGGATGGGCCGCCACTGGTCTCCATAAGATAAATTATGTCTGAAATGTTTGAAATTGTTACAAGAGAGATAAAGAAAACTCTGCACTGTGTCTATCTTTCTCAAAGCCGAGACAATGGCCGGTCACTTAAAGTGGAGTTCCACCCACATATTTTTTTTTGTCTTTCGGCATCCCCTCTGCTTTTATATCTAATACACATTAAAGCATGTCTATAATTATATCCTGTTCTGAGTAAATGTTTTTAAAAATGTAATTACCGTTTTTTTGGGCTGCCTGTGCAATTCCATATTGACTGTGGGCATGTGAAGCCCACCAGGACTGTCTTCTGGGATACCCAGCATGCACCTCCCGATCTCGCGCATGCGTATTGCACGCAGGGCGAAGCGCCGACAGTGTGGCTTCAATCCTGCGATGCTAAGAGGTGGTGATGAACACTGGCTCCTGGGAATTATGACACACATCTCCTAGGAGCCAGTGCGCTGCCGAAAACTGCGCACATCGCCGCGGAGGCGGGAGACGGGAAAAGGTATAGAATGCCTTGTAAAAAATCACCAGTTCTGTAAACCAGCTTGTTTCCAGACCTCCAACAGGGTGATAAAAAAGCAGGATGTTTTTGTTTTAAGACCTATGTGCCGTTGTAGCATCGTTTATGGAAACCAGAAGTGCCGTTTCGCCGCCGCCATATTGCTACACCCGCAATTGTCTGTACAAAGGATTCAGAAAGAAGACGGCAAGCAGACATCTTTGTACACCCACCGGAGTTTTTAATTTCACACTTATTTTTAACAGTAAATGGAGCTTACATAGTGAAATACAGGATTTAGAAATCCGTCTCACTGTTTTGATGTTACATTTTAAAAGCAGCGGTGTTCTGTGACATTTGCTAAGCGGTTACATCACCAGGCTTGCCGCTGCTGTTAAAATTGAACATGAAAACACTTGCTAAATATGGAATTTGGGTATAACAGGACTGGCGCCAGAATTTAAAAATGATATGAGTCAAGATGCCCCTTTTCCTAGTGAGCAACCAATTATCCACCATCCATAAGTGCAAAAAAAAAAAAATATAAAAAACTTTGTGGCGCTCCATTAATTGCGGCAGAAAGTAAATACGTGTACAATAGCTAGCATTGACAGTGAAAAAATAACTTATATCACACTATAAAACTTTTCAAAACCGTGGGGTATAAAAGACTCCAACAAAATGGTGGAGGCAGCTTCCTGAAGACGTGACCAATCACGAAATGCATCGAGGCCCGCCCATACTGACGTCACTTCCGGTGTTCATGGTTCTGGCTTTTGGTGATGTGGAACGCACGCTGAGGGGAGAGCAAACGGCGTTGCAAACTTTTTTTTTTGCTGGCTGTGCATATCTGGTGTTGATGTAAACACCTGGAAGATATAAGTTTGCATTTGGCACTTTACTTATGAATTATTTTACAGATTAAACCTGTTGCCCTATGATACATACCCTGTGTTTTTTTGGAGTGTGCATGAACATATATTAATGGAATGAGGTCTTGAAGTACGGTGCATGGTGTTATTGCTGATATTGGATTCCTAATTAAATACGGATGATTTAATAGCCCGTCCACAGCACACAGCTGGAGGAAGAATGTTTGCAGTGGGAAAACTAAAAGGACCTATTTTTTACATTAAGGCGTATATTTAATTTTGTTCCGGTGAGTTTGCACTTCTCCCGGGTTTGGATTGCTGGTGGAGCACATTATGTTTGGATTTGCTTGATTGATAAATACAAAATTAAAAAAGAGAAAATACCGCGCTAATCAGTGAAATAGTGAGCAGCTAGCACAAACAGCCTTAACAAAATACTGGATTACAGATGGATATAAAAAATGTGCAGCGCATGAGCATAAACGTGAAAATAAGCCCCCTGGTCGAGGCACTGAGAGTAAATTAAGAAAAAAAAAATCATCTTGCACAAGTTGAAGATTTTTTCACGTTTTATTTACTTTTTAGTCGCTTCAGACACTTTTTGTTTCACGTTCAAGAGATAAACTTCTCCACTGGTGGATTAATATTATTGAACCTCACCTTACTATATTACAGCGTGGTTACATCTATATTCTGCAATATTCTTTTGTAGATTTCATGTCCTTGATTGATAAATACCTTCACGCCACTTTTTGCATCACTTGGTGATTCGACTTTTCTTCACCTAAGGGCTGTGTGTTCGGTGCAAATTGATAGACTTTCCTAAGTCAAGGATTTTTATAGTGTGATATAAGTTTTATTTTTACTGTCAATACTTGCTATTGTACACGTATTTACTTTCTGCCGCAATTAATGTTTTGAGGGAGCGCTACAACCTTTTTTTTTTTTTGCGCTATAATTGTAATAATGGTAACAAGTCACAAGGGCGACTGGGGAGCTGCACACTCCAGGTCTTACATCCTTATATTTGGTCCTCTAACAGGAACAAGCATATAATATCTATGAGGGGACCTGACACCTGAGGGGCACATGCTTTATATCAGGTCAGCTACTTTCAAGCTGCAAAGGTCAGTGGCAGAGGCGTAACTAGAACCTTCAGGGCCCCAGTGCAAGAAATTATGAAGGGCCCCCATGACCCCTGGCCAGGGCCCTTCCCTCTTCCCACTGATCCTGGGGCCCCTTACTCCTATTGTGGGTCCCTTTATTACGGTGCCGCAGTGGGGCCCTTTCACAAGTTCTGCAGCAGGCCCCAGGGGGGCCAGGGAAGCACACAGGGACCCTGGGAACAGCAGAAAACAAGTAAACTGGATAGAGGAAAATGGAGGAGATTGGGTCCTCTAAATGCCACCCCCGCCATTCCTCCTTTTCAGGTGTACAAGGGAAGCACACGGGCCCCCTGGACCATGGGGCCCGGTTGCAATTGCAACCCCTGCAACCCCTATCGTTACGCCCCTGGTCAGTGGGTATAGTCAGTATGGCAGTGATGGGTATAGAAACTGGGACAATGGTGGTTGTTTTAATGTTAATTGTAAATGATAGTCCTAGAATTATTCCACTCACATATCTACATGGCCTCCATACTCATGCGCCGATCAATCTGGATGGAAAGATTGATCAGCGCCTCCAGGGAGTTTGGTACTCCAACCCGGGCCAACTCATCCTTCAGACTCTCAGAGAGACCCAGGCGGAACTGATGACCAGCCGGCAGGTGTCGGCAAATCTCATCCATCGGAGTGGCATCCCGGGCTGGCTCAGTCATGGCTGTTTGGTACTGTTACGTACCTGGTGGGTGAGCCAGATGGTAGAGGGAGACCTCTCCTACAACTCCAGCTCACGGACCGCTGGGAGTGATACAGCAGCCACGGAAGCACGGCGGGGTAAGAGTGCCTGATCAGTTCTGGAGACAGCTGGGCTGGATGCCGATGCAGACTGGCTGGACAGCAGAGCAGGAGGCTGATGCAGACTGGCTGGACAGCAGAGCAGGATGCTGATGCAGACTGGCTGAACAGCAGAGCAGGATGCTGATGCAGACTGGCTGGACAGCAGAGCAGGATGCTGATGCAGACTGGCTGGACAGCAGAGCAGGATGCTGATGCAGACTGGCTGGACAGCAGAGCAGGATGCTGATACATACTGGCTGGACAGCAGAGCAGGATGCTGATGCAGACTGGCTGGACAGCAGAGCAGGATGCTGATGCAGACTGGCTGCACAGCGGAGCAGGATGCTGATGCAGACTGGCTGGACAGCGGAGCAGGATGCTGATGCAGACTGGCTGGACAGCAGAGCAGGATGCTGATGCAGACTGGCTGGACAGCGGAGCAGGATGCTGATGCAGACTGGCTGGACAGCAGAGCAGGATGCTGATGCAGACTGGATGGACAGCAGAGCAGGATGCTGATGCAGACTGGCTGGACAGCAGAGCAGGATGCTGATGTAGACTGACTGGACAGCGGAGTAGGAAGCTGATGCAGACTGGCTGGACAGCGGAGCAGGATGCTGATGCAGACTGGCTGGACAGCGGAGCAGGATGCTGATGCAGACTGGCTGGACAGCGGAGCAGGATGCTGATGTAGACTGGCTGGACAGCAGAGCAGGATGCTGATGTAGACTGGCTGGACAGCGGAGCAGGATGCTGATGCAGACTGGCTGGACAGCGGAGCAGGGTCGGGCAGGTCGGGTCGGCAACAATCGGACAACAGCAGGCAGAGGGAGAAGGCAGGTCACAAGGCAATCCGAGGTCAGGGCAGGCAGCAGACAAGCAGAGTAGAAGGACGATCCGGGTCAAGGTCACAGGTAAACGGGTGCAGGAACGCAGGTTACAAGATGCAGAAGCTGCAGACCAAACAGCAAAGTGACAGTGTGGAGGACCGGCTTAAATAGGGCTTCTGGCGCCAACAATTGTGCGCACTGATGTGCGTGCAGACTGGTGCGCGAGTGCGCATGCGCATGCGCCAGAGCGCACGGATCGTCCCGTGGGCTTCCTGACACAGAGTTTGCGCATGCTCGGAAACGCGTTGTGTTCCCGGCCCTCGAGTGACGTCATTACACACGCAGCGGTGCGGTCCAAGCTGCTCCCTTTGGCTCTCCTTCCCAGAAACACAGCACAGGCAGCCGGCTTTGACTTAGGGTCTCCGCAGGACTGTCTCCCCCTCACACTGTCAGCTGTTGGTTCACCAGAGAGGCCAATCTACATCTTGAGGAGCTGTTACTCCCTTTTTTACATGTAAGTGTTTTTAGCTTGTTCTATGGATAATTAAGTCATGTTACTGAGTGGTGCTTCTTTCCTTCGCATCCCAGTGTCCTGGAGGTTTTATTAGTATGTGGGTTCAGAATCAGCAGGAGTTGATGAGTGCAGTAATTAGGGGAAGGCAGCAGAGAGGATGATATATAGAATATATGGAGTGGAGAAGAGGGGTGAGGCAAAGAGAGTTCGAGGGTAGAGAACAGTGGCGGCTGGTGAAGTTTTTGCATGGGGGGGCGCCAGGCCCCGCCCTTCCTTTTGACCCCTCCTACTTCTAATAAGTCCCACCC
>BLSH010049502.1:211125-221787 GCA_018402905.1 Glandirana rugosa
TGGGATACATTTACTCATACCCCATGTAACATGGGGATGGGTAAGTGGACCTTTCTTTATCCATGTTTTTTTTGTGTGGTGTGTTCAAAAATTTTATAATATAAGGCACAGCACACAGCGGAGAGGGCATTCCTGAAGGAGATCACGTCGTGTCAACATGGGAAGAAGAAGAGAGGAAGAACAGGTGGAAGGGGACAGCGGAGAAGACTGGCAAAAGAGCAGAAGACCCCGCAGAGAGGGAGAAGAAAGAAGACCCCTCAGAAGATAGAAGACCCTGAAAAAGAGCGCCAGAGAGGGGAGAAGACCGCCAGAGCTGATTTAATAAAATATTTTAAAAACTTGTGTGGTGTGTTTTTTTTGTACCTATTTCTTTCCAGGTGAATGGGTAGGGGTACAATGTACCCCATACTCATTTACATAGGGTGGGGGGCCGGCATCTGGGGGCCCCCTTGTTAAAGGGGGCTTCCAGATTCCGATAAGTCCCCGCCCGCAGACCCCGACAACCACCGGCCAGGGTTGTCGGGAAGAGGCCCTTGTCCTCATCAACATGGGGACAAGCTGCTTTGGGGTGGGGGGCGCAGAGCCCCCCGCTGCCCCAAAGCACCCATACTCCCCATGTTGAAGGCACTGGTATGGTCCAGGGGGGGGCGCTCGCTCGTCCCCACCCCCTTCCTGGCCTGCCGGGCTGCGTGCTCGGATAAGGGTCTGGTATGGATTTTGGGCGCGGGGGTTCCCCTTAAAATCTATACCAGACCAAAGGGCTTGGTATGCTCCTGGAGGGGAACCACATGCCGTTTTTTTTTTTTTAAATTTGGCGTGGAGTTCCCCTTCATTATGCCCAGAGCACAAGTCGGATCAGTGAAGACAATGATACGACTTTGATCCGACTTCAATGCCTTTCAATGGGCTGAAGTAGGATCAAAGTCGGACAAAAGTAGTACAGGAACCTTTTTCAAAGTCGGCCCGACTTTGAAAAACACAAGTCAGACCAGTTAAGACGGCTCTCATAGGGAATCATTGTTTTTGTGACTTAATGCGACTTGTGCTCCTAATGTCGGTCCGAGAATCGGACTAGTGTGAACCCAGCCTTAATCCAGGACACATATGAATTACACAGGTTGTTGTTCTGAGGATAATTTAATGCAGATGAGGCACCAAGTGAGTTTAATTACCACCTTAATCAGCCACAGAACAATCCGTGTAATTCATATGTCCTGGATTAAAGGGATGATGTGGCAACCCTATACTGCACATGCTTGAAGTGCACTGCACTTTCTAAGTGTTGGTGGAAGGAGGAGGGGGCAGAATTCCTATGGCGAGGTCTCCCGGAAGTGGGGACAGGTAACTGCCAAAAACAGGTATCCCCCCCCGATAGGAGCCAAATGTGACACCGGAGGGGGGGAGGGAGCAAACCAGCAGAGTTTCCCCTTTTGGATGGAGCTCCACTTTAAGAAGCAGCGGGGCGAGAGATGAAGCAGCTGGATGGGGAGCACAGGTTACCTGCAGTCTGTTTAGTGTTTTGCACAAGTCTGCTGTGCATTCTCGCTTTGTGCATGCGCTAAAGTGCAATACTTTATCCAAGATGATAGTAGCCAATGCTATTCCTGCCTGTGCATCCCCTAGAGAAGACCTAAAGTTATACTGACATGGGTGGGGGTCAGTGGTGTATCATCCATGGGTGCAGGGTGTTCACTGAACACGGGCCCACTGTGCTCTCACCCACACTGCATCCATGGATGATCTCTCCCTGGTTGACAGGAATTATCGGAGCGGTGTGGGCTTGCACACGGGGCCACTAATTTCATGATACGCCCCTGGTGGGGGTATTGCCAATTAATAAGTTAAGATTGCATAGGAGGAGCACATGGCTAACAGAAGAAACTTCTCAGACCAAAGGCAGACTACAAGACACAGCAAGGAGGGCAGAGTTGTAAAGATAAGATCAGCTCATAATCTGGGTATAGAAAATAGGAAAGCAAAATAAACATCACAGTAATATGGACAGCGGTAAAGATTTTGAAAGCAGCATAGATTATTACCATTAAGCAGGGGCGTAACGATAGGGGTTGCAGGGGTTGCAATTGCAACCGGGCCCCATGGTCCAGGGGGCCCATGTGCCTCCCTTGTACACCTGAATAGGAGGGATGCCGGGGGTGGCATTTAGAGGACCCAATCCATTTTTCTCTATCCAGTTTACTTGTCTTCTGTTGTTCCCAGGGCCCCTGTGTGCTTCCCTGGTCCCCCTGGGGCCTGCTGCAGAACTTGTGAAAGGGCCCCACTGCAGTACCGTAATAAAGGGACCCACAATAGGAGTAAAGGGCCCCAGGATCAGTGGGAAGAGGGAAGGGCCCTGGCCAGGGGTCAGGGGGCCCTTCATAATTTCTTGCACCGGGGCCCTGAAGGTTCTAGTTACGCCTCTGCCATTAAGCACATTGAAAACTATGAATCAGTTGCAGTTATGGGTGGATTATGAAAGCAATAGCAATGCCTGAAAACATGTGACTTGAGCGGTTTGTTGCTCGTTTTCCGCTCAGACAGCAGCTTTCCTCTCCTACTTTCCTCTCCTCCCTCCGGTGCTTTCTATTGGCTAAACAAAAATACCTGAAGCTGTAAAATGCTGGTAATGAGCTTCTTCAAACGCTCAAAAACTCTCAAATAAAAATGCCAGTAAATCGCATCGCTCAGGTGTGAATGCAGCCTGGTAGAGAAGCAAGAACAGAGTTGGTGTAACTGAAAGAATGTATGGCTGTGCGATGGAGGAACCTGGTCCACAGGATAGGACACTTGGTAATATAAGTCATTTGTTTCTATCACAGAGGGCACAGCTGGCATACTCACATCTAGGCTGCTTCTTTCAGACTGTAAAATGACGTGATAGACAAAGTCACAGGGCAGTCTGTATCCCTTGGTAGGCATCATGGTTGGCAAGGTTTTGCAGTGGCGAGCCCTCTCCCAGATTTCTTGCTGCAGCTCATGCCCAGCCTTGGTGAGAATTGCTCTTGAGACTTGTCCAGCGTCTACCTTCAGGTCAGAACCAAGCGAATTCACAATAACGGTTGTCTGTCGTGAAAAAGTCAAGCAGAATCGTTATTACTACAGCAACAATGTAACAGCACACATTTATCAGAAGGAGATTTCAGTGCAGGCATGGAGCATGGTGCACAGCACTTGTATCTCCAATACTGACTGCTTATTAAACATTAAAAAGGAACCAGTGATCCCATTTCCCCATAATAATGTAAGCAGAATTAGCGCATCTCAGGGAACGAGCAGTGCCACATCCCGCACACTACAGAAACAACGCGCCAAGGATCACCTTCAGAGGTAAAGGGACTTTTGAGGCACCGCACTGAAATCAACAACACAAATAAAACAATTGTAGTGCTGCCCCCTTGGAGGTCGCTTGAGAATTCCATTCCCCCTTGGCCTCCCCGACCCTGAGAATCCTCCACCATCCCTCACACTCTGGGTTCATGGTGTTACCTTTTCTTTGAATAAAATCAGTGAAAGGAACCACACAATGCTGAGAAGTTAAAGCGGAGCTCCACCCTTTCCTTATGTTTATTAAAAGTCAGCAGCTACAAAAAGTGTACCTTTTTCTACCACTTGCCGACCGCTGATCGGCATTTGACGGCGACAAGGTGGCTCTATTGCGCGAATCGCCGTCATCTGATGGCGGCTGCGAGATTGCGCCCAGTGAGCGTGCACGCGCCGCTGGAGGTGCGCCCGCGCCCTCACTGTGTCCGGGGAGGGCCAGGGAGCGGGTGCGGCGGAGTCGATCTCCGCCGGCCACCCGCGATGCCCCCCCCCCTGGACCTCCGTTCTGTGTGAGGGGGAAGGGCTGTGATCACAGCCTTCCTCTACATGGAAGCTGTGATCACTCCCCTTCCCCAGCTAGGGCAGTCCCCATACAGTTAGAACGCCCAGGGAACATAGTTAACCCTTAGAGCGCCCCCTGCAGGTTAACCCCTTCACTGCCAATGGCATTTACACAGTAATCAGTGCATTTTTATAGCACTGATCGCTGTATAAATGCCAATGGTCCCAAAAAAGTGTCAAAATGGTCCGACATGTCCGCCGCAATATCGCAGTACCACTAAAAATCGCAGATCGACGCCATTACTAGTTAAAAAAAAACAAAAAACCCAGAAATGTATATTTATCATCCGTAAACGCGACCACTTTTGCGCAAACCAATCAATAAACGCCGATTGCGATTTTTTTTATCACAAATATGAGGAAGAACATAAATCGGCCAAAACCGATGAAAAAAAATGTTTTTTTATATTTTTTTTTTTTTGGATTTGTATTTTAGCAAAAAGTAATACATTTGGGTTTTTTTGCAAAATGGTCGCTCTTCTTTTGTTTATAGCGGCGATCAGAAATGACGCAGAGGGGATCAAATACCACCAAAAGAAAGCTCTATTTGTGGGAAAAAAAGGACGCAAATTTCATTTGGGTGCAACGTCGCACGACCGCGCAATTATCAGTTAAGGCGGCGCAGTGCCAAATCGCAAAAAGTGCTCTGGTCCTAAAGTGGGAAATCCTTCCGGTCCTTAAGTGGTTAATAAACAGACACTCACCTGTCTCCCGGTCCAGCGATGGAGCCGCACTCTCCCCCTCCTCTCCACGGCGCCGGCATTGCTACTTTGGGAACCCGGCCGCGGCTTCACGGCCAGGCGCACACTGCGCATGTGCGAGCAGTGCTGCACTTTGTGATTGGTCCCAAAGTCTTCTAGGACTTCTAGGGAGGGGTAAGGAGAACTTCCACTTCCGATCACCTAAGGCGACTGGGGAAAAAGTACCCCTAAACATCGGGTATCCCCATCCCCCCTCCTCTGCAAAAGCTCCATTTCAGCATCCAGAGCTGGGGAGGAGGACTTAAAGCGAAAGTTCCACTTTTGGGTGGAACTCCGCTTTAAGTATTCACTCACAATTCTGCTATATGAAAGCAGAACTCAGAATTAGGATATGTTGAATCACAATTGCAAATGATTAGCAGAAAGTTTTCAAAGCACGCACATCAATACTGTAATATACCCTTTAAATAAGAATGAGTACATGAGAGCCATAGGATAACTGCTATGCGTCACACCACTCTCTTCAACGCACTCTTTGGTAATCACAAATAAAATCCACTTTTCCCACCCATCCACTTGAATATAACCAGAATACCTGAAGGTCCACTAATATCAATTTAGCTGGAGCAGGATTGGTGTAACTCAGTTGGAAATGGATGACTGGGTTGGATAAACTAATATTAATCAATTGGTGTAGATAAACGGGTACTACTCAATGATTATAGATGAACTGGTACAACTCAAGGAATTATTAAAAGGTTCACATAAATTCTATCTGTTCTATGAATGAGAGTTCATAGAAAGAATTCAATATGACAGGGTATCAACAACCAGGGGACCTACTAAGGGGGGGGGGGGGGTAGTGGCTGCAATTGTAGCAAATCCTCAGTCAAAGTTCAGTGTATCTTCTGCCGGCTCTTTGATTCAGATGCTAGGTACCTAGAGAGCAACTGTAGCCACAGGTTCTCCAGATAGGGCCCAAAGATGAGATGAGAAACTTTACTTTAGTAGATAAAAAAGCTTCACAGTGATCACTGACTTTGTCTTAAGCTTACAACTAACAGCAATCCAGTACTCTTAGGCCCCTTTCACACGGGCGGCTGTTCTGCCGTTGTTAAAAGCATGTTTTGTTATTTTGAAATTCCAAGACTCCAGGCACAACGATTACATGCAGTTGTACATTGCGTTTAGCTGCGTTTAGCTGCAGTGGAACATTCTTGACATTTCTGAAGTGCTTCCTATTGATTTTCTATGCTTGTTGCCATTGCTATCCATAGATGACACAGTTTAGCTGCAGATTCGTGCAGATAAGTGTGGTTAGCTGCTTAACACCGTTCCTGGACGCATTCCAATCCATTTTTTCTAATCGCACAAAATCGTCTGTAACGAAACCGTTGCTAAATGCAGAGTGTGAATGGGGCTATAGGAAAGCATTGTCACAGTATAGCTGCGGTAGATAACTTCATCTATCCACAGCTGAAAGCTGAACTCTATCCGTCCGTGTGAAAGGGGCCTTAAGTAGTTATGAGAGAGTAAGCACTGCTCTAGACTAGTCTGACTCCAATTACCTCTACTCAGGCCCCAGAACACAGGTGCAGCTTTGCATACAAGATGAATGTAGAAGAAGTTTGCTGGACAGCCGCACTCCATTTAATACCTTTATTGAAGTTTCCATAAAATCCAAATCAATTAAGCACCCTACTCTCATGGTGTGAAACGTGTAAGCCAAGCTACCTTGATCATCTGTGTTCCTGTATGTTGGTGAATTTTTTGGATTTTATGGAAACTTCAATAAAGGTGTTAAATGGAGTGCGGCTGTCCTGCAAATTTCTTCTACATTCATCTTAAGTAGTTATATTACAGCTTCTTCCAGTTCTGTGACAGTGCTCAGATCTCTGCTAACATTCAGTATTAGAGATAGGATTGTGCAAGATCAGTACTCTATAGGGGATCCGGAGTCCGCTCACCCAACAGGACAAATTACTACAGAAGACGGTCCCGCTGCTGAAATGATGGTGATGGTAATGCTGGAGGTGATGGAACACCCCCGCTCTCTGCTCCTGGAATCGGCCTCCACTGCTTTCCTATCCGGTCGATCGCTACAGCTGCCCGCAGGTTCAGGAACAAACTCCCCTGATGGCAGGGCTCGTCTGCAGGAACGCTGTAGGAATACAGCCCCGAAAGTCTGTGTGAGTAGGCCGCAAGCCGCAACTCCGCTGTCAGGATACACACAGGGTCTTTCTCATTGATCACCTCCATCCAGAGAGAGAGAGAGCGTCAGGCTGCTCCCTTTACTTAAATGGACTCTCCCATGAGGCACTGTTCTTCCCCGAAGCCTTCCCATGCAGCGCGGGCTGATGGGAAATTAAGTCCTTCTGCACCACAGTCTGATGATCATCTTCACTGGCACACTACAATTCCCACAAGGCCGCACTCCCACACAGTTCCCAGATCACAAGTTAATAAACCTGGCACTAAGGGAATTCACTGCAATACACCTGCAGGCAGGAATGTCTTCATTGCCAGAAGTAGAACACACAGTATATTTATTCAATCCTATTAAAACAAATGCTGGAATAATGCATAACCACCGCATACAAATTACAGATGTAATCATACTCCAAATATCAATACAGATACGTGAATAATTGCCGTATATAACAGGTGAATAGCAACGCATTTCACTGTACACAACTGCTTCATCAAGGGCACCACGGAAATATCTGAAAAGTTGAAAAAAGAATTTGAAAGTACAAACATGATCATAGATTGAACCTAACTGATTACATCAAAATAGGAATAGAACTGTCTTAGGCTTACCACAACATCTAACAACCAGCAGCTTTGCAGGGATATGCAATTAGCGGACCTCCAGATGTTGCAGAACTACAAGTCCCAAGAGGCATAGCAAGACTCTGACAGCCACAAGCATGACACCCAGAGGCAGAGGCATGATGGGACTTGTAGTTTTGCAACAGCGGGAGGTCCGCTAATTGCAGATCCCTGCTCTAAGGAGAGATGTCATGTCATGCATACTTTTTGTGAACTTTTTTATGTATTTATCAATAAACAATCCCTTTTGTTACAATTTTTTACAAATTCTTTACCACATCCATCAATTTATCCTTTATCCACCATATAGCTTCATTCAAAGTCCCACTCGCCTTTTCATGTGCCTGGTGCACAATACATTATCAAGTTGATAGGAATGGAAGCATTTAAAGTCCCAATTTGCCCCCCCTTTTTTCCTTAATACATAGGATCTGAATACCAATCCCCCACTAGACCATAGGGGAAGGTAGGGCAGACACGGACCTAACACAGGGGAAATGAGGGCCACAACCGGTCACACAAGCACAGCTACAAAAGATGAATGTGATGCCCCCTTAACCGGTTCCCGACCGGCTCGCGTACATTTTTCTGCTGCAGAGTGGCAGAGTCCTGTGAATCGCCATCTTTAAACGGTGGCTTGCGCATGCAGGCTAGCGGGCGGGAGAATGCCGCCGGCAGCGCTCTCTCGTGCCCACCGCACGAGTGTGCCTGTGGCTTGGACGGACCCGATGTCCGCCGGCGAGCCACGATTGCTTACTACCAAAGAAAAATGGGGAACCGCCAATGTAAACACGGCGGTTCCCCGCTCTGACAGGCAGCATGTACGAGATCTACTGATTCCTGTCACTGGGATCAGTTGGATCTCTGGTGCCCCTGGCAGCCCAGCCCCCTCACAGTTAGAACACGCCTAGGGAACACAGTTAACCCCTTGAGCGCCCCCTGAAGGTTAACCCCTTCACTGCCAATGACATTTATACAGTAATCAGTGGATATTTACATTTCTGATCGCTGTATAATGTGTCAAAAATGTCCGACATGTCCCCCCCAATATCGCAGTCCCGATAAAAATCGCAGATCGCCGCCATTACTAGTAAAAAAAAAAAAATGTAAAACCGCCAGAAATGAATTCTCATGGTTTGTAAATGCGGTAACTTTTGCGCAAACCAATTAATAGATGTCAATTGTGATTTATTGATTTTTTTTTTTACCATATGAGAAAGAATATAAATTGGCCACAACTGATGAATACATTTTTTTTTTATAATTTTTTTTTTTTGGATTTGTATTTTAGCAAAAAGTAAAAAAATTTGTTTTTTTTTTTGCAAAATTCTCGCTCTTTTTTTGTTTATAGCGGTGATCAGAAATGATGCAGAGGTGATCAAATACCACCAAAAGAAAGCTCTATTTGTGGGAAAAAAAGGATGCAAATTTAGTTTGGGTACAACGTCGCACGACCGCGCAATTGTCAGTTAAAGCAATGAAGCGCCAAATCACAAAAAGTGCTCTGGTCCTAAAGGGGGAAATCCTTCCGGGGCTGAAGGGGTTAAGTTTGTTACTCGAATTATCTAGTTCAATAAAAAGTCAGGATTGCATTTATGGAGGAAATGGGGGTGGGCCATCCAAAGCAGTCCCCCACCTCCACTTAACGCACCTGTACATAACTAGGGTGGGCCTTAAGACACACATACAGTATACACCAACACGCACCACCACAGATCACACATGCCCAATGCACAACCACACCATACTCCATCAGCAGACTCACTCAACCATCCATCTACATGAGCCAATCAGAGCCTCATTTTGATGTAATCTGTTAGGTTCAATCTATGATTATGTTTGCACTGTCAAATCATTTTTCAGCTTTTCTGATAGTCCAGTGGCGTCCTTGATGAAGCAGTTGTGGATCATGAAACATGTCGGCATTTACCAGCGGGATAAACCATTATTCTCGCATCTGTATTGATTTTAATATTTGGTGTATGTTTACATTTTTCTAGTGAAAAAATGCAGGCTGTATTGCCCTTAAAGCGGTTGTATGACCTGGGAAAGAAAAAAAAAACCTGTAATGCAAAGGCATAATGTGCTAGTATGCAGCGCATACTAGCTCATTATGAAATACTAACCTTAGACCGAAGCCCTGTACCGCCTCCTGGTCACCGCTGAGGGAGCTGACATGTCCCCTCTGCGTTCCTTCCAGGTTTGCTCTTTGAGTGGCCGGAGCCACGATGACGTCACTCCCGTGCATGCGCGTGGAAGTCCTCCGTTCCGACATCCACCGGACCTTCAGAACGTATGAGCCGATGACGTCAGCGGCTCCATGCAAGGTGAATATCTCCTAAACCGTGCAAGTTTAGGAGATATTTAGTTTACCTACAGGTAAGCCTTATTATAGGCCGTATTATAGGCTCACCTGTAGGTAAAAATGTGCAAGCCGGGCATACAATCACTTTAAGGCTTTGGGTCAATTTCTATCATTGTACCACTGAGAGTATTCTTCTCCACCACGCTGTAGTGTGGCATGCCGGCTGCAGGGTGGAGGAAAAGAAGTGCCAGTCTAGTGTGCTAAAAACAGCACAGCGGATCATAGGTACGGAGCTACCCAATTTGGACTCAGCATATGCCAGCCGACTAAAAAAGTGGGCAAAAACTATTAGCAGTGATCCAATCCACCCAGGTCTGTGAATGTCAGAGTTTTACAATGCCTCATGGGATTTGTAGCTCCGCAACAGCTGGAGGGCCGTAGTTTGGAGATCCCTGGCTTAACTACCTCGCATCCGCGCTATAGCCGAATGACGGCTACAGCGCGGCTCTAAAATGCCGGGAGGACGTCAATAGACGTCCTCCCATTTGGCTCGTGCTGGGCGCGCTCCCGCGAGCGGCGCGTGCACGTGCCGCCGCACACTGCGGGAGCGTGCCCGCGGGTCGGGCGGACCCGATGTCCACCGGAGACCCGCGATCTCCTTACAGACAGGAGGAACGGGGAACCGCCGAAGTAAACACGGCGGTTCCCCGTTCTGTGAGGGGGGCATGACAGATCTACTGATCCCTGTCACTGGGATCAGTTAGATCTGTCATGCCCCTGTCAACCCCACCCCCCCACAGTTAGAACACCCAGGGAACATAGTTAACCCCTTCACTGCCCCCTGCAGGTTAACCCCTTCACTGCCAATGACATTTATACAGTAATCAGTGGACATTTAAATTTCTGATCGCTGTATAAATGTCATTGGTCCCAAAAATGTGTCAA
>BLSH010049502.1:246955-258569 GCA_018402905.1 Glandirana rugosa
GAGAAATAGGAGAGACACGGTCCGACGGGAGGAGAGATAGGAGAGACACGGTCCGACGGGAGGAGAGACACGGTCCGACGGGAGGAGAGACACAGTCCGGGCAGCCTGGCACAGAGAGGATAGAGAGGAGGGCAGCCTGGCACAGAGAGGATAGAGAGGAGGGCAGCCTGGCACAGAGAGGATAAAGAGGAGGACAGCCTGGCACAGAGAGGAGGGCAGCCTGACACTAGGTGGAGCAACAGACAGAGCAAGAGGAACTTCTAAAGCAGATCTAATGTCTAGTAAAAGAGTTCTGGGAAAACCAGGATATGATGTTGGGGGGGAGGGATATCCTGATCAGGAGGAAGGGGAGAAATTGATGGACAGGGGGCACCCCATCCTGGTGAGAACTTCACCTTCACAGAAAGATTTATCGCTAAAACTGCTGAAATATTTTGGATCCAATTCAAAGTCTGGCGGAGGAGAGTGCGATGTCACCAGGGTGGATGGACAGACCTACTGCGCCATCTTCCAGAATCAGGATGGTGAGTTCCATTATCTTACTCCCTGGGTGATGCCAACATGAACTTCCTGACATGGCACTTCAACTGGTGAAATAACCAATTAGATGTTAGGTGCATTGGAGGAATGAGAGAATTTGGTTGCTCTGGAATGACATTGGTGTCCATGCACATTGGACGGTGATACTGAGCTCTCCTCTCTGGTCTGTGCAGTGTGACGTCACATCCCCACCCCCTGCCCTCTGGAGCTCAGAAATGTTTAAATTCTGGACTTTAAATGGCTGTAGAGAAGACCCTCCCATATACCCAGTGCAGTGACCGGCCTCAGGTGATACACAGAGATTAAACAAATCCTCCTACATAAGTTCTACCTGTATACCTGCACTCTTCTCTTCTCTGCGGCCTCCTAAAATACACAGAACAAATGCTATTGCTCAGCTCCAGAAGCCAGGGGGCAGGGATGTGACACTGCACAGCATAGAGCAGGGAGCTGAGTGTAATCTGAGACCTGAATAGAGGGAATGGTCACCCCTCCCCCCTTCCATAGCACATAGTGACACATGCAAAGCAGAAGCTTCTGTGTGCTGAGGGGGGGGGGGGGGTCAGAGTCGTCTACCAAGATTCTGTGCTGTCAGAATAGACTGTCAGAAGCATGGGCGTCCGCAGGTAGGGGCAAGGGGGGGCAATTGCCCCCCCCCTGGAATCAGGGATCAGATCAGGGGTTCCCCACTAGGTCCTTATCCTCCTGAGCCATGTATGCAGTTTCTGACTGTCTGTTGGGCCATGTATTCAGTCTCTGACCGTTTCCTGTACCATGTCCGCAGTCTCTGACTGTCTCCTGTGCTATGTCTGCAGTCTCTGACCGTATCCTGTACCATGTCTGCAATCTCTGACCGCCTCCTGTACCATGTCCGCAGTCTCTGACCATCTCCTGGATCATGTCTGCAGTCTCTGACCGTCTCCTGTACCATGTCTGCAGTCTCTGACCGTCTCCTGTACCATGTCTGCAGTCTCTGACCCACCTCTGTACCATGTCTGCAGTCTCTGACCATCTCCTGTACCATGTCTGCAGTCTCTGACTGTCTCCTGTACCATGTCTGCAGTCTCTGACCGTCTCCTGGATCATGTCTGCAGTCTCTGACTGTCTCCTGTACCATGTCTGCAGTCCCTGACTGTCTCCTGTACCATGTCTGCAGTCCCTGACTGTCTCCTGGATCATGTCTGCAGTCTCTGACCATCTCCTGTACCATGTCTGCAGTCTCTGACCATCTCCTGTACCATGTCTGCAGTCTCTGACTGTCTCCTGTACCATGTCTGCAGTCCCTGACTGGCTCCTGTACCATGTCTGCAGTCCCTGACTGTCTCCTGTACCATGTCTGCAGTCCCTGACTGTCTCCTGGATCATGTCTGCAGTCTCTGACCATCTCCTGTATCATGTCTGCAGTCTCTGACCATTTCCTGTATCACGTCTGCAGTCTCTGACCATTTCCTGTATCACGTCTGCAGTCTCTGACCATCTCCTGTATCACGTCTGCAGTCTCTGACCATCTCCTGTATCACGTCTGCAGTCTCTGACCATCTCCTGTACAACGTCTGCAGTCTCTGACCGTGATAATGTAATAATGACATTGTCAAAAAGGGGCAGAGCATGGATGACCTTGAAATTATGCCCCCCCCTGGAAAAAGTTCTGCGGACACCCATGGTCAGAAGTGAATCATGCAGATAGCAGAGGAATGAGAGAGCAGACAGAGATCGCATCACACTCAGTGCTTTGAATTGAGGCAAGTACACACTATAGAAGGATATGCTTTTTCATTTCAGAGATTTACAACCACTTTAAGGCTAATCATGTCTGGGCATGTGCTAATTAACCCCTTGCCTACCGGGCACTTTCATCCCCTTCCTGCCCAGGGCAATTTTCAGCTTCCAGCGCTGTCACAATTTGAATGACAATTGCGCAGTCATGTGACACTGTACACAATTTTTTTTGTGACAAACGGAGCTTTCTTTTGGTGGTATTTCATCACGACCGGGGGTTCTTATTTTTTGCTAAACAAATGAAAAAAGACCGAAAAGTTTTTGTCCCTCTGTGCAGAATGGGAACCTCTGTGGCGTGAATCTGCTCCCGTTGGAGTGCCGAACCTCTGTGGCGTGAATCTGCTCCCGTTGGAGTGCCGACAACATCGCCTTTGCTTCTGGAGGCCGCTCCACCTATAACGTGCGCTACCGACTTTCATCACTCTTGGCAACTACTTATGTCTTCCCATTACTCCACTCCACATTGATATCTTCATACCCAATGTGTTAAGACCCACTCAATAAACGGTGTGAGTGCTGGTTACTTGCAATACACCTCTTTAGTAACTTCACACCAGGCAGGGACAACAGTTCAATATTTTGCAAAAATTAACATTTTAAAGTCCAACACACAAATACAAGGGTTTTCCTACATTCTTACTGACTACAGGCTTGTGCTGCCCCGGCATACCTGCAAAGGTCAAGTCCAAGCAACTACAGTCCTTCAGAGGAACTCTCCTGCAGATGTAAGTCCTTCATAGCCATACTCCAGGGCTGGTATCTTCAGGGCGAACCCCAGGTTCAGATGACTTTACATCTCGGTGGCAGAGGCGGCTCTAGGCTTTGTGAGGCCTTCGGCAAAACCTAGACATGAGGCCCTACTCATGTCCATAATGGAAAAAATAATTCAAGCGATAAAAAAATCAACTTTATAAATTGCATATATTAAGAGCTTTAAAGTGCTGGTGTCAGTACTTTCTATCTCGGTGCTGATGGTGTCAGTGTTAAATTAGGCAGTTGCGAGGCCTTAGGCCACTGCCTAATTTGCCTAATTAGAGAGCCGCCTCTGCTCGGTGGTGAAAGCCACCTCCTTCTGCAGGTATTATTCCCTGTCTCTTTCCCTTACAGGCCCTTACAGCTTTCTCTCTTTCTCTTGGGCTGTGCACAGTGAAAGATTCCTGAACCTTCACCAATTACCTCTCCAGGGGGTTCTCCATGTACCAGACCACTGTCCTGTATGTTAGAGCCGCATGATTAATTGTATTAAAATCTTGATCTCGATCCACCCCCCCTGCGATCTCCATCAGGCATTACCATGATTTTTAGTGCAGTCAAGGGGGTCCGACTATCGGGGCGACCCAGTGCGACTTGACTGTAAATCATCAATCATCAGTTTTTATATAGATAAGGGCGGGGCCACCCAGTGATGTCATCTGATGGCACTGCCCCCCCCTTGTGACGTCACGGACCAGTGCATGCTGGGTCGGTGATTTCACACAGAGTGGTGCCACCAGGTGGTCCCGCCCTTACTTACATAAGAACTGTCAAACAGTGGAAGAGGCATTTGGCGGTTGGCTGTCAATGAGTGAGGAGCGTTTTTTTTTTTTTTGTTGTTCTTTTATGGGTGCGGCGGGCGGCATGATTGACGATGGATTTACATCGGGGTACTTTTTTTTTTTTTTAATTAAGGATTTGTCAAAAACTGACTCTGTGTTTTTATTACTTTTTACACTTTTTTGGTGAATGAGTAGGGGGTACACTGTACTGATACTCATTCACATGGGGGGGGGGGCAGGATCTGGGGGCCCCCATGTTGAAAGAGGCTTCCAGATTATCATAAGCCCCCCCCCCACCTGCAGACCCCCACAGCCCAGAGTTGTGGGGAAGAGACCCTTGTCCCCATCGACATGGAGACAAGGTGCTTTGGGGTGGGGGGGGGGGGCATGTTGAGGTCATGTGGCCTGGTATAGTTCAGGAGGGGGAGCACTCACATGTCCCTCCCCCCCTTTCCTGACCTGCATGCTCAGATAAGAGTCTGGGGGGGGGGGGCCCATAACATATTTTTTAATTTTTTTTTTACCCACAAATGTTTTATTTATTTTTTATTCAGCTGTCAGTGGGGAAACCCATTGACAGCTGACGACTCATCGGTTGTAAAGGACACTTTCCAGCCCTGCTCCTTAACGACAAAGCTTTGCCCAATCAGGGTGCAGAATGCACTGTGCAGGGCGTTCGGTGGGAAGAAAACACGCCAAACACCCTGCAAATTTGGGTGTTCCCCCAAATTCCAGTATACATACCTCATCGTTTGTAGAAGCGATAACATTCGCACAACCCAATCAATACAAGCTTATTGGGATTTTTTAAACAAAAATGTGTAGCAGAATATATACAGTTGTGCTCATAAGTTTACATACCCTGGCAGGATTGATGACTCCTTGGTCATTTTTCAGAGAATATGAATGAGAACACAAAATCTTTTCTCTCACCCATGGTCGGTGTTTGGCTGAAGCCATTTATTATCAATCAGCTGTGTTTCCTCTTTTTATATCATAACGACAACGGAAACTCCCCAAATCACCCTGATCAAAAGTTTACATACCCTGGTAATTTTGGCCTGATAACATGCACACAAGTTGACACAAAGGGGTTGGAATGGCTATTAAAGGTAACCATCCTCACCTGTGATCCATTTGCTTGTAATTAGTGTGTGTGTATAAAAGGTCAATGAGTTTCTGGACTCCTGAGAGACCCTTGCATCTTTCATCCAGTGCTGCACTGACGTTTCTGGATTCTGAGTCATGGGGAAAGCAAAAGAATTGTCAAAGGATCTGCGGGAAAAGGTAGATGAACTTCATAAAACAGGAAACAGGAATTGAGAATGCCAATCAGCAGAGTTCAAACTCTAATCAAGAAGTGGAAAATGAGGGGTTCTGCTAAAACCAAACCACGGTCAGGTAGACCAACTGACATTTTGAAATGGATGTTTTATAGCAAAAAGTAAAAAAAAAAGTATTTTTTTTTCAACATTTTCAGGGTTTGTTCATGTTGCAAAAAATAAACCCAGTGGTTATCAAATACCACCAAACGAAAGCTCTATTTCTGGGGGGGGGGGGAGGGGGAATGATACAAATTTAGTTTTGTGTATAGCATTGCATGACTGCGAAATTGTCAGTTAAAATAATGCTGTGTCAAAAAGAAAAAAAATGGCCTGGTCATGAGGGGGGTAAATCTTCCAGAGGTCGGGTGAATAATGACCTAAAGTTAGAATTCTGTAACAAAGCGTTGCACAATATTTATAAGCATTGCATTTATATTTATACACAAAAAAATATCTTTTTCTTTTTTTCATGATTGTTACTTCTTTATAAAACGTGACACTAACAAAAAGTAGCAAACAAAATGAATAAAAATAAAACTAAGTTTAAATACTAATGGTTAAAAAAATAATAATAGCTAAGGAAGAAGGGAAGGAAGCCATTAATTAGGGATGATTGGGGTCAGGTAAGAGCCTGTTCACACTACAGCGACTTGGGAGGCGACTTGTGCCGCTCCAAGTCGCTTGCCAAGTGAAATCCCATAGAAGTGAATGTGAGCGGTCTAAATGTACACTACTGAGGTCGCTCCGACTTCAGAAAAGGTTCCTGTGCTACTTGGAGGCGACTTCTATCCGACTTGTGCCCATAGAAATCAATGGAAGTCGCCTCCAAGTCGGATCCCCCATCTAAACAGAAGCGACTTCACAGTGAAAAGAATAGAATTTATTTTATGGCAACCCCCTCCCTCCCTTCTCTGATTGGCCAAAGCAAAGTCGCATGGCATGAAGTCGTGTTGTAAGTCGCGCTATAAGTTGCTTTCAAATCGCCTAGCAAAGTCGCCCCACAAGTCGGATCGCCTGTGTGTGAACCGGCTCTCAGTGTTAAAAGCTGGGAAAAAGTCTATTTAAAAAAAAAAAAAATGACTGGTAGAGTTAAGCCTCGTACACGCGGGACGACGATCGTATACAACAGGTTGTATGCGAAATCAATCGTTCGTATGCACGATTAGAACAGCCGATGTACGATGGTCGTACAAGGGAGTTGTATGAGCAAACTAGAAAACTTGGTCGTACCAACAAGCTCTCATACGACCGTTGTATCGTGTGTACAGAGCAGTTGGTACAACAAGTTGTATTGTGCAAAACACGCATGCTCAGAAGTCAGGAACGGCCGGGTGCTAATTACATGCAGCTGAACGTTCTCTTTATGCGTTCACTGTGTTCGGCTTGGTCGTACGATGCAGTCAGTATGCGAGATACAACAGCCAACATACGATTTGAGCCGTTCGGTCGTACGATCGTCGACCCGTGTGTACGAGGCTTTAGTGTAACTGACATCACATGCAGATCAGAGACTGACAATGTATCAATAATGTTCTTCTGTAATATTTTTCAATGGAGCGTCCAAACTCTGACAATGCTGCGGGAGAAGTTGCTCATCTGGGGAAATGGGGGCGATCGAAAGATATCAGCCAACAGGAGTCTGTAGGGCAGGGATATGCAATTAGCGGACCTCCAGATGTTGCAGAACTACAAGTCCCATGAGGCATAGCAAGACTCTGACAGCCACAAGCATGACACCCAGAGGCAGAGGCATGATGGGACTTGTAGTTTTGCAACAGCTGGAGGTCCGCTAATTGCTTATCCCTGCTGTAGGACCTCCAAGATGCTGTGAGATGGTTGGGTGGCCTCCTGTCAGTGGGACGCCTTTAGCTTTTGACCGATTGTCTTTCCTTCACACAGATCAGAGAAGAGTTCTGGAAAGAGGAAATCATAATATAGAGCTCACCGTGCCGGTGACAGTTCATGATATAGGAAGAGAAGATCTGGCCAGGATCCGGCGGTTGTCCAGCGATGGAGAGAGAATGAAGAGGTTGCAGCAGTTGGCTGTCAGTGCTGAAGATCAGGTGAGCATGAAAAATTCACTACAAATATAAAATATAAAGAGGTATCGTTTGTATTTTCTTTCAAAGTTGAGAAAACAGCTTTGCTGTAAAAAAAAATCCGGGACAGCAAGAGAGACCAGATTACACACACTGCTCAATGACTCAGAGGAAGGACGCTCTCCACCTTAAAACAGAATTACATCCTCCCTATTTTTTTACATGCAAAGATGTCCCCATCGTAGCCTCTATTTAAGTCTGCAGTTGACGTGGCGCTGCACTTGTCACCACCTATGACACGGCCATATGAGGACTTGAAGGTTCAGTCACATAGTTACCAGAACCGGGCACTAACTGTGCCCCTCCTCATCATGTATGAGCTTTATGGGGTTGATTTACTAAAGCTTGAAAGTGCAAAATTTGGTGCAGCTCCACACAGAAACCAATCAGCTTCCAGGGTTTATTCTCAAAGCTTTGATTGAAGAAGCTGATTGGCTGCCATGCACAGCTGCACCGGTTTTTGCACTCTCCAGCTTTAGTAAATCAACCTCTCTGTGTCAGCAAAAATCTCCCCCCAAAAAATTGAGCACTAATCTGCATGCTTCCTCCCTAGGCATATATTCCATGACTACAAATTTGCCCCTTTGCTGAAATAGCCCCCTGTCAGTGCAAATCTTTACCCCCATCCCCCCAACAGAAATACCCCCCCCCCCCAAAATAAATCCACACCCCAGCACAATTCAACCCCCTAAATCACCACTCTTACCCCTAGCCGTCCCCCCCCAACACAAATTCCCTCCCCCTCAATCATAGGTGTGCGCAGCCTATTGCTTTAGGGTGTGCACCCCAAATCTCAAACACACATCCCATTCTCTGCAGCCTCAGCTGCACTGGACAGTGAATGAACGTGGTCTGTGCTGAATGGTTTCCTGTTCATTCACAAACGGAAGCATAGTAAACACAGGTTACTATGCTTCATTGTTTACTATGCTTCAGTTATAAATGATCACAGTGAGTATGTTCACTGTGTTTATTTAGAAAAGGAAGGGGCTGGAAAATTACACATTGACTAGCCCTTTCCCCCTGCTCTCCATCCTGAAAGATCCCCGCAGCCGAGGGGAGGAGAGGGAAACCAGCAGCACTGCTGGAGGGAATCGGCACTGCACAGAGTGATTAGGGTGTGCCCTGCGCACGCCTATGCCCTCAATCTCCTCTCAGCGCCCCCACGTCACATGAAACCATAATGCCCAGGGCAGCCAACCCTCCTGCCTACCCCTTGTTCCGGCCTTGATAGTTACAGTTACATAGTTGGTAAATTTATGTCACTACCATTTCCCATATCCCTGTATATTGTATTTGCTTAAAATCAACTGCTTCCTTTGTGTGAAATCCCTGGTGTTCCCGCCAGTCCCTTTGCTTTCCTATTAGAAACTAACCACACCAAGCATGAGAGCACACTGTGGTCAGTTCTCTAGCAATGCAGGGAACTCAGTGTGCTCTCCTCCAATGGCTTGGAATTGTAGGAATAGCCCGGGATCTGACATTGACCGTACCTGGGATTGTAGGAATAGCCCGGGATCTGACAATGACCGTACCCGGAATTGTAGGAATAGCCCGGGATCTGACAATGACCGTACCCAGAATTGTAGGACTAGCCTGGGATCTGACATTGACCGTACCTGGGATTGTAGGAATAGCCCGGGATCTGACAATGACCGTACCCGGGATTGTAGGAATAGCCTGGGATCTGACAATGACCGTACCTGGGATTGTAGGAATAGCCCGGGATCTGACAATGACCGTACCTGGGATTGTAGGAATAGCCCGGGATCTGACAATGACCGTACCTGGGATTGTAGGA
Source organism: Glandirana rugosa (assembly GCA_018402905.1). NCBI lineage: Eukaryota > Metazoa > Chordata > Amphibia > Anura > Ranidae > Glandirana > Glandirana rugosa. Next base: position 256,035 of record BLSH010049502.1, read on the forward strand.
ATAGCCTGGGATCTGACAATGACCGTACCCAGAATTGTAGGAATAGCCTGGGATCTGACAATGACCATACCTGGGATTGTAGGAATAGCCCGGGATCTGACAATGACCGTACCCGGAATTGTAGGAATAGCCCGGGATCTGACAATGACCGTACCCAGAATTGTAGGACTAGCCTGGGATCTGACAATGACCATACCCGGGATTGTAGGAATAGCCCGGGATCTGACAATGACCGTACCTGGGATTGTAGGATTAGCCCGGGATCTGACAATGACCTTACCTGGGATTGTAGGATTAGCCTGGGATCTGACAATGACCTTACCTGGGATTGTAGGATTAGCCTGGGATCTGACAATGACCATACCCGGAATTGTAGGAATAGCCCGGGATCTGACAATGACCGTACCTGGGATTGTAGGATTAGCCCGGGATCTGACAATGACCGTAGCTGGGATTGTAGGATTAGCCTGGGATCTGACAATGACCGTACCCGGAATTGTAGGAATAGCCCGGGATCTGACAATGACCGTACCCGGAATTGTAGGAATAGCCCGGGATCTGACAATGACCGTACCCAGAATTGTAGGAATAGCCCGGGATCTGACAATGACCGTACCCAGAATTTTAGGAATAGCCCGGGATCTGACATTGACCGTACCTGGGATTGTAGGAATTGTAGCAGCCACCCCCTCCCTCCAGGATCCCACTCTCCAGCTGAAAGACCCTAAGCAAATGTGCCTTTGGCATTTATACAGTATCCCAGCATACAATAAGGCACTTTCGTCTGCCAATAGCCAGGGCTGTAACAATACCTGTGCCCTAACTTGTCAGGTCCCCTCCCACCGTCCAATATACCTCCCTATTGGACCAGTGTGGGACATTTAGACAAGCTGAGCTGCACCTGGGCACCATAAGCAGACCTAACCAATAGATTCCGCTCCCTGGTAAGCAGAGAGCACTCTAAGTTTTCCTGACAATCTTCCTGGTAAACAATAAGACCAAAAACTATACTCTCTTCTAGCACCTACATTACACATCCGGAACATGGTACCAAGTGTCAGGCTAGGTCATGCTGTTTGGCTTAAATGCGTGCGCATAGGCACAAGACAGATTGCTCATTTGCTCGCATGTATGAGCCGGTGCGCATGCAGACATGTGCAAGCACCTATGCACAGGCGTGTGCACACATTAATAAGCAGCCTATTTAAACTTGAATCTTGCACTGGTCCTATGCTCCATTTGTCTTTAGCCTTATACCCGTGATCCTATTACCGGCCCGGCTTCTGCAGTATTTTCTTTTGAAAGATGAAGGTGATAAAAATCGAAAGGTCTGTTGGGCCGTCCATGCAGGATATAAGGAGCCAAGTCATAAGGGTAGGCATCCTGTCGGGTGACCGCTGTGCTCTGCAGCTTCTTTGCAGCATCGGGAATCCAGCTTACATCCACCGTCCAGTAGTTGCCTTTAGGCTCCATTTACACAGGACGCTGTTTCAACCTCCCCTGAACGTTTTATCTTGACAGCTAGAAACCGGCGTATAAAGCTCCCGTTTTGCCACGTTTTGCATGCTGCGTTTAGTTGTTTAGCGGCGCTTTGCCACGTTCGCGTCTAGGAGCAATTTTTTTTTTTTTTTCTAAATGGAAATGCCTGCAAATGAAACGCTCCTAGACGCGAGTTACCGCATTTATGCGCGTTTACAAGCTGTTTGGCGTTTCAAATGCCTCTGAACTGGCGTCTGAACCCATTTTTTTGCGTTCCAAAAAAAGCCTCTAAACTCAACTGCCTGGAAATGACCTTAAATGACCCTGTGTGCACGTACTGATAAGATAACATTAGAGGAGTTCAAGGGCAGCTGAAAATAAAAAAACGCCCAAATGCCTCTAAACGTCCGTTTACCAGCAGCAGTGCAAATGAGGCCTTAGCCGGTGGCTTCAGTGGAGCTTCCAGGACCTTTCTGAAGCATTGGACCAACCAAGTATCCAGGGACACTGTGAGTACAGACCTGTGTGCCGGATCCTGGTGACTGCGGCTATTGCAACCCCTTGTGCATTAAGGCTAAAGCTTGCCTGGCCCGGGACATTGCATATGGTGTCTAAGTGCTGTATATACAGCATAGCATGCTTGTTATACTCATTGTGGCACTTAAGGGGTTAATCCTCAGCATTGTTTAAAAAAGGCTCTTTTATCCTTGTATGCATAGATTCTTCCCTCCTGCACTGTCTATCTGAGAAAGTTCATATAATACACAGCAGGGTGGCAAAGCTACACATGCTGAGTTTGGTCTCTTATGCTGGAGAGTACATTTCCTGTTTCAGTCCGACTGTTCAGGTCACATGATATTGACATCACACATGTGGGCGTGTATAGAGGCTGTAGTGGAAATCTCCTCCTACATGAACACATAGCTATGGACAAACTGTGAATCTTATCGGGAAACCATGGTATACAGATCATCCCAAAAGGTAAATAGTTGCAGTATTTTAATGTAAAAAGAAGATTTATAAGCTGTGGGCCCTGGGGGGGGGGGGGGGGGGGGG